>JACBWV010000099.1:2168637-2238637 GCA_013435795.1 Chlamydomonas sp. ICE-L
CGGACCCCCCACAACGAGCATTGTACTTCAATTAAGTGGCGTGTGTCTGGTAGGTGTGGGTGTGGGTGTGTGTTGGGGGGTGGGGGGGTGGGGGGGGGGGGGAGGGAGGGGTAGATGTGGGTTTGGGGGGGGGGGAGGGGTAGGGGATTGGAAAGGTGCTAATTTGTTTGTGCATGTGTGGGGGTAGGGGATTGGAAAGGTGCTAATTTGTTTGTGCATGTGTGGGGGTAGGGGATTGGAAAGGTGCTAATTTGCTCATGCATGTGTGGGGGTAGGGGATTGGAAAGGTGCTAATTTATTCATGCATGTGTGTTTATGAGGGTGGGTGGGTGGGTGGGTAGGTGGCAGGTTATGGACCTGGGTGGGCATGGGGATGGCGGACCCCCCACAAAGAGCATTGTCTTTCAGGTAAGTGGTCTCTGTGTGTGTGTGTGTGTGTGTGGGGGGGGGGGGGGGGGGGGGGGGGGGGGCTTGGTGTTTACGTGGGTGGGTGGGTAGGTAGGTGGTGGACCTGGGTGGGTATGGGGATGGCGGACCCCCCACACAGAGCATTGTCCTTCAGGTAAGTGGTGTGTGTGGTACGGTTGGGGTGGGTTGGGGTTGGGGTGGGGTTGGAGTTGGGGTTGGGGTTGGGGTGGGGTGGGGGTGGGGGGGTGGGGGGTAGGGATGGGGTGGGGTTCGGGTGGGGATTGGGGAGGTGCTATGTGTTTGTGCATGTGTGTGTATGCGGGTGGGTGGTTAGGTGGTAGGTGGTGTATCTGAGTGGGTGTGGGGGTGATGCCCCCCCCCACACACACACACACACACAATGAGCATTGTACTGCAGGTAAAGGGCAATTGGTGGGGGTGGGGGTGATGGCCCCCCCCCCCCACGACGAGCATTATACTGCAATTAAATGGCGATGGGAGGGGGTGTAGGTGGGGGTGAGGGCCCCCCCACAACGAGAATTGTACTGCAGGCACCCTTCCCCCCTTCCCCACTTACCCCGTTCCATCCTCCCCCCCTTCCCCTTCCCCTTCACACTCCACACTCCACACTCCACACTCCACACTTCACACTTCACACTTGTAGGTAAAGGCAGATCTGCGCTGCATCCAGAGTTCTGTATACGCCTCCAGGTATGACGCTAGGGGTGCTCAAAAGTAACCAACCACGTGAGCATAACTATTTTATGGGCTTGGACTGCTCCCATCTCCTAGTCACTTGTACCCCAAGGTAAGAGCTTCCAGGTCTGGATGGGGGAACCCTATATCTAGCTTGGGTGGTTGGGTGCTGGCATGAATGTGAGTGAGCTGTAAACTAGGGGTAGTGTTAGTTTTTAGTGTTTACAACTTTTAAATCTGGGGGAAATACAGGATCTGTTTTGTTTTTCTTGGCCACTGTTTTTTCATGTTAGGTGGGGGTAGCCTGTTCTCTCGTGTGTTGCTCAGTTGTGCCTTACCACCTCCTGGTTGGTGGTTGGTGGTTGGTGGTTGGTGGTTGGTTGGTGGTTGTGCCTTACCACTTACTGGTTGGTGGTTGGTGGTTGGTGGTTGGTTGGTTGGTGGTTGTGCCTTACCACTTACTGGTTGGTGGTTGGTTGGTTGGTGATTGTGCCTTACCACTTACTGGTTGGTGGTTGGTGGTTGGTTGGTTGGCAGTTGTGCCTTACCACCTCCTGGTTGGTGGTTGGTGGTTGGTTGGTTGGCAGTTGTGCCTTACCACCTCCTGGTTGGTGGTTGGTGGTTGGTTGGTTGGCAGTTGTGCCTTACCACCTCCTGGTTGGTGTTGTCATTGTGTGTGACTAGTCACTAAGTGTGTGTGTGTGAGAGGGGTTAGGTGCTATAAAATCTGCAGGGCCGACCTCTTAAAATGTGTGGACCTCGGACCACAAAGGCCTTCCATAGCAACATACTTTGGAACTGAAGGGGTGGGTAAAACTAACCTTGCAGAAGTATGCAAAAATAATGTTTGGGTAACAACTTTTATGCCACATGGAAATGGCGGAAAAGTTGAAGGGCCCCCCTAGCTAAAAGCAGGCAGACATGTGCGTTCAACCAGATCCCTACAAACCCAGCACATGAGCCATAGGCAATGATCATGGCATAGTATGCTTATTTAATCAATATGCTAGGGGTGTCAAATATAACAATAGGTGCCTTATTACTTTTGAGCACCCCTAACGCATGCGCTTTTTCTGTTTTTTAATAAATAAATAAATAAATACATACATGCAATACTGTAAACTACAGACGCCCCCAGGTATGACACATGCGCCTTTCCTGTTGTAAATCAAGAAATAAAATAAAAATGTAAATTAAATGAAATACACACATGCGCCTCCAGGTATGACGCATGCGCCTTCCCTGTTTTTTTAATACAAACATGAAATGAATATATATATTTATATACAAATTAAATGAAATACACACATGCTCCCCCCAGGTATGACGCATGCGCCGTTCCTGTTTTTAAATATATAAATACACAAAAACAAGAAGACGAAACAAATGTACAAATGAATCAATAAATGTTATTAAAATAAATGCATACGGATGCATACAATAAATATATAAATGACATTAAATGTAATAAACTCTCCCAGGTATGACACATGTGCCTATCCTGTCTTTAAATGCATTAATACGATAAATATATGAATTAAATATAATACAAACATATGCCCCCAGGTATGACACATGAGCCTATCCTGTTTTTAAACACATTAATAAGAGAAATATATAAATTAAATAAAAGGCAAACGTATGCCCCCAGGTATGACACATGAGCCTATCCTGTTTTTAAACACATTAATAAGAGAAATATATAAATTAAATAAAAGACAAACATATGCCCCCAGGTATGACACATGCCTTTCCTGTTTTTAAGGTTGGACAAGTCCCTTAAGCCTATTTGGCCTACCCCTGGACTGTAACATACATACATACATACATTTATCAAGTGTTTGCCTCTCTTCATGATCATGTACACTTAATCCTGAGTTTGGGGTCAAATGCTTTAAGCCTACACCCAAACTCACGCCCACACGCACGCAATACACGCACACACACACAATACACGCACCGACTCAACACACGCACACACACACTCACATACACACATACAAACACACACAAATGCACACGCACACACACACATGCACACACACTCTCACACACACACACACAAACTCAAACACACGCGCACAAACACACACCACGCATACACACACAACAAACACATACACACACAAAACACACACACTCTCACATACACACATACAACACACACACACACACAAACACACACACAGTCTCACTCACACAACACATGTGGCTGCAGGTACTCCCTCCGCTTCCCTCGCTGCATGCGCATACGATGGGACAAGCGCCCTCAGGATGTCATGACAGGCCGCATGCTTGGCGCTAGGACATTCACAAAAACACACGCAAACGCACACACACACACGCACACACACTCTCTCTCACACACATACACACACAACAAACACACACTCTCTCTCTCTCACGCACACACACAAACACTCACACACACACATGGCTGCAGATATTCCCTCCGCTTCCCTCGCTGCATGCGCATACGATGGGACAAGCGCCCTCAGGATGTCATGACTGACCGCATGCTTGAGGCATTGGTGCAGGAAAACCAGGGCTCTCTGTATGGGGGGGGCCCAGGCCTGGAGGGGGAAGGCGAGCGTCCGGGAGGGCGGGGGCCCGCCACGGGAGGGGGGAGGACCAGCAGAGGCGCGAAGAAGAGGAGCGCAATGGGCATTGCTGACGGAAGCCGTGCGTCAATGAGCCGAGTGCCCTCTCATTTGAAGCCTAAGGATGTGTCGGGTGCGTGGCTTTTTTTAATGTTATTTACACATCCTCATGCGCAGAGTGGTGGTGTCTCATCCCTATAGCAAATGTGTTTTAGCATGTTGATCAGCCTGGGCATCGCTGATGGAAGCAGTCACTCAAGTGCTCTGGCACTTGAACCCTAGGGAAGTGCGCAGACTGGTGGTGTCTCATCCCTGTAACAAACATATTTTTGATAATGTTGAGAAGCAAGGGCATTGCTGATGGTAGCCGTGCGTTAGTCAGTCGAGCTCCCTCGCACTTGGACCCTAGGGAAGTGTCGGGTGCGTGGCGTTTTTCAGTGATATTCACCCATCCGCACGCGTAGAGTGGTGGTGTCTCATCCCAATAGGGCATGTGTTTTAGCATGTTCATCAGCATGGGTATTGCTGATGGGATCTGTGCGTCAGTCATTCAAGTGTCCTCGCACTGGGACCCTAAGGATGTGTCGGTGCGTGGCTTTTTGTTTAATGCTATTCTCACATCCTCACGTGCAGAGTGGTGGTGTCTCATCCCTATAGCACTCGTTTGTTAGCATGTTATGGTCAAAGAACATGTTTATAGTTATATAAATAGTTTAAATAAACGCACTTGAAGCCTAAGGATATGTTGAGTGCGTGGCTTTTTTAATGTTATTTACCCATCTGCGCGCGCAATGTGGCGGCGTCTCATCCCTTTAATGCATGCGTTTTAGCTTGTTAAGGAGTAAGGGCATTGCTGATGGTAGCCGTGCGTCAATCAGTCAAGTGTCCTCTAACTTGGACCCTAAGTATGTGTCAGGTGCGTGGCTTTATTTAATGTGATGTACCCATCTGCGCGCGCAATGTGGCGGCGTCTCATCCCTTTAATGCATGCGTTTTAGCTTGTTGAGGTGCAAGGGCATTGCTGATGGTAGCCGTGCGTCAATCAGTCAAGTGTCCTCTCACTTGGACCCTTAGTATGTGTCAGGTGCGCGGCTTTATTTAAAATTGAAATTGAAATTGTTACATTCGAGTAATGTGCCACTCTCAGGACGTGAAGTTAAGGACACCACTGTGTAAGCCGGAGCTAGCAGTAGTCACCATGTGGCTTTATTTAATGTTATGTACCCATCCTCACGCGCAAAGTGGCGGTGTCTCATCCGTATAGCAAACATATCTTAGCATGTTCATGATCATTGGCATTGCTGATTGGAAACGTGTGTCGGCGAGTTGATAAAACATACATTCATGCGGAGGTCTGAGTAAAAAGGTAGCAAAAAGTTAGCAAAAAACAAAATGAGTTCTGAGACCCCCCCCCCCCCCCCCCCCCCCCCCCCCCCCTAATTGAGGTGCTCAGAATGGCCTGAAAAGTCACTTTTAATATCGCCATGATACATGCCATTACAGCCCCACTCTCAGAAACAATTGATCGGCCTTACTGAACATTCTGAGGCCTGGGCTACTCCTGATTCATGATTATAAACAATGCTGCTGTGCAGCTCTTTATGTATGCATTTCTAGGGTTTACGGCTGATTGGTGACGTGCGTCGGCCAGCTGATAAAAAATGTATTCATGAATATAAACGATACTGCTGTGTAGCTCTTTATGTATGCATTTCTAGGGTTTGCGGCTGATTGGCGACGTGTGTCGGCCAGCTGATAAAAAATACATACAAGGATTTAAATGATATTGCTGTGCAGCTCTATATGTATCAATTTGTAGGGTTTAGGGCTGATCGGAGACTTGCGTTGGTCAGCTGAGTGCCCTGCCACTTGAAGCCTATGTATTTATGTGTTTTGGGGGGTGAGTGCGTGTGTGTGTGGTGGTGGTGGACCAGACAAACAAACAAACAAACAAACAACAAACAAACAAACAAACAAACACACTCTAAACAGATGTCGGCACCTTGTTGGACCTTCTACATTGCAAGCAACCCAACAAACCAACAACCCAAAACGTCAACAACCCAACCAACTAACTAACCAACCTACCAACCAACCAACCAACCAACCAACCAACCAACCAACCAACCAACCAACCAACCAACCTCTAAAACAGATGTCAGCACCTTGTTGGACCTTCTACAAGGGCAGAGCGTTTTCTTTGTTGGAGACGTATGGCCTCACAGCAAAGCTGAGCTTCAGGTGCTGGTGAAGCAGCTGGGTGGAATCAATCATGCCAACCCTGTTGTGCGAGGGTGAGTGGCCCAGCTGCTTTTATAGCAATTCAGGGGATGATTTGGGAAGCACACTTTGTACTTCGGAATTGGTTCTCAGAATCTCAGGCCAATTATCGGGAATTCTCGCGAGAATTCTCAGATTTCCAGGCCAAATTCTCGATTTTATGTACGATGTCCGGGTTCTTCAGAATCCTTGAAACCAAATCATCCGCTGAATGGCTATAAGGGCTGGTATACATATAAATGTACAAATGAACTTGAACTTGAATTTGGTTACATAGCTTCAGCAAGCAATTGGCTGCTCGCCATCTTTGTAAATACAAATACAAATGCGACTAAGGGTAAAAACACAAATCCAAATGCAAGAACTAAGACGCCAAACCAGTGATGTGAGGGTGAGTGGCCTAGCTTGTATTAATGGAAGCTATTTGAATTCAAATGCGACTAAGGGTAGAAACACCAATCCAAATGCAAGTACGAACATGCCAGCCAAGTGGTGTGAGGGTGAGTGGCCTAGCTTATATAAATGGCAGATACACAAATACAAATGCGACTAAGGGTCGAAACACCAACCCAAATGCTAGAATGAACACGCCAACCCCGTGTTGTGAGGGTGAGTGGGCTAGCTTGTATTAATGGCAGATATACAACTTCAAATGCGACTAAGGGCAGAAACACAAATCCAAATGCTAGAACGAACATTCCAGCCAACTGTTTTGAGTCTGAGTGGCTCAGCTTGTATTAATGAAGGGCATACAACTTCAATTGCGACTAAGGGCAGAAACACAAATCCAAGTGCTAGAACTAACATTCCAGCCCAGTGGTGCGAGGGTGGGTGGCCTAGCTTGTATTAATGGAAGCTATTTGAATTCAAATGTGACTGCGGGCAAAAACACAAATCCAAATGCAAAAACTAACACACCAAACCAGTGGTGTGAGGGTGAGTGGCCTAGCTTGTATTATTGGAAGCTATTTGAATTCAAATGTGACTGCGGGCAAAAACACCAATCAAAATGCAAAAACTAACACGCCAGCCAAGTGGTGTGGGGGTGAGTGGCCTAGCTTGTATTCATGGAAGCTATTTGAATTCAAATGCGACTAAGGGTAGAAACACCAATCCAAATGCAAAAACTATCTCGCCAACCAGTGGGGTGGGGGCGAGTAGCCTAGCTTGTATAAATGAAAGATATTTGAAATGAAATGCGACTGCGGGCAGATACACAAATATAAATGTAAGAATGAACATGCTAGCCCAGTGGTGTGAGGGTGAGTGGCCTAGCTTGTATGAATGGAAGCTCTTTGAATTTAAATGTGACTAAGGGTAGAAACACAAATCCAAATGCTAGAACTAACACGCCAGCCAACTGTTTTGAGTCTGAGTGGCTCAGCTTGTCTTAATGGAGGACATACAACTTCAAATGCGACTAAGGGCAGAATCACAAATCCAAGTGCTAGAACTAACATTCCAGCCCACTTGTGCGAGGGTGGGTGGCCTAGCTTGTATTCATGAAAGCTATTCGAATTCAAATGCGACTAGGTAGAAACACAAATCCAAGAGAAACCTTACCTCATCACCATTCCACCTTCCCATACAATGCATTAGCACCACCTCACCGCACCAGCACCAGCACCAGCACCCACACCAGCACCACCTCACCACACCACCATTCCACCTTCCCATGCCCCACACCAGCACCAGCACCACCTCACCACACCACCATGTCACCTTCCCATGCCCCACACCAGCACCAGCACCAGCACCACCTCACCACACCACCATTCCACCTTCCCATGCCCCACACCAGCACCAGCACCACCTCACCACACCACCATGTCACCTTCCAATGCCCCACACCAGCACCAGCACCAGCACCACCTCACCACACCACCATGTCACCTTCCCATGCCCCACACCAGCAACAGCACCAGCACCACCTCACCACACCACCATTCCACCTTCCCATGCCCCACACCGCACCAGCACCACCTCACCACACCGCCATGTCACCTTCAATGCCCCACACCAGCAACAGCACCAGCACCACCTCACCCACACCACATCACCTTCCCATGCCCCACACCAGCACCAGCACCAGCACCACCTCACCACACCACCATTCCACCTTCCAATGCCCACACCGCACCAGCCAACAGCACCACCTCAACCCACCACCATTCCACCTTCCAAATGCCCCACACCAGCACCAGCACCCACCCTCACCACACCACCATTCCACCTTCCAATGCCCCACACCAGCACCAGCACCAGCACCACCTCACCACACCACCATGTCACCTTCCCATGCCCCACACCAGCAACAGCACCAGCACCACCTCACCACACCACCATTCCACCTTCCCATGCCCCACACCAGCACCAGCACCACCTCACACACCACCCTGTCACTTCCAATGCCCAACCAGCACCAGCACCAGCACCACCTCACCACACCACCATGTCACCTTCCCATCGCCACACACAGCACACACCAAGCACCACCTCACCACACCACCCATTCACCTTCCAATGCCCCACAACCGACCAGCACCAGCACCACCTCAACACACCACCATTCCACCTTCCAATGCCCCACACCAGCACCAGCACCACCTCACCACACCACCTTCACCTTCCAATGCCCCACACCAGCCCCCACAAAAGCACAAACTCACCACACCACCATTCACCTTCCAATGCCCCCCACACCAGCACAGTACAGCACCACCTCACCCACCCCCAGTAACATTCCCATGCCCACACCACCAGCACAGGCCACACCTCCCACACCACCATGTCACTCCCATGCACACCAGCACCAGCACCACCTCACCACACCACCATGTCACCTTCCCATGCCCCACACCAGCACCAGCACCACTCACCACCCCACCATGTCACCTCCCTGCCCCCACACCAGCACCAGCACACCTCACCACACCACATGTCTACCTTCACATGCCCCACAAAAGCACCCAGCACCACCTCACCACACCACCATGTCACCTTCCCATGCCCCACACCAGCACCAGCACCACCTCACCACACCACCATGTCACCTTCCCATGCCCCACACCAGCACCAGCACCACCTCACCACACCACCATTCCACCTTCCCATGCCCCACACTAGCACCAGCACCACCTCACCACACCACCATGTCACCTTCCCATGCCCCACACCAGCACCAGCACCACCTCACCACACCACCATGTCACCTTCCCATGCCCCACACCAGCACAGCACCACCTCACCACACCACCATGTCACCTTCCCATGCCCCACACCAGCACCAGCACCACCTCACCACACCACCATGTCACCTTCCCATGCCCCACACCAGCACCAGCACCACCTCACCACACCACCATGTCACCTTCCCATGCCCCACACCAGCACCAGCACCCACCTCACCACACCACCATGTCACCTTCCCATGCCCCACACCAGCACCAGCACCACCTCACCACACCACCATGTCACCTTCCCATGCAGTGTATCAGCAACCAATTTCATATTGGCATCCTCATCGCTGGAGCGGCGCAGCCCGAGAGCCCTGGACCCCTATACCAAGTGAGCCAGTGCTTTTTAAAGAATCTGGGCTCAACCATAATAATTGACAGCACAATGCCCAGGTCAGAGGTTTGAGGAGATGAAGACGGACAGACAGACAGACAGACAGACAGACAGACAGACAGACAGACAGACAGACAGACAGACAGACGCACACACGCACACACGCACACACAGTCATTCATACGGACAGACAGACAGACAGACAGACAGACAGACAGACAGACAGACAGACAGACAGACAGACAGACAGACAGACAGAAGCACACACGCACACACGCACACACAGTCATTCATACGGACAGACAGACAGACAGACAGACAGACAGACAGACAGACAGACAGACAGACAGACAGACATTTCCCACTCGCACACCCACCTTCCACACAACCTTCATCTTTTTTCTTCTTCGACGTCGCCATTTCGTCATTGCATGGCAACGCATGGGTTTGGCGCTGCCCTCTGAAACCCCTGTGCTCCACGCTTCGCGCTCTGCCATGCGATGGCTACGCAACAATCCAACAAAGATCAGGATGGACTGCCCCAAGTATCTACTCAACCTGGCCTACCCACCCTCCCTCCTCCCCCTCCCTCCTCCCCCTGCCCACCCCCAAGGCCCCGACCTCACAAAAACAGTTTAACCGGCAATTTCGACCTGCGATCTTGGGAAATGTGAAGATGTGAAGATTTGAAAAACAGCACGATATCGCGGAAGTATCGCATAGGTCTGTCCCCCTAAGGGGGCCGACCAACAAATACACTCATCAGTCTTCCCTTTATCTTCCCTACCATTGCTTTGTTAAATCTTCCCTCCTTGCTTCAGTCTTTCCTGCTTGGTTAAATCTTCCCTGCTTGGTTGACTGACCTTCAGGAAAGGGCACTTGGATGTGACACAAATATAGTGGCTGCAAGAATGCCATCGTTTGGGACAGCTAGTAGCACCAAAGCCCAAGTAGCTTCTCAACCTGCCCTACATAATCTAAGATTAAAAACACCGACCTGCAGGAATGGGTGCTTGGATGTGACACAAATATAGTGGCTGCAAGAATGCCATCGCTTGGGACAGCTAGTAGCACCAAAGCCCAAGTAGATTCTCAACCTGCCCTACAAAATCTAAGATTAAAAACACTGACCTTCAGGAATGGGTGCTTGGATGTGACACAAATAGAGTGGCTGCAAGAATGCCATCGGTTGGGACAGCTAGTAGCACCAAAGCCCAAGTAGGCACTCAACCTGCCCTACATAATCTAAGATTAAAAACACCGACCTGCAGGAATGGGCGCTTGGGTGAAGTGAGGTCAGTGTGCACCTTGTGCACCCAGCAAAATAAAGCTTGCTCTATTTTAAAATATAGAATAAATCAAAACACTGATCTGCAGGAATGGGCAATTGAATGTGACACCAATAGTGTGGCTGCAAGAATGCCATCGCTTGGTACAGCTAGTAGCACCAAAGCCCAAGTAGCTTCTCAACCTGCCCTACATAATCCAAGATTAAAAACACTGACCTGCAGGAATGGGCAATTGGATGTGATCAAAATAGAGTGGCTGCAAGAATGCCATCGGTTGGGACAGCTAGTAGCACCAAAGCCCAAGTAGGCACTCAACCTGCCCTACATAATCTAAGATTAAAAACACCGACCTGCAGGAATGGGCGCTTGGTGAAGTGAGGTCAGTGTGCACCTTGTGCACCCAGCAAAATAAAGCTTACTCTATTTTAAAATATAGAATAAATCAAAACACTGATCTGCAGGAATGGGCAATTGAATGTGACACCAATAGTGTGGCTGCAAGAATGCCATCGCTTGGGACAGGTAGTAGCACCAAAGCCCAAGTAGCCTCTCAACCTGCCCTACATAATCCAAGATTAAAAACACTGACCTGCAGGAATGGGCAATTGGATGTGATCAAAATAGAGTGGCTGCAAGAATGCCATCGCTTGGGACAGCTAGTACCACCGAAGCCGAGGGACTACCTGGCCATGTCTCTTCAGGTATATGGGTGGGTGGGTAGGTGGGATGGAGGGAAGGTGGGAAGGAGGGAGGTTGGGTGGGTGGGTAGGTGGGTAGGTGGGAAGGAGCGTAGGTGGGAGGGCGGTTGGGTGGGAAGGAGTGTGGGTGGGTAGGTGGGTGGGAGGGAGAGAATGAGTGTGGGTGGGTGGGTGGGTGGGTGGCAAGGAGTGTGGAAGGGTTGGTGGCAAGGCGTTAGGGAGGGTTGGTGGTGACGGAAGGTAGGTGGGTAGGTGAAAAGGAAGGTTGTTGGGTAGGTGTTGGGGAGGGGTGGGTGGGTTGGTGGCAAAGGGGGTGGGCGAGTTGGTGGTGCGGGAGGGTGGGTGGGTAGGTTGGAAGGAGGGTGGGTGGGTGGGTGAAAAGGAGGGTGGGTGGGTAGGTAGGAGGGTGGGCGGGTGGGGGTGGGTAGGTAGGAAGGAGGGTCGTTGGGTAGGTGGGTAGGAGGGTGGTTGGGTAGGTGGTAAGGAGGGTGGGTGGGTTGGTAGGTGGGAGGCGGGAGGGTGGGAGGATGGGCAGGAGGGTGGTGGGTAGGTGGGAAGGGGGGGGGGAGTAGGAAGGAGGGGGGGGGGGGTGGGGTAGGAGGGCAGAGGGGGGGGGGGGGGTAAGTGGGAGGAGGGAAGGTGGGGGGTAGGTCGGAAGGAGGGGGGGGGGGGTAGGTGGGGAGGCGCATGGGTGGGTAGGAGGGCAGGAGGGTTTTTGTTTTTGTGGTTTTTTTGTGTGGTTTGGGTGGTGGGTTGGTGGGAGGAGGGTGGGTGGGTGGTAGGTGGAAGGCGGGTGAGGGGGTAGGTGGGGAGGGCGGGTGGGGGAGTAAGGCGGGCAGGAGGGTTGGGTGGGTGGGTGGGTAGGTAGGGAAGGGAGGGGGGGTGGGTAGGTGGGAAGGAGGATGGGTAGGTGGGAAGGCGGGGGTGGGTGGGTGGGTAGGAGGGCAGGAGGGTGGTGGGTAGGTGTGAAGGAGGGTGGGTGGGGGGTAGGTAGGAAGGGGTTGGGTGGGTGTGTAGGTTAGGAAGGAGGGTGGTGTGGGTAGGAAGGCAAGAGGGTGGGTGGGTGGTAGGTAGGAGAGGAAGGGTGGGTGGGGTGGGGTAGGGTAGGAGGGCAGAAAGGAGGGTGGGTGGGTAGGTTGGGAGGCGGGTGGGTAGGTAGGAGGGCAGGAGTGTGGGGTAGGTAGGTGTGAGGAGGGTGGGTGATGTATGATGTGGGAAGGAGGGTGGGTGGGTATTGTGGGAAGGAGGGTGGGTGGGAACGAGGGTATGGTGGGAAGGAGGGTGGGCTGGGTAGGTGGTGAAGAAGACGGCGGTACGTGAGTGGTGGTGTGGGTGTGTGGAGTGGTTGTTATTTGTGTGGGTGTGGGTGGGTTCGGAGGAGTATGTGGGTGGGTGGGTATCTGTGGGTGTGGGTATGTGGATTGGGGGTGGGGGGTGGGGGGGTGTAGGGGGGGGATATGTGTGTGTGTTTGTGCGTTTTGTGTGTAGATAGCTAGATACAGGCATATGCGTGTGTGTGTATGTGTATGTATTTGTTTGCTTGCATGAGTTTGACTGTCTTCAAATTGGTAAAGCGCACATGACCCGCAGACCCACCCACACACACTCACACACCCACACACAGACCCCCCCCAACCCAACCCACCCCCACCCCCACCCCCACCCCCCACACCACACAGATACCCCCCCCCCCCCCCCCCTCCCACCCACACACACACACACACACACACACACACACACACATACCCACCCACACCCCCGCAGACTCGCGAGGGAGGCGGAGATGAAATGTGCATGCCCCACGACATCCATGGAGATCCGTTCTTTGCTGAGCTAGATGAATTTGGACAGGACCTGCGCGCTATCATGGACAAACACTTTGACAAGTACGTTATACTAAAAAAACTCACACGGCAAACCTCATACGTCAAAATCTCTTATGTCAAAACTAATTTGTCAAAATCTCAAATAATTTGTCAAAATCTCATAACTAATTTGCCAAAATCTCAAAACTAATTTGTCAAAATCTCGTATGTCAAAACTCTTATACTCAAAAGTGTTATCTCAAAACTAATTTGTCAAACCTCATGTGTCAAAACTTTTATACTCAAACCTCCTATGTCAAAACCCATATGTCAAAACTCATATACTCAAAACTCTTGTCATAACTATTTTGTCAAAAATCTTATACTCAAAACCCATACGTCAAAACTCTTCTACTCAAAACCCATATGTCAAAACTCTTATACTCGAAACTCTTCTACTCAAACCTCCTACATCAAACCTCATATGTAAACACTCGTATACTCAAAACCGTAATCTCAACTAATTTGTCAAAACTCAAATACTCAAAACTGTTATCTCAAAACTAATTTGTCAAACCTCATATGGCAAACCTCATATGGCAAAACCAGCCACACCACTTTCTTGTCCTTGCCAGGCCTTGTAGCCACAGAATACCACAGTACCACCCCTGTCTTGTCCATATTAGTCATTCCTTCTGTCAACTATCCCAGCCACACCACTTTCTTGTCCTTGCCAAGCCTTCTAGCTACAGAAAGAGTACTACAGCACCACCCCTGTCTAGTCCACACTAGGCATTCCTGCTATTTACCTTCCCAGCCACACCACTTTCTTGTCCTTAGTAGGCCTTGTAGCTATATAAAGAGTACCACAGCACCACCCCTGTCTAGTCCACACTAGGCATTCCTGCTATTTACCTTCCCAGCCACACCACTTTCTTGTCCTTAGTAGGCCTTGTAGCTATATAAAGAGTACCACAGCACCACCCCTGTCTAGTCCACACTAGGCATTCCTGCTATTTACCTTCCCAGCCACACCACTTTCTTGTCCTTTGTAGGCCTTGTAGCTATATAAAGAGTACCACAGCACCACCCCTGTCTAGTCCACACTAGGCATTCCTGCTATTTACCTTCCCAGCCACACCACTTTCTTGTCCTTAGTAGGCCTTGTAGCTATATAAAGAGTACCACAGCACCACCCCTGTCTAGTCCACACTAGGCATTCCTGCTATTTACCTTCCCAGCAACACTCCTTTCTTGCCCTTGTTAGGCCAACCTACATCAAAGCCAAGGCTGAGGCTACATCTTCCAAAAGCAAGCGACAAATCAAGCTTGAAGGTGGGTGGGGGGGTCTGTGGATGGATGGATGGATGGATGGATAGGTGGATGGGTGGGTGGGCGAGCCTTGTGCTCCCAGCAAAATCAAGGTTGAAGGTGGGGATGAGATATGCTATATTCTTTTTTGGCAGAGCCCCCCCCCTTCTGGGGATCTGGAGCCCCCAGGGTTACCCCGCTGTCGGTCTGTGCGCCCGACCACACGAAGCCATCTGTCTAAACCAATTGTCTTGTAACTCAATTCCGTTGCCACCTGTCGTTCTGATAGCCAACACTCTCCACCATTTTCCTGCGTCACTTGCGCCACCGCCTAGGACTTGTTTGAGCTACGCCTAGCAGCTTTTAGACAGGTAATTCCCCCCAAACTCATAGTCCCCCCCCCCCCCCCCTCACACACACACACACACACACACACACACACACACACACACATGGCACCACTTGTTTTACGCTTGTGCTACAGATCTTTCACAACTTGGTGGGCAACTCATAGTCCCCCCCCCCCCCCCCCCCCCCTGTCCTTGGGCCAAACTTGAGGTTCACTCACTATTGTGGTTGCTATGAACGAAGGTGCTTCAAAACCTAAACCCTGAAGCCCTTACCCCTAAAACCCGAAACCTGAATCATATACCTTCAAACTAAACCATAGACCTGAAACCTAAACTTTCAAACCTAAACCGGCCTTAATTTCTTTGGAATCTATGAACAGGAGGTAGTGGTGGTGGTGGTGTCGAGGATAGTGAGATAGTGATAGTGGTGGTGTCGAGGGCATGAAGAGTGAAGATGGCAGCAGGGTACTTCCATTGACCAAATTGGCCAGCGCTTTAGCGCACTTGAAAAAAAACTGCGCTTTGTAGTGCAAAAAGCGCAAAATTGCTTGCTGCGCCCCCACAGGAGGTTGCAAAAAACTGCGCAAAACGGGCAGTGGGGCTCAAAAGGCAGCGCGCCAGGCCACAAAAGCGCGCGGTTGGAAGCACTCTGGATGGCAGTCTGAACTCACACAATTTGTGGTGGCGATGTACAAAGGCGCTTAGCTAAAACTTCTTTGCACTCTTTGAACAGGAGATAGTGGTGGTGGTGTCAAGGATAGTGAGATAGTGATAGTGTTTGTGTCAAGAGCATGGAAGTAGTCTGAACCCACACAATATATGGCTGCTATGTACAAAGGCGCTGATCCTAAACTTCTCTGAACTCTTTGTACAGGAGATGATGGTGGTGGTGGTGTCGAGGATAGTGAGATAGTGATAATGATGGTGTCAAGGGCATGAAAGTAGTCTGAACCCACACAATGTATGGTTGCTATGTACAAAGGCGCTAAGCCTAAACTTCTTTGAACTCTTTGAACAGGAGATGATGGTGGTGGTGTCGAGGGCATGACTTAATTTCTTTGAACTCTATGAACATGAGATGGTGGTGGTGGTGATGGTATCGGGGGCATGGACGTTGAAGGTGGCAGTCTGAACCCACCCAATGTATGGTTGCTATGTACGAAGGCGCTTATCCTAAACTTCTTTGAACTCTTTGAACAGTAGATGATGGTGTTGGTGGTGTCGAGGATAGTGAGATAGTGATAGTGATGGTGTCAAGGGCATGAAAGTAGTCTGAACCCACCCAATGTATGGTTGCTATGTACAAAGGCGCTTAGCCTAAACTTCTTTGAACTCTTTGAACAGGAGATGATGGTGGTGCTGGCATGAGAGTCAGTGGTAGTGATTCCCTTTCACCAGATGAACAGCACACTGTGTTGTCGGTGGAGGACCAGATAGATGCTGCCACCTGCATGATGAAAACAGAGCTTGGGGTGGTGCTGCCAAACCCAGCTACCTTCAGGTGGGTCTTCAGTTCAACATATAACATAACATATATAACATAAAATAACATAACATAAGAGTCACTCCAAACCCAGTCACCTTCTGGTGAGTCTTCAGTACAACATAGCACAACGTAACAGAACAAACATAACGTAACATGACAAAACAAGAGCTCATCAGAATCAAAGCCAGCTACCTTCATGTCAGTCTTCAGTTCAACATAGCACAACATAACATAACAAAACAACGTAACATAACAAACACAACGTAACATGACAAAACAAGAGCTCATCAGAACCAAAGCCAGCTACCTTCAGGTGAGTCTTCAGTTCATCAAGGCTCATCTCTCACAGGGTCAAGTGCTGGCATGAGAGTCAGAGGTAGTGATTCCCTTTCACCAGATGAACAGCACACTGTGTTGTCGGTGGAGGATCAGATAGATTCTGACATCTGCATGATGAAAACAGAGCTTGGGGTGGCGCTGCCAAACCCAGCAACCTTCATGTGAGTCTTTAGTTCAACATAACATAACATAACATAACATAACATAACATAACAAGAGCTGATCAGAACCAAACCTAGCTACCTTCAGGCGAGTTTTCAGTTCAACACAACATAACATAACATAGCATTACATAACATAACTTAACAGAACAGAACAGAACAGAACAGAACAGAACAGAACACAACATAACATAACATAAAATAACATAACATAACATAACTTAACATAACATAACATAACATAACTTAACATAACACAACATAACATAACATAACATAACTTAACATAACATAACAGAACGTAAGAGTCACTTCAAACCCAGTTGCCTTCAGGTGAGGCTTGAGTTCATCAGTGCGTCCTTCAGCTTTTTCCATCAGTGCTTGTTTTAGCTTTTGCCCCTCTTAGGCTATCCCTGGACTGGAACATAAGATAACATAAGATTATATAACAACACAACATAACATAACAGAACAGAACAGAACAGAACAAAAGGTAACATAATAAAATTACCACCTACCTTCATGTGTGTCTTGCCTACGACAACCATGAGCACATGGTCCCCAATCACATGGCCCCCAATCTCATGGCTCCCAATCACATGGCCCCCAATCTCAGGGCCCCCAATCTCATGGCTCCCAATCACATGGCCCCCAATCTCAGGGCTCCCAGTCACATGGCCCCCAATCTCAGGGCCCCCAATCTCATGGCTCCCAATCTCAGGGCCCCCAATCTCAGGGCCCCCAATCTCAGGGCCCCCAATCACATGGCCCCCAATCTCAGGTCCCCTATCGGTTAACCATCGATTGTTTGGGGATCAGTTCATCAGTTTTGTTTTTTATTTTAGCCCCTCCTAATATAATGGTTCGTCAAGTCACTTTATACTATTTGGCTGCCCCTGCACTGTTACAATCCATACTAATAACCCCACCATAATAATAACCCCTCAATCTTGCAGGCATTGCTCTATCCTCTTCCTAGGCCTAGGCATGAAAGCCCATATGCACTACCACTATAATGCACTTCAATGTCCACCACTAACAAAGCTGTGTGGTGTTCAGGCTTGTAGGCAGTGATCTATCTTGTTCCTGGATCTAGGCATAGGAGCCCATATGCACTACCACTGTAATGCACTTCAATGTCCACCACTAACAAAGCTGTGTGGTGTTCAGGCTTGCAGGCAGTGATCTATCTTGTTCCTGGATCTAGGCATGGGAGCCCATATGCACTACCACTATAATGCACTTCAATGTCTACCACTAACAAAGCTGTGTGGTGTTCAGGCTTGCAGGCAGTGATCTATCTTGTTCCTGGATCTAGGCATGGGAGCCCATATGCACTACCACTGTAATGCACTTCAATGTCCACCACTAACAAAGCTGTGTGGTGTTCAGGCTTGCAGGCAGTGATCTATCTTGTTCCTGGATCTAGGCATGGGAGCCCATATGCACTACCACTATAATGCACTTCAATGTCCACCACTAACAAAGCTGTGTGGTGTTCACACTTGCAGGCAGTGATCTATCTTGTTCCTGGACCTAGGCATGGGAGCCCAAATGCACTACCACTGTAATGCATTTGAACGTTCACCACTAACAAAGCTGTGTGGTGTTCACACTTGCAGGCAGTGCTCAATCTTGTTCCTAGACCTAGGCATGGGTGATCCTCCCCCAGCTCCAACAACTCCTGCCCAGGGAATTACCGATTCAAATTCCAAACTAGATCTTGAGGTCAGATCAGATCTGGAGGTCAGACCAGACCTGGAACTCAGATCAGATCTGGAGATCAGATCAGATCTGGACTCTGCCCTTGCATTTCCCTCTGCTACAGACGCATTGGACAGGCAGGTTCCCAAAGTGCAGACCCTAGCTGGAGTTTCGCGTGCGCTTGGCACAGCATGGGAATGGGAGTCTTCAGCTTACAAGAGCAAGCTAGGCCAGCTAGAAGTTATGGTAAGCAAACACTTGGTGTGAGAGTTGCAAAAGTAAATAACGAGTTATTCTTTAGCCTTGCATCCAAATTTCAAGGTGCTCGGTGCTGGTTTTAATGACATGTGAAGACTCAAATACTGTGGTTGGGTCCAACTAGTCAATATAGTTAGCCTTGGGCCACCCCCGCCGCCTGTGTTTAATGTCCTGCATTGTGGCAACTCAGACTAAACTCTACAAACTACAAACTATGCATCTTGGGTTTAGTCTAGCCATGTCTACATCCGGGTCATGGGTTTGCAGCCGCTTAGTGTGCTCCCTGGTTGATGTTGATTGAATGTTTGGTTCATGCTATGCTATTACATTCCCCGACCCTGACCCTGACCCTGACCCTGACCATTAGTGTGCTCCCTGGTTTTCATGGGTATGGCACGGGATGACGGGAATGAAATACAAGTGCAAGCTAGGCCAGGTACAAGTTGTGGTGAGCACAAACTTTTCTGTTTTGAAAATATACAAACCAAAATTAATTTAAAAATTAAAATCTAAAATATGTATTAGATATCTCTATATGAAGGGGGAAAATGTTTTAAAACATAAACAATTACAAAAATATTGTTTTTGAGAACACTTCTGTTTCTTGTCTTACAAAATGTTTCAAACAAAATGTTTCTCGTCTTCCACGTGCAAGCTAGACCAGCTAGAAGTTATGGCGAGCACAAACTTGGTGTGGGAGTTACTAAACTAATGGTGTGTTGGTGTGGTGTGTTGGTGTGGGAGTTGCGAAAGCAATGAGAACGCCTGGTAGGGCGTGGTATTAAGGGAGCCCTGTCTTACGGCGGTAAATAACAGGCTGTTACTTTACCCAGACAAAGCTACCACGGCGGTTGACAGCGACCGCGAACACTAAAGCGCACCCGTTGGTTTCCAAGCCAGCACTTTCATCGCTTGAACAAGCTCTACCACTGAGCCATTTGTCGAAACGGGATGTAATGTGATGTATGTAATGAAATGTATGTAATGTAATGTAGTGTAATGTAATGTAATGTAATGTAATGTAATGCAATGCAATGCAATGCAATGTAATGTAATGCAATGTAATGTAATGTAATGTTATGTAATGTAATGATGAATTACACTCCATGATACTCCACAACACTCCCTTGTAGGCACTGGCCATGGGGGCTCGCACTCTTGCCACTCTAACAACTGAGGTGACCCACATTGTGGTGATCAAATCTGGGCGGCCCCAAGACCCAGTTACACCCGACGACATCCTGCAAGCATTGACGGCTTTGGCGCGAAAGGCCTCTGATCAGGTGCGATGATGGTTAGTGTTTCATTCTGTATTTAATCAAATTACGGTGATCAAATCTGGGCAGCCCCCAGACCCTATCACACCTCATGACGTCCTGCTTGCATCTACGGCTTTGGCGCGAAAGGATTTTGATCAGGTGCGATGATGATTTGTTTTATATCTTTATTTTTATTTTATTACAACAATCAAATCTGGGCAGCCCCCAGCCCCTATCACACCTCATGACGTCCTGCATGCATTGACGGCTTTGGCCCCGAAGGCCATTGATCAGGTGTGATGGTGGTTTGTGTTTCATTTTTTTATTTCGATAACAGTAGTGAATTCCGACGCCTCTGATCAAATGTGGTGATGGTTTGTGTGTGTGATTTTACAGTATACCCGGTAAAGGCGTAGCCAACTAGTCTAAATAGACTCGCCCAACCTCAAGATTGGGAAGGGCTGTAAACAAAAGAAGCACTGGTGAACTGAACAAACCAATTGTAAACAACAGGGGCCCAGAGTTCGTGCTATGCACATGATTTAACTTCAGTTTATTTTTTTTTGCATACGGTAAAAGTCCTAGTATCCTCGTACGACGAATGGCTCAGTGGCAGAGGTCGTAGAACGACGTGTCGGGTTCAAATCCCCACGGACGTAAGTGTTTGTGGTCGCTGTCAACCGTCATGATAGCTTTGTCCAGGTAAAGTAGCAGCCCGTTCCCTACCGCCGTAAGACGGGGCTCCCTTTATACCACGCCCCACCAGGCGTTATCATTACAAGTCCTAGTCAGCGTCCAAGCCACGCGGAAACTCGGCTGAGAGTGTTAGCTATCGGAACAACAGGTGGCAACGGAAAGGAACGGACCGAAGCCAGTTAGATACAAGACGGTTGGCTGGCGTGTCAGGCTTCATCTCGGTCGTCGCTCAGACTCAGACAAGATGCTGCTGGTGCAGAACTCGTGTCCGCTTAACATACTGAATGTATTTGAATTATAACTGAATGCAATTGAATTATATCTGGATGCACCTGAAGTATAACTGAATGCAGTTGAATTACATCTGAATGCAGTTCAAGTATAACTGAATGCAGTTGAATTACATCTGAATGCAGTTGAATTACATCTGAATGAAGTTAAAGTATAACTGAACGCAGTTGAATTATAACTGAATGCAGTTGAATTATAACTGAATGCAGAGAAATCATAACTGAATGCAGTTGAGTAATAACTGAATGAAGTTGAATAATAACTGAATGCAGAGGAGCGGTAGCGGCAGGACTGTAGGGGAGGCAGTCCAACATGCCACTCTTCTCTTGCCACTCTCACAGCTGATGTGACCTACACCCCAAACCCACACACCACAACGCACCACACCACAACGCACCACAACACAACACAACACACCATGACACTCCACAACACTCCCTTCTAGGCACTGGCCATGTTTTGTTTAGGAACCCTAGACCCCATGCACCGTAAAAACCTAACCCTAAAGCCCATAAACCCCAAACCCCATAAAGGGTAAAACCGTATAACTGAATGCAGATGAGCAGTGGCGCCAGGACTGTAGGGGAGGCAAGACAAGATGCTGCTGGTGCAGAACTGGTGTCCGCTTAACATACAGAATGCAATGGAATTATGACTGAATGCAGTTGAATTATAACTGAATGCAGATGAGCAGTAGCAGCAGGATTGTAGGGGAGGCGATACAAGATGCTGCTGCTGCAGAGCTCGTGCCTGCTTAACATACTGAATGCAGTTGCATTATAACTGAATGTGAACTGTTGAATTATAAGTGCATGTGAACAGTTGAATTATAACTGAATGCAGATGAGCAGTAGCTGCAGGACTGTAAAGGAAGCAATACAAGATGCTGCTGCTGCAGAACGATACTGAAAGTACCGATTGTATGGAATATGCTGAATCCATTTGAATGATGCTTAACATACTGAATGCAGTTGAATAATAACTGAATGCAGATGAGCGGTGGCGGCAGGACTGTAGGGGAGGCAATACAAGATGCTGCTGCTGCAGAGCTCGTGCCCGCTCAACATACTGAATGCGGTTGCATTATAACTGAATGTGAACAGTTGAATTATAACTGAATGCAGAGGAATCATAACTGAATGCAGTTGAAGTATAACTGAATGCATTTGGATAATAACTGAGTGCAGATTAGTGGTGGCGGCAGGACTGTAGGGGAGGCAATACAAGATGCTGCTGCTGCAGAATTAGTGTCCGCTCGCTTGTTGCGCCATGTTCGCCGAAACCTGGTGTGTGGACGCCTCTGTGATAGCCCCAGAGGGGCGGGGGGCGAGGAAGATAAAGGAGGGCCTCACCCAAGGGGGATGACAGAAAAGAAGCCAATCTTCTTGGTGGACTGGAGGTACGTTAGTTATTTTTGACATTCCTTTGGCTTTTGATTTAGCCTCAGGTCTTAGCTCTTAGCCTTAGCTCTTACTTTTGCCTTTGCTTTACTTTTGCTTTTGCTTTTGCTTTTGCTTTTGCTTTTGTTTTTGCTTTTGCCTTAGCTCTTAGCCTTAGCTCTTAGCTCTTGCCTTTACTTTTTATTTTGCTTTCGCCTTAGCTCTTGCCTTTACTTTTGCTTATGCATTTGCTTTTGCCTTAGCTCTTAGCCTTAGCTCTTGGCCATACCTCTTGCTCTTGCCTTGATTTTTCGTTGTTTTCGTGTTTAGGGGCACTTCGTTTACTATTTGTTACAATCAGCCCCTCCTGATAAGAAGGGACCGGCATATCAAACGGTGGGTGTGGATGTGTGTGCGTGTGTGGGGGGGGAGGGGGTTTCCAGGTGGCTCTATGGTATGGACTAGGGAGTAAGGAGTAGGGAGAAAGCTCTTCTGAAAAGTGGGATATGTGTTGGTTTGTGTGAGAGTGTGTGTGTGTGGTATGTGTGTATGTTGAGGGGGGGGGGGGGGGGGGGGGGGGGGTATGTGTGTGTTTGTGCGTGTGTGTGTGGGGGGGGGGGGGGGGGGGGGGGGGGGGTCCTGGAGGGTCTGGATAGTGGGATATAACTAGGGACCGGCATGTCATATGATGTTGACCAAAGGCTGATCAGCAGTTCCTGACAATGACCATCTACCTTGCTTTACACTGTTTTGTTGCATGATACCCATAAGTCCCGCTTGGCTCCGTCAAGCTGCTGGCACATTTGGAGTCCAGCAGGGCACTAGGAAAATTGCATATCATATCATACTCGCCGTTGGTCTACATCATATAATATGCCGGTCCCTACGTAAAGGCGGGTCCAGTGTGTGAGTATTATCCTTAGTGAATTCCACCTTGTCCTGGTTCTTTAGTCGCAGTTCAGTTATATCATGGTATGTGTGGGTGTGGGTGTGTGTGGGCTTGCGTGCGTGCGTGTGTGCATGCGTGCTTGTGTGGGTGTGAAGGTGTTAACTTCCCCACACCACATACAGGTGGTTGCAGGACAATGCGCTCTTAGCCAAGGGGTTGATCAAGGCCATACCTGGTCATGGAGGTGAAGCCTACTACCCACCCCCACTTGAAGGGCTAGGCCTCCCCAGGCAGGTGCCAGAGAGTAGCTATCGCCAACAGGCTGGCTTGCTTGGACTGCTGTGGAGTAAGCCTGCTCAGACCGTGGGCCAGGGGCAGAGTCAACTTGCACCGCAAAGGGGGGGCCTGGGGGGGCAGAGTCATGCAGTGCCAAGCATGGGCCCAAGCCAACTGGCCTTGGGCGGATTGAGCCAAGGGCTGCCAAGTGTGGGCCCAAGCCAACTGGCCTTGGGCGGAATGAGCCAACGGCTGCCAAGCGTGGGCCCAAGCCAACTGACCTTGGGCGGAATGAACCAACGGCAGCTAAGCGTGGGCCCAAGCCAACTGACCTTCATGCCCACAAACCCAAGCCAACTGACCTTTAGTCAGCGCCCGTTAGGTGGCTTTCCCGGCTCTCAGTTTCCCTCTGGCACCTGCCCGGGGGGGCCTAGCCCGTTAGGTGGCTTTCCAGGCTCTCAGTTTCCCTCAGTGACAAACATTACACCTGAAGTGAGTGCTTGAGTACACATATTAATATATTGATTTTTTGAATGATTTTTGGATAAATGAATAATTGATTGATTGATTGATCGATTGTTTGTTTTATTGGTTGGTTGGTTGGTTGGTTAATTGTTTGGTTGATTGATTGATTGATTGATTGATTGATTGATTGATTGATTGACAGGTTGACAGATATGCGGAGATGCTATATACATTACTTGCATATGTTTATGAAGCACAATATATTTTTATGAAATACAAACAGAGAGAGAGAGAGAGAGAGAGAGAGAGAGAGAGAGAGAGAGAGAGAGAGAGAGAGAGAGAGAGAGAGAGAGAGAGAGAGAGAGAGAGAGAGAGAGAGAGAGAGAGAAAAAGAGAAAGATCATGTCACGTTAGTTTTTTGTTACCTATTACTTCCACATGATTATAATGTTACAAGGAATGGTTTGGGTGGGAGGCAAATATAAATTGGGGCAATATGAATTGGGCAATATGAATTGGGCAATATGAATTGGGCAACTATAAATTGGGGCAATATAAATTGGGCAACTATTAATTGGGGCAATATGAATTGGGCAACTATAAATCGGGGCAATATGAATTGGGCAACTATAAATCGGGGCAATATAAATTGGGCAACTATAAATTAAGGCAATATAAATTGGGGCAGTATAAATTGAGGTCATTATCAATTTGGTCAATTTGAATTCTGCCTGCGGCGTACGGGAGGGCCATGTTTCCACAGCTGCGGCGTACGAGAGGGTACCCTTAACACCACGCCTCTCCAGGCGTTATCTATTTTGGTTTTGCTGCCTGCGGCTCAAGGAATTTGAATTTGAATTTCAATGCGGCTCAAGGAATTTAAATTTGAATGCTGCCTGCGTCTCAAGGAATTTGAATCCGAATTTGAATGCTGCCTGCGGCTCAAGGAATTTGAATTTAAATTTAACTGCTGCCTGCGGCTCTAGGAATTTGAATTTAATTTTGAATGCTGCCTGCGGCGCTGGTTTTGAATCCCTACGGGTGCGCTATAGTGTCCGCGGTCGCTGTCAACCACTATTGTAGCTTTTTCCAGGTAAAGTAGCAGCTCGATCCATACCCCAGTAAGATGGGGCTCCCTTAATACCACGCCCTACCAGGGATTACTTACTTGTTTGGTCTTATGCTGGCCTGAATTTAATTCACAAATCCTCCCACCCTATGCTGCCCAGTTGGATGTTCAGAGTTGGGCATGGGATGAGATGTTTCCGGTCCTCCTTCTGGTCTTAAATTCAGATTAAATTCAAAAATAAAATTTCAAATTAAGTTCAAAATGCGTGTTTCCGATCCTCCTTCTGGTCTTAAATTCATATTGAATTCAAAATTCAAAACTCATATTAAATTCAAAATGGTACTGGTCCTCTTCCTGGTCTATGTTGGCTTGAATTAAATTAAATTAAATTCACAAATCCCTCCAACCCTATGCTGCCCAGGTGGATGTACTGAGTTGGGCACGGGATGAGATGTTTCCGGTCCTCCTTCTGGTCTTCAATTCAGATTAAATTCACAAATCCCTCCCACCCTATGCTGCCCAGGTGGATGTTCAGAGTTGGGCATGGGATGAGATAGGGCTGTTGCAGCTCATCAAAAATGAACCTGAAAACATTCCCGGTGAAAGTAATGAGGCAGAGGAGTCAAAGCAGGGCGAGAAGGCAGAAGGTGTGTGTGTTTATATGTGTTGTGTTTGTGTGTGTGTCTGTGTCTGTTTTTCTGTGGGTGGTTGGGTGTGTAGGTGTGTGTGTAGGTGTGTGAGTGTGTATGCATGTGTGTGTGAGTGTGTGTGTGAGTGTGTGTGTGTGTGTAAGGTGGCGGTGGAGGATCAGGGGCATGGGATGAGATAGGGCTGCTGCAGCTCATCAAGGATGAACCTGAAAACATTCCCGATGAAAGTGATGAGGCAGAGGAGTCAAAGCAGGGCGAGAAGGCAGAAGGTGTGCATGTTTATATGTGTTGTGTTTGTGTGTGTGTCTGTGTCTGTTTTTCTGTGGCTGGTTTGGTGTGTGTGTGTAGGTGTGTGAGTGTGTATGCATGTGTGTGTGTGAGTGTGTGTGTCTGTGTGTGTAAGTGTGTGTGTGTGTGTAAGGTGGCGGTGGAGGATCAGGGGCATGATATGAGATAGGGCTGCTGCAGCTCATCAAGGATGAACCTGAAAACACTCCCGATGAGAGTGATGTGGCAGAGGAGTCAAAGCAGGGCGGGAAGGCAGGAGGTGTGTATGTGTTCTACATTTATATATTTTAATATTTATTTTATATGCGTTGTTTTTGTCTGTGTGACTATGTGTGTGTCTGTTTTTTCTGTGTGTGTGTGTGTGTATGTGTGTGTGTGGGGGGGGGGGGGGGGGGGGGGGGGGAAGGGAGGGTCAGAGGCATGGGATGAGATATGGCTGTTGCAGCTCATCAAGAATGAATCTGAAAACTTTCTCAATGAGAGTGATGTGGCAGAGGAGTCAAAGCAGGGCGTGAAGGCAGAAGGTGTGTTTGTGTGTGTGTTAAAGAGAGTGTGTGTGTTTGAGAGAGAAAGAGAGAGAGAGAGAGAGAGAGAGAGAGAGAGAGAGAGAGAGAGAGAGAGAGAGAGAGAGAGAGAGAGATGGTTGAGGGATGGGAAAGAATACAACATTTAAAGTATCAACAAAGCTTCTGTGGGTTGGTGTTGGGGGGGGGAGGGGGGCTGCTTCTGTTTGTGTGTCCTGTGTGATAGTTATCCGCTTCTCCTTTTCCTCCCCCACACCCACCCACCCACAACCACCCACCGACACCCACGCACACCCACCCACACCCCCTCCAGGTGACAGCAAAAAAGGACCAAGAAAGCGTGTAGGGCAAGGCCTCCAGCCCAAGAAGGGGCAGCGCAGCAAGCCTGCAGCTAGGGCTGACATCAAGAATGAGGTTGATTCCCAAGGGAGGGAGGTTAGACAGTCCAGCTCACACCGGCAGGGGAAGGGGGGCCGACAGTCCAGCTCTCGTCTACAAAGAGGGGGCCTGCAGGCCCCCCGCAAAAGGAGGCGCCGTGAGGTGCAGGAGGTGCATGACGAGGAGGAAGTTGAGGAAGACGAGGAGAAGGTAGAGGAGGAGGAGGAGGAGGTGGTTACTCTGAGGAGCGGTTACAGGAAGAGAGAGAGAAGAGGGAAGCTAATGGCTGATTTGGCTGATGTGGCTGATGTGGCTGATGTGACTGATGAGGCTGCTTCATCTCCTGATGCATTACATGCGTTTGGTACGGTTGGCACAGTACTTTCAGTTTCTGGGCTACCTGCTGATGATGATGCTGCAGCTGAAGGTGGGGAGGCAGGTGCGGTTTGTAATGGAGGGAAGGGAGGAAGTGCTGCAGCAGGCGGTGCAAAGGCAAGAACTGGTGTGGAGGGAGGGGAGGCAGGAGTGGTTGTAGGTAAAGGTGGGAAGGGAGGGGTGGTTGTAGGTCAAGATGGGAAGGCAGGAGCTGGTGCTGCTGAAGTGATCGCTGGATGCGGTGCCAGCACGCAGCTCAGCCGCACGGCCCAGGCCTTGCTATCTCTCATGGGAGATGATGATAGTGATGGTGGAGGTGGTGGCGGCGATGGTGGTGGTGATGGTGGTGGCGGCGGCAGTGGTAGTGGTGGTACCAGTGGTGGTGAGGGGGTGAGAATGGTTAAAGGGTTTGATAGTGGTCACCAGACATCCCCTCAACGCCGACCGTCCCCACTTCCTCTTCCCTATCCACTGCCTTCATGTGTTCAAACTCACCACCCAGCACAGTCCTCACATACCCACCCAGCTCCTTCCAGTGCCTTGTTGGCACTGCTGGCTGACCACCACCCAGCACCGTCCTCGCTTACCCATCCAACTCCTCCCAGTGCCTTATTGGCACTACTGGCTGAAGATGATGACGATCTGGCCCATGGCAGCCGACCTGCTCTCAAAGACCACTCACCTACAAATCTCCATACGTACCCACCGCCATCTCTACCAAGTCAGCCCCCCCCGCCCAAGGGTAAAAGCCTGAGGGAAAGAATGGAGGCCCTCTCAAAACGTTGAGGTGTGGTTGTCCACAATGCCGTCTATGTGCATAGGGGACTTGGTTGTATCCTGCTTCGACGACTGTCTCAATGGTAGAGCACGTAGAAACAAGAAGGTGCGGGGTTCGAATCCCTACAGGTGCGCTTTAGTGTTTGCGGTCGCTGTCAACCGCCATGGTAGCTTTGTCCAGGTAAAGTAGCAGCCCGTTCTCTACCGCCGGAAGACAGGGCTCCCTTAATCCCACGCCCCACCAGGCGTTATCATTACTTAGGGGACTTGGTTGAGGGAGATCGGAGGACGGCAGAGGTATCTTGGGAAAATAAATAAATAAAAATATAAATCTCAACTTCCAAGATATGCCACAATGACTCTTCTAAGGACGTGGTGTTAAGGAAATTGGCTCATAAGTATGCGATGGACGGGCTTACATCACACCTAGAGTCCAGTCAGTGTCTTGGAATGTACATGAAATAAGGAGGCATAATTAAAAGCAGCTAGGATCTCACTTTCTGAAAGCGCAATCGCACGATATGCAGTGTGGTGTGGCTCATCGTTGATTCAAGTGTGCTTCAAAATAAAAATGTTACGCCTTATGGCGAGGCATGAGATTAAGGGGGCCAGTCCGTTCGACTGCGATGAGTCCAACCACCAAAGCTTCAACAAACCACCAACCACCAACCACCAAAGAGCCAACCAACAAAGAGTCAACCACCACCCAACCAACAAAGAGTCAACCAACCACCAACCACCAAAAAGCCAACCAACAAAAAGCCAACCAACAAAGAATCAACCACCACCCAACCAACAAAGAGTCGACTATGCTCATTGCAGGACTGGGGGGCTTGGCATTGGAAGACGGTGAGCAGCCCACAGTTGGCTAAAAAGCATGTAACAATCCAATCCAATCCTCATAACGTGGTCAGGTATGCTTGGTGTAAGACCGAGAGATAATGGCGTCCCTCTCAAAACGATGAGTCAAGTGTGCTTCAATAAAACAAATGTTGTATGTATGTATGTATGTATGTATGTATGTTACAGTCCAGGGGTAGGCCAAATAGGCTAAAGGAACTTGCCCGACCTTGATAGGAAGGGCTGAGAATAAAAAGAAAAATGTTACATCTTGTGACGAGGCGTGAGGTTGAGGGGGCCAGCCCGTTCCCTTGCTCAGGGGCCAACCAACAAAGAGTCAAGTGTGCTTGAAAATTGGAACTTGGAATTATTTACTTGAACTTGAACTTGAACTTGGTTACATAGCTTTTGCCAGCAATTTGGCTGCTCGCCGTCTTCGGCAGTAAAAACATTATTACTAGGAAAATGTAAAATCGAACAGATCACCTTTTTTCATTTTTTCATTTTATTTTCAAAATTATTTACGCCTTGCCAAGGGGCGTAAAGTTGAAAGGGCCTTCCCATTCCCTTGCACTGAGGAAGGTTGCAGTGGGTTTTGCTTTCGCAGACCGCTACAGCGCCTGAGCTCGGATTACCGAGTGATAGTCAAGTGTGTTACTTTTGAGACTGAGGTGTTTCTTGTAGCACAAGTCCGCACAAGTGCTAAATTATGTACCAGTGTGTTTTGGGGATGCTTCGTTCGAGTCTTCTGGGGTTAGTTTGGGGGGCCAAAACTTGCAGCACCCCGGAGACTACTAGTAGCTCGATCGTGCTACAAGCAGACACGGGTTCCTTTCGTATCATCTTTTTGTATTGATTATGTTTCTGCCGAAGACGGCAAGCAGCCTTAAAGGCTGGATCCATGTAACAAAGTTCAAGTTCAAGTTCTATAAATTAAAAATTATTGGTGTAGAAGAGTACACACTTCCCACACACTTAACACATGAAGGGCGCCTGGAGGCGCGTCCCGATTGAAATGAAATTAATTATGAATTCAATTGATTATATAGAAGATTACACACTTCCCACATCATAGCGTTCTGTGATCGTAAGTAATGGATATATGACACTACCGTAGATAGGGTGAATAAATGAATAAAATATATAAATAAATAGTACCGGTACGCATTATTATTAGGCGTGAGGTTGAGGGGGCTAACCGTTTGCTTCCACTGGGGGCAACCACCCAATACATGGCACTATAAAGGGTGCAACATAATTCACTTGGCGGAGTGTAACATCTCCACCCAACGGGTTCAACATAATTCACTTGGCGGAATGCAACATCTCCACCCAACGGGCTCAAAAAAAAAAAAAAATTGGCGGAGTGTAACATCTCCACCCAACGGGTTCAACAGAATTCAATTGGCGGAGTGTAACATCTCCACCCAACGGGTTCAACAGAATTCAATTGGCGGAGTGGAACATCTCAGTTGTTCGACAGTTTTTCAATTTTCAGTTCCAGTAGCGCACCAGGAATCCAGGATGTAAGAATTTACGTGCTGTAGATGATACTGCAGACCCAAACTCGTTACAGAGATAAGATAGCATTAGGCGCTGTAGAGCGATAGATGAAAAAGATGCAAGGTGTACTTTATTGTACTGCATTGGGGCGCGCGCGGGCCATAGCTAGTCCCGACACCTGGCGGCAGACAGCACAGGCCCTGGAGGGGACTTAGACTTGTGCGTACTTTGCCCACTCTAGAGACGACGTCTTACTGTATTAGTCGTCTTATAACAAGAATAAACACCCAATTACTTGAACCTCAGCTTCGGTTACATGGCTCCAGCCAACACTTTGGCTGCTCGACATTTCGGCAGTAACAGTACCAATTCAAATCACAATAGTGAGTTTGAACCTGGACTTGTTTACATCATACATGGCTTCAGACAACACTTTGGCAGCGTCTTAGGCAGTAGCATTAAGTCCACTTACAATTGAAATCACTCGAAATTTGGTTAAGATCAAGGCTCAGCAGCTTGGGGCACCAAGATTTTAGTGCCCCCAGTGACTGTGCACTTGATTTTATACCGGGCAGGACAGTACTGCTGGGAAAACTCTGGCGGTGGTTACTCCTGGTTTTGCCCGGGGGGTTACGGGTATTTGAAATATGAATGCGTCCTGCGGAATCTTACGTCGCGCGGCTGAATACTCCATTTCACCCAATTACCTGAATAGGAATCCATTTACAGGAGTTCAAAATTCCAAATCAAGTCATATCCGTCAGCAAGCTTTCCAGACGATACATGCTGTACGTACTTCCACAGCCGTACATTCCTTTTTTTATTGGGCTTAGTGCAGCAGCCAAATTGCGAGCTCACTCTGTCTATCCATGCATGTATGAAGAGATTGGATCAAGTCTTTTTTGCTAGGTATGATCAGTTACTTCTTGTGCTGTTTATTTATCGTTCAGAAGAACTGAGAAGAAGATGAACGAATGGAAAAATGAAAGAAGAAGAAAAAAGTGTGTTGTTCGCGTTTACATTTCCCAGGCAAACAATGTTTTTACTGCCTAAGACGGCGAGCAGCAAAGTTTCTGAGTGGAGCTATGCACCCAAGTTCAAGTTCTACCTTTCTCCGAAGTCCTAACCACGAACTAGTACAAGAGAAAGAAAGATTACAAGTGGCACTTGCCCTGGCAGTGGAACACCACCGCCCTCGAAAGAACGGACTCGATACGCCCACTGCCTTCTGGCAGTGGGGCTCGAACTCCCGTTGGCGTGACCTTTACCTAACGGAGTCTGGACCATACCGCCCTCCAGACTGGGCAAAAGTAATGACAGTCACCCATGTTGGCGTATATCAAGAGAGTAACATTATACTGATACTACCCTCTAGCTAGCTCCTACCATTGCTTTCAGTTGGAGGTGTGAGGAGCCCGGGGCGAATATCACTATCGTGTACGGTTTACAATGGTCACCACAACCGGAGGAGACCCCGGTTCGAATCTGCACCGACACATGTGCAATAGAAAACCCTGGTTTCCGTGGTTCTCGCACGGGGGGTAATTGTTGGCTGCAATTTGCAGACGGTTAGACGCCGAACATGGCGTATAGAACCTTGTAACAAGTATATCACTGTGGAGTGTGATGAGTATCACCGTCTGGTGTTCTATACCTGGTGCTCTATAGAGTGTATGATGCTGCTGCTGATGCTGCTGATGCTGCTGATGACATTTTTGGCGGAGCTCCCCCTTCTGGGGGGCGTGAGCCCCCAGGGTCATCCAGTAGTCCGTTTGCCTGACTGGCGACCGTCCGACCTCAGAAAGCCAGCTTCCTCGTAGCCCCTGCCCGTTACTAACTGTCCCATAGCTAACTGGCTGCGGTCCGCCGCACTCCATTCCGTTGCCAACAGGGTACTTCAAATGGCCAAATTGGCCAGCTCTTTAGCGCACATGAAAACAAAAAAACTGCGCTTTGTAGTGCAAAAAGCGCAAAAAAGGCTTGCTGCGCCCACAGGGGTTTGCAAAAAACTGCGCTTAAAGCGCAGAGAGAATCAAAAAGTCAGCGCTCAAAAGCGAGCGCTTTGAATTACCCTGGTTGCCAACTGTCCCTCTCAATCTCCGCAAGATTTCCAAGTCGCTTACGCCGCCACCTTGAACTTGTTTCTGGTGCCCTTCTGGACCCCAAATGTGACCACGGATTAACGGAGTCAAGGGGGACTCATGGACATTACATTACATGTTAAAGTCTACTTGACACCGCGAAGGTGTATGAGACTCTGTGCGGACACGACGGCACATTTATGTGCAAAACTGTCTAGTGATTTTTCCTTGGTGTTCCGAGTACATAAATTTAGACAGAGTCGCCATCCCAGCACACTTAAGGCATTAACAAAATCAGAAGATTTTCGATTGAGGGATTAGCATGTCAAAAGGGTGTGTGTGTATGTCCGTGTGTGGGTCAGAAACTACTATTTCAGGTTTCAAGTCCAAGCACTTGGGCAAGCCTATAATCTGTCTAGTCTGCATAGTCTGCTCCTTGTTTTCCGTGGGTATCGCACGGAAGGGAATTGGAATTGGGAGGCAGTGAGCAGCTCGGAGTTGGCTGAACTACCATGTAACAATCCAATCCAATATCTGAACTACCATGTAACAATCCAATCCGATATCTGAACTACCATGTAACAATCCAATCCAATATCTGAACAACCATGTAACAATCCAATCCAATATCTGAAGTACCATGTAACAATCCAATCCAATATCTGAACTACCATGTAACAATCCAATCCAATATCTGAACTACCATGTATCAATCCAATCCAGTATCTGAACTACTATGTCTCAATCCAATCCAATATCTGAACTACCATGTAACAATCCAATCCAATATCTGAACAACCATGTAACAATCCAATCCAATATCTGAACTACCAGGTCACAATCCAATCCAATATCTGAACTACCAGGTCACAATCCAATCCAATATCTGAACTACCATGTAACAATCCAATCCAATATCTGAACTACCAGGTCACAATCCAATCCAATATCTGAACTACCATGTAACAATCCAATCCAATATCTGAACTACCATGTAACAATCCAATCCAATATCTGAACTACCATGTAACAATCCAATCCAATATCTGAACTACCAGGTCACAATCCAATCCAATATCTGAACTACCATGTAACAATCCAATCCAATATCTGAACTACCAGGTCACAATCCAATCCAATATCTGAACTACCATGTAACAATCCAATCCAATATCTGAACAACCATGTAACAATCCAATCCAATATCTGGTGCTAAAAAAAAGATAACGCCTGGAGGGGCGTGGTGTTGAAGGGGCCCTCCCATGCGCCGCAGCTGGATAAAGTCACAATGTCAGACACATTAAGTGTCACCCTCCAGGCGGTAGGGACTATCTGGTGCTACTCTACAAGCGGGCGCCTAAATACGTTGTTAAAGCTGGTGGTTGCCCCCAGTGCAAGCAAACGGGCTGGCCCCGCCAACCTCAAGACTCGCAATAGGCGTACTATTTATTCATGTATATTGTTTAGCAAGATGTACGCTTAGCAAGCAACAAGATGTACGCTTGCAATGCATGCTTAGTAAGCCATAAGATGTACGCTTAGCAAGCAATAAGATGTACACTTGCTATGTACGCTTAGCGCGTAGGCCCTTCGTGCAGAGCCTGAGGGGTGTGTGTGTGGGGGGGTATTTCTGACTTTTTTAGCCAGACCCATGTCTCCTTGTAGCAACGGAATGGCGACGCGTCACGTACAAAAACACAATGGGAAGTTGTCCTTGTAATGAAGCATAAGGTATCACAATGAAGCAATCAGTATCACAATGAAGCATGCAGTATCACAATCAGGGTACTACTAAGCGCGGTGCCGCGCTGCCTTTTTGAGCCCCTCTGCGCGTTTCGCACAGTTTTATGCAACCCCTTATGGGCGCAGCAAGCAACTTTTGCGCTTTTTGCACTACAAAGCGCAGTTTTTTTTGAAGTGCGCTAAAGCGCTGGCCAATTTGGTCAATGGAAGTACCCTGATCAGTATGACAATGAGCAATCTGCTGCAATGATGTTTCATGTATATAGGATAATGTTGTACATGAGGGCTGAAGATTCCCAACCTTCAATATCCTCATGGCTGGACAAACTCAGGGCTGAATGTTGACAAACTTCAATATCACCAGCCTTAAATATTCTCAGGGCTATGACGGGTTCCCCTAACACAACGCCCCACCAGGCGTTATCATTATCATGGCTGCTGATCCTCAGCCGTATCATACATATCCTCAGCGCTGAGTACACTCCAAACTCTATTTCCTCGGGGCCCAATTTCCCCGTGTTGCAGTTCTATGATTTGATTTGCCTGCCACTGTACTTAGCCTGAATTTTTCAGCAGTTCTGGAAGTCTGAGGCTGTCAGCTTCCAGGTGCACCAGGTTGGCGGAGATTTTACCAAAGAGCCAGCCATATTTGGACGAATGGCCAGCCAGGTTTGAACGAATAGCCAGCCAGATTTAGACGAATAGCCAACCAGATTTAGACGAATAGCCAGTCAGATTTGGACGAATAGCCAACCAGATTTGGACGAATAGCCAGCCAGATTTGGACGAATAGCCAACCAGATTTGGACGAATAGCCAGCCAGATTTGGACGAATAGCCAGCCAGATTTGAACGAATAGCCAGCCAGATTTGGACGAATAGCCAACCAGATTTGGACGAATAGCCAGCCAGATTTGGACGAATAGCCAGCCAGATTTGGACGAATAGCAAGCCAGATTTGGACGAATAGCAAGCCAGATTTGGACGAATAGCCAGCCAGGAAAGCGGCCCAGAAGCTGCTATGCGCATCCAAAGATAAAAAGAGTGGGTACAAGTCCTTCACTGCTTCTTCTCCTCTTTCTTAACCTGCGTGATGTGAGGCACCAGGTGTGAGGTGGAAGGCATGAGATGTGAGGCAAGAGATGTAAGGCATGAGGTGTCAGGCATGAGGTGTGTGGTGGAAGGTATGAGATGTGAGATGTAAGGCATGAGGTGCGTGTGTGTTTGTGTGTGTGCGTGTGTATGTGTGTGTGTATGAGGGGGGGTGGGGGGGTGGGGTGGGGTGGGGGCAAACCACCAGATACTCAAAATCTCGATCAGATACTCAGTTCTCCACCAGATACTCAAAAACTCGATCAGATACCTAGTTCTCCATCAGATCCTCAAAATCTAGATCAGATACTCAGTTCTCCATCAGATAGTCAAAATCTCCACCAGATCCTCAAAATCATACTCACAAGGTGTAATGTGTTGTACTCGCCACCACAGTACTCCATCAGATACTCAAATGCCTTGATGCTCTCCTCACCCCTGATTGTATAAAGACCAAGTATTTTTGATAAGAATGTTTGATTTTAATCGATTATGTTAATGCGGAAGACGGCGAGAGACCTTAAAGGCTGGAGCCATGGAACCAAGTTCAAGTTCACACCTTATTGTATGAAGCGATTGGATCAAATTTTGATTCTAATGTTTTACATTAATCAATGATGTTACTTTTTAGTCGGAGAGCAGCTTTAAAGGCTGGAGCCATGTAACCAAGTGCAAGTTAAAGTTCACCCCTGATTGTATGAAAGGATTGGATCATATTTTGATAATAATGTTTTATACTAATTGATGATGTTACCACCCAAGTTGGCAAGCAGCCTTAACGGCAGGAGCCATGTAACCAAATTCAAGTTCAAGTTCAAATTCAAGTACCAACCCTGAGCAGTGGCATTTAAATGTTGGTGATTATACTCTGGAAGGAGGATCGAGGATTGAGGATTGAGGATTGAGGATTGAGGATTGAGGAGTGAGCAAGCGAGGATTTGAAAACATTGTAAACATCCTGCCCTGAGGCTAGCATGGGCCAGCGCTCCGAGTATGACACACATATAGTGATATAGCCATCATTCGCATGTTCCATTTGTGCCACCACCACTACCACCAACAGCACCTGTAGGATTACCACCACCACCACCATCACCAACAACAGCAACTGTAGGATTACCACCACCAACACCATCACCAACAACAGCACCTGTAGGATTACCACCACCAACACCACCAACAACAATAATACCTGTAGGATTACCACCACCACCAACAACAACACCAACAAGAACACCTGTAGGATTACCACCACCACCACCACCAACAACAATAACACCTGTAGGATTACCACCACCACCACCACCACCACCACCACCAACAAGAACACCTGTAGGATTACCACCACCACCACCACCAATACCAACAACACCAACACCAACAAGAACACCACCACCACCACCACCACCACCAACAACAACAACACCTGTAGGATTATTACCACCACGACCACCACCACCTAGTATTTTTTGAAGTACCCCACAACCTGGGTGAGTTAATTGTATTCCTGATCTTACATAAGACTCCATTTATTTCGTTGGTCATGCTCCACCACTACCATCACTACCACCACCAACAAGAACACCTGTAGGATTACCACCACCACCACCATCACCACCACCACCTAGAATTGTTTGAAGTACCCCACAACCTGGGCGAGTTAACTGTATTTCTGATCTTAAATAAGAATCCATTTATTTTGTTGGTCATGCTCTACCAATACCACTACCACCACCAATACCAGCACCACCACTACAGGCTTACTTCTGTAAGGAGAGGAACAGAGGAGTGGTGCCGACATTGTCTCCAAGGTTGGACATAACTTTCCGCTCCTCAAACGACAAGTTCTCCACCAGCACCTTCAGCACATCTACATGACCTTCACGAGCGGCCAGGTGGAGCGCAGTCCTGCACATATTTGTGTGCGTGTGTATGTGTGTGTGTGGGTTTGTGTATGCGTGTGTGTATGTGTGTGTGTGTGTGATTGTGTGTGTATGTGCCTGCGGCCAGGTGGAGCCCAGTCCTGCACATATTTGTGTGCGTGTGTATGTGTGTGTGTGGGTTTGTGTCTGCGTGTGTGTATGTGTGTGTGTGTGTGTGATTGTGTGTGTATGTGCCTGCGGCCAGGTGGAGCGCAGTCCTGCACATATTTGTGTGAGTGTGTATGTGTGTGTGTGAGTTTGTGTCTGCGTGTGTGTATGTGTGTGTGTGATTGTGTGTGTATGTGCCTGCGGCCAGGTTGAGCGCAGTCCTGCACATATTTGTGTGTGTGTACGTATGAGGCGCGTGTGTGTGTATGTGTGTGTGTGAGTTTGTGTCTGCGTGTGTGTGTGTGAGTTTGTGTCTGCGTGAGTGTGTATGTGTCTGCGTGTGTGTTTGTGTGTCTGCGTGTGTGTTTGAGTGTTTATATGTGTGTTTGTGTGTGTATGTGTCTGTGTGTGTGTTTGTATGTGTGTTTGTGTGTGTATGTGCCTGCGGCCAGGTGGAGCGCAGTCCTGCATATATTTGTGTGTGTGTATAAGTGTGTGTGTATGTGTGTGTGTTTGTATGTGTGTTTGTGTGTGTATGTGCCTGTGGCCATGTGGAGCACAGTACTGCATATTTGTGTGTGTGTGTGTGTGTGTGTGGTTGTGTATGTGTGTGTGTGAGTTTGTGTCTGCATGTGTGTATGTGTGTGTGTATGTGCCTGCGGCCAGGTGGAGCGCAGCCTGCACATGTGTGTGTGTGCGTATGAGGCGTGTGTGTGCGTATGTGTGTGTGTGAGTTTGTGTCTGCGTTTATGTTTGGTGCTGTTGTATGTTGTGTTGTGTGTGTTTGTGTGTGTGTTTTGTTTGTTTGTGTGTGTCTTTGCCCATCTCTGCTCTAGTAGTCCTTCCCCATTTTGTTGTGGTTCTGGTTCGGCGTGGTGTGTGTGCTTTTGTGATGTCCTGTAGCTCTGTTGAGGGATTATCCGGTTTTGGTACTCCTGAGCCCGATCTTTCTACTAACCTGTGGTCTAAATGGGGGGGGGTCGTGGGGCTTAGCCCAGTTGGCGTTGCTCCGGGATCTGCCGAGAACTGGCTCGATGAGCTAGAACAAACAACCGTAATGGGCAGATGATATTTTTAGGTTTTATTCACCTTAGGGGGACTCTCTTAGGTGACAAAGGTGTGGCTCGTTCGTGGGTTTTCTATCTTAGGTTAGGTGCAGGTGTGGCCGATGTGGCTTGGGTGTCTATCTTAGGTGTAAAGGTGTAGTGCAGGTTGGCTAATGGTCGTGGGTGTCATATCAGAGGTTTAGTATAGGTGTAGGGTGTGCTATTGTGGGGGTCTTAGTGTGGTATGGTGGTATAGGTAGTATAGGTATAGGTGTATGTGGCTAATGTGTCCTTTAGGTGCCATTTAGGTGGAGGTAGAGGTGTAGGTGTAGGTAATAGAGGTATAGGTTGTAGGTGTGGCTTATGTGGTCTTAGGTGGAGTATAGGTGTAGTGTAGTATAGGTATAGGTGTATGTGTGGCTAGTTCTTAGGTGTAGTATAGTGTAAGGTGTGGTAAGTATGAGAGGTGTAGGTATAGGTGTGGCTATGTGTCTTGGGTGTCTATCTTAGGTATAGGTATAGGTGTAGGTGTGGCTATGTGTCTTAGGTGTAGGTATAGGTGTAGATGTAGGTATAGGTATAGGTGTAGGTGTGGCTATGTGTCTTAGGTGTCCATCTTAGGTGTAGGTATAGTGTAGGTGTAGGTATAAGTATAGGTGTAGGTGTGGCTATGTGTCTTATGTGTAGGTAGATGTTGCAGGTGGCGGTAATCGGTCTCGGTGTAGGTGTGGCTCGTGTGTCTTCGGGGTCCATCTTCGGTGTAGGTTATGTGTAGGGGGTGGTCGGTATAGGTCGTAGTGTAGGGTGTGGCTATGTGTCTTAGGTGTCCATCTTAGGTGTAGTCTTGTGTCGGTGTCGGTCTCGTCTCAGGTGTCAGGTGTTGGCGCGTGTCGTTCGGTTAGGTCTCGGTTCGGTATCGGGGTCGGTGTCGGTCTCGGTTCTAGGTGGTCGGGTTTGGCTCTGTGATCTTCCGGTGTCCGGTCTCGGGTGTAGGGATTGGCTTCTGTGTCCGTCGTGTCCTCTTCTGTGTCGGTCTCTGTGTAGGTGTCGGTCTCGTCTTGGTGTCGGTTGGCTCCCTGTGCTTAGGTGTCCCCTTCGGGGTCGGATCTCCGGTGTCGGATGTCGTGTCTGTCTCTGTGTCCGGTGTGGCTTCTGTGTCATTCGGTGTCCCTCGTCGGTCGTGGTCTCGGTGTCGTGTCGGTCTCGGTATATGTGTGGCCTCGGTGGTCCTTCGGTGATGTCTCGGGGGTGTAGGTGTCGGTATCTCTCGCGGGTGGGTCGGGTGAGCTCCTGTGTCGTCGGTGTCCCTCTTCGGTGTCGGTCTCGGTGTCGAGTCTCGGTCCCGGTGTCGTGTGGGCTCTGTGTCCTTCGGTGTCCCCTTAGGTGTAGGTATAGGTGTAGGTGTGGCTATGTGTCTTAGGTGTCTATCTTAGGTGTAGGTGTAGGTGTAGGTGTGGCTATGTGTCTTAGGTGTAGGTATAGGTGTAGGTGTGGCTATGTGTCTTAGGTGTCTATCTTAGGTGTAGGTATAGGTGTAGGTATGGCTATGTGTCTTAGGTGTCTATCTTAGGTGTAGGTATAGGTGTAGGTGTGGCTATGTGTCTTAGGTGTCTATCTTAGGTGTAGGTATAGGTGTAGGTGTAGTGTGGCGAGGTGGTCTGGGTGTAGGTAGAGAGGTAAGGTGTGGGCTATGTTCTTAGGTGTCCTATCTTAGTGTAAGGTATAGTGGTAGTGTGGCCTATGTGGCTTAGTTGTAGGTATAAGTGTAGGTGGTGGTATGTGTCTTAGGTTTGTCTCTCTTGTGTAGTAGTGTATGTGGCTTTTGTGCTTTGGTGTAGGTATAAGGTTTAGTGTAGGTGTGGGCTAGGTGTCCTTAGGGATAGGTTTATAGGTGTAAGGTTAGCTATGTGGCTTATGGTGTGTCTAATCTTAGGTGTAGGTATCGGTGTAGGGGTGGTGTGGCTTTGTTCCTTTGGTGTCGGTCTCGGTAGGTGTACAGTCAAGGTGTGGCTATGTTTCCTGGGGTGCTCTCTTAGGTGTAGGTATAGGTGTAGGTGTACGAGTGGATATGTGTCTTAGATGTCTCTTTTAGGTGTAGCTGTAGGTGTGGCTATGTGTTGTATGGTGTTTAATGTGGCTATGTGTCTTTGGTGTCTTTATTAGGTGTAGGTGTGGCTATGAGTTTTACGTGTCTTAACTGTATGGATGTGTCTTAGGTGCTCAGTGTACTAAAGTGTTGATTTGTTCATTTGGTGGTTGGCCCCAGTGCAAGTAAACGGGCTGGCCCCCTCAACCTCATGCTCGTAATCCGTGTATTACTATTCTTGTGATTCTTTATACATTTTCTTGAGTTATGACTGCGATGCTGAATGCTGGTGGTGGTGTTTTGACTGTTGATGACTGATGTTGCTATGGTGGTGGTAGGTGGTGGATGGTGCTGATGGTGGTGGTGGTGTGGTTGTGCTGGCTGCGTTGGTTGGTGGTGCTGGCCGCTGCTGATGAGTGGTGGTCCTGACCCTGCTTCTGGTCGTGTGTGGGTGGTGGTGGTGATGGCATGCGGCTGATGCTGATGGTGGTGGTGGTTTTGGATGATGGTGATGGCGCGGGGTGCTGATGGTGGTGTGCGGTGGTGGTGGTGATGTGGTGCCCCCGGCGGCTCCTGGGTGATGCGCTGCTGGTGATGCGGCTCTGCGGCTGTGATCTGATTAATGACAGTTCCTGGTGTCCTACTGGACTCCAAATGTGCCCTCGACTTCAAGGAGTCAAGAGGGACTCACAAACATTATGCGCACAGAAGAAAAGAAGAAGAAAAAACGATTTGTATGTTCCAATCTGTTTCGTGAAAAGTTTCATTTGATGATATGTTTCATAACATTATATCATGATGTGTTTTATATCATAATGTGTTTATATCAGTATGTGTTTTATATCATGATGTGTTTTATATCATGATGTGTTTTATATCATGATGTGTTTTATATCATGATGTGTTTTATATCATGACGTGTTTACATTCATTAATTTTTTATATCAGTATGTGTTTTATATCAGTATGTGTTTTATATCAGTATGTGTTTTATATCATGATGTGTTTTATATCATGATGTGTTTTATATCATGATGTGTTTTATATCATGATGTTTTTGATTAGCATGATTGGTTTTATATATGATGTGGGTTTGATATCAATGATGGTGTTTTATATCAGGATAGGTGTTAGAGCATGAATGTGTTTTAAATATCATGAGGTGTTTTGTAATCATGATTGGGTTTTACGATCATGATTGTGTTTATATCATGTGTGTTTTTTTAATATAAATGATGTGGTTTTATATCCTGAGTGTGTTTTTTCATATGTGTTTTATCATAAGGTTGTTTTATATCAGGATGTGTTTTATTAATCATGATGTGTTTACTTCATTAAGTTTTTTTAATATCATAGGGTGTGTTTTTATATCATGATGTGTTTTATATCATGATGTGTTTTATATCATGATGTGTTTTATATCATGATGTGTTTTAAGAGCATGAGTGTTTTTATCATGATTGTTTTTATATCATGAATTTTGTTTTTCTATCATGACGTGTTTACAATGCATTAGTTTTTATATTCCTGATGTGTTTTAATAATCATGCGGGTTTTACATTCATTAAGTTTTTATCGCATTATGTGTTTTTTATCATGACGTGTTTCCATTCTTAAGTTTTTATTCCTGATGTGTTTTTAATATGACGGTTTCCTTCAGTTACGTTGTTCCTATCAATGTGTTTTATATCAATGACGTGTTTACATTCATTAAGTTTTTATATCATGATGTGTTTTATATCATGACGTGTTTACATTCATTAAGTTTTTATATCATGATGTGTTTGATATCATGACGTGTTAACATTCATTAAGTATTTTATATCATGATGTGTTTTACATCATGACGTGTTTACATTCATTAAGTTTTTATATCATGATGTGTTTTATATCATGACGTGTTTACATTCATTAAGTTTTTATATCATGATGTGTTTTATATCATGACGTGTTTACTTTCATTACCTCATTTATTATATTTTTATATCATTATGTGTTTCATTTCATTCTGTTTTTAATATCATGATGCGTTATACATCATTATCTCCATAGTTGCCGAAGTCCGAAAACGCCCTAAGTCGATACAAGAATGTGATACAGAGCCGTACATGGCCCAAACTGCTCGGAATCAAATTCTGTCAGGCTCATATTGTTCGCGACGGTGTCAGCTATGCGCGCAGCTATTTTTCGTGCGCGTTCGCATCTGGTCGCGAGCAGCCTTGTTCGGCAGGCCGGTGGCAGTACATCAGATGTGCGATAATTAGTGATACAAATCCAGATCACGTCAGATACGAGGCCGCGCGAGCTATTCCGAAGAAAGGCACCTCGGGACGAAAGGCTTATCGAACCCCTATTACAAGGTCGGAGGCTGCGCTTCAGCCTTGGCCTCGGAATCTACTGAAATAGCTGTACATCTCAAGATTTCACCTCCCTGTGGCCTACCACACCATGGCTCAGGATTAGGGTGTGTTTTCAATGATCTACCCCAAATCAAAAACTGAGTTCAGATGTGGATGTTTGAAGACAAATTAAAAAAAAAGTTTGTTTTTTAAATTTATTTTCAAAAATATTTGAATTTTGAATTTTCGAAAAAAAAGAAAAAGTTGTTATGCACGCTATATCTTGAGATAGAGCAAAACCGAGCCCCAAAATGTTTAAGTTGAGGCTGCGCAACTCTGACCTAGACTTAGGACACCCACGAAATGTAAATAATCAGTGTTTTGGGGGTCCGTACTCAACTGTACTGCCTGTGTACTGCCTTCCAAGACCTTCCGTAATAACTACTGGTAGGGAAAGACGTTACACAACATTTGTACCCAGTGTTCTTTTTAAATGGCTTGTTTCGGTCGCGATAGGCTCCATATCACTTTCTACGTAAAACCCGTATCGACTTAGGGAACCCCATAGTAACAAATTAGCATGTTTCACTTGACCTGGTCCCCACCATTTGAGAAAACCCAAATCCGAGTATTTGTGTTTTGAACTGATGTGGTTGGGCAACTTATTAGCAAAAAATCTTTGTTTTGGGACTTGAGGGCATAGGCTCAATCCATCCGTATCACTCAGGGTCTGACTTAGGCACCTATGGAGATATGTCTTTTATTTCATTATGCAATTGATTTCATTATGTGTTTTATTTCATTGTGCGTTTCATTTCATTGTGTGTTTGATTGGAACTGTATAATCTGCCTCGTGTGCTCCCTGGTTTCCGAGGGTATCGCACAGGGGGGCTTGGAATTGGAATACAGTTAGCAGCCCAGAGTTGGCTGAAAAAACAAGTAACAATTCAACAATATAAATTATGTGTTACACTTGTTCACGTGCATATTTGTTCACGTATCCGTGAGTTAATGTGTGGGTCTATTCACTTCCAATGCCATGAATTCTGAATCGTTTAAAGGTTGGAAATACCTTAGTAAGTATAGGTATAATTCAGTATAATTAATTAAGAATAAGTATAATTAAGTATAATTAATTAAAACAAATTATAATCCTGACTCGTTTGAAGGTTGGAAATACCTTATAAATTTAAGTCTATTTAAGTATAATTAATTAAGTATACCTGAGTATAAGTATAATTAATTAAATATGATTATAACCCTTAATCGTTGAAAGGTTGGAAATACCTTATAAAGCAAAAGTATAATGAAGTACAATTAATTAAACATAATTATAATCCTGACTCGTTTGAACATTGGAAACACGTGATTAAGAATAACTAGAATTGAGTGTTATTAATTAAATGTAATTATAATCCTGAATCGTTTAAAGGTTGGATATACCTGATTAAGAATAACTGGAATTAAGTAGAATTAATTAAATATAATTATAATCCTGACTTGTTTGAAGGTTGGAAATACATTATTAAGAATAACTAGAATTGCGTGTAATTAATTATATATAATTATAAGCCTGACTCGTTTGACGGTTGGAAATACCTTATTAATAATAAAAAAAAAAAAATCTGAATCGTTTGAAGGTTGGAAATACCTCATTAAGTATAAGTATAATTACTTACAATTAATTAAATATAATTATGATTCTGAATCGTTTGAAGGTTGGAAATACCTCATAAAGTGTAAGTATAATTACTTACAATTAATTAAATATAATTATGATTCTGAATCGTTTAAAGGTTGGAAATACCTCATCAAGTATAATTAAAAACGTGTCGAGAATTGTAAAAATAATGTATCTCTGTAGCACAAACTCAGGGCCCCCATCGGTAAAACATTTGTTTGGGGTTCATATCATCAATCAATTTTTGTCTTAGCCCTTCCTATCACGGTCGGGCAAGTCCCTCCAGTGTATTTGGCCTACTCCTGGACTGTAACATACCTACTATTCACTTACAATGCCATCTAACGCCAGCATACATTCTCAGTGATCAACCAACATTTTTGGCAGAGCCCCCTCTTCAAGGGGGCGGGAGCCCCCATGCTTACCCATTTGTCCGTCCGACCGAAAATTGCTTGAAGCCTGACACATCATCCAACGATCGCGTGAGTAACTCGCTTCGGTCAGCTTTATCGTAGCCACCTTTCATTCCGTTGCCAACACACTCCGCCAATTTTCCGCATAGGACTTGTCAATGTGCAGTGCAAGCATGTCGTTCAGACCTTTTACCCCCGCTACCTGTAGCGATCGCTACCTGGGGCCCTGTTTTGGCCAAACCTCCCGCTACCATGAGACTCGAAACTTGGCCATGCCCCCCGAACACTCCAGGCTGGCCCTTCGGGCCGCCTAACCATTTCTACCATGAGACTCCAAATCTGGCCATGCTTCCCGAGGCCCCGAACACCCCCTTCGGGCCGCCTACCCAAATCGCTACCAGGAGCCCAACCTTGAAAGGCACCAAATCCCTGATTGCTACCAGAAGACCTCCTTCTGAAACAGAAACAAACTCTGATTTCGTTGTTGTAACAGAACAAACTCTGATTTCGTTGTTGTAACAAAACAAACTCTGATTTCATTGAAGTAACGAAAACAAATATGATTTCGTTGCTGTAACAAAACAAACTCTGATTTCCTTGTGGGAACACAAATAAACTCTGATTTCGTTGTAGGAACGCTAATGAACTCTGATTTTGTTGTAGTAACAAAACAAACTCTGATTTCGTTGTAGGAACACTAATGAACTCTGAATTTGGTGTAGTAACAAAACAAACTCTGATTTCGTTGAAGTAACAAAAACAAATATAATTTCGTTGTTGTAACAAAACAAACTCTAAGTCCGTTGAAGTAACAAATATAATTTCGTTGTTGTAACAAAACAAACTCTATGTCCGTTGAAGTAACAAAAACAAACTCTGATTTCGTTGCAGTAACAAAACAAACTCTGATTTTGTTAAGTAACAAAAACAAACTCTGATTTCGTAGTACTGGCAAAATACAAATCTGATTTCGTTCTAGTAACAAAAACTAATTACCTCCCAATGCCATCTAACTCTGATTCGTTTAAGTAACAAAAAGAAATCTGATTTCGTTTTAGTAACAAAATCCAATTACCTCCCAATGCCATCTAACGCCGATTTCGTTGTAGGAACAAAAAATCTGATTTCGTTTTAGTAACAAAATCCAATTACCTCCCGATGCCATCTAACGCCGATTTCGTTGTAGGAACAAAAAATCTGATTTCGTTTTAGTAACAAAATCCAATTACCTTCCAATGCCGTCTAACGCCTGCACATCTGCTTTGTAGTCCATAAGAGCCTCCACAACATCCACCTGCCCCATCTCCGCAGCCCAGTGAAGCGCTGTGCGTTGCGTTTGTGGTTGCTGCAAGGCGATTCACAAAGGCAAAATTCAGGCAATTCAAAAATAGGCAATTCACATAACAGGCTGCACATCCGCTTTGTAGTCAATAAGAGCGTCCACAACATTCACCTACCCTCTCTCCGCGGCCCAATGACGCGCTATGCGTTGCGTTTGTGGTTGCTGCAAGACGATTCACAAAGGCAAAATCCAGGCAATTCAATAGTAGGCAATTAATAACTCCGCGGCCCAATGAAGCGCTGTGCGTTGTGGTTGTGGTTGCTGCAAGGCAATTCACAAAGGAAAAATTCTGGCAATTCAAAAACAGGTAATTCAAAAACAGGTAATTGAAAAATAGGCGATTAACATATCCGCGGCCGGATGAAGCGCTGTGCATGGTGGTTGTGGTTGCTGCAAGGCAATTCACAAGGGATAAATTGAGGCAAATCACATAGTAGGTATTAACATCTCCGCGGCCCAATGAAGCGCTGTGCATTGTGGTTGTGGTTGCTGCAAGGCAATTCACAAGGGATAAATTGAGGCAAATCACATAATAGGTATTAACATCTCCGCGACCCAATGAAGCGCTGTGCGTTGTGGTTGTGGTTGCTGCAAGGTAATTAAGGCTTAATTGAGGCAATTCAAAAATAGGCAATTCACATAACAGGTGTTTCACATTATTATTGCATTCATAGGCGATTTACAGGATAGGCGACAGTATGTAGGATATTGACTGGATAGGCGATTTACATTGAGGATCAATTGAGGCAAATCACATAAAAGGCAAATCACATAACAGGCGATTCACAAATAGGCTAAATTCAAGCAATTCACATAATTATGTGCATTAATAGGCGATTCACAAATGGGCTAAATTCAGGCATTTCCCCTTGCTGTAGCTACCCACACAGCCCCTTTCAGTGATATACAATGGACTAGTGGTGGACCAGATCGCTTGAGGATGAAGAGTCGGGGGTTCGACTCCCCCTTCGGTCGCTCTTGGCGTTGCAGGTCGTCGTGAACCGCGATGGTAGCTTGTCCAGTTGAGGTAGGAGACCGCTCCCCACCCGCGTACGACGGGCTCCCTTAACACCACGCTCCACCAGGCGTTATCATTACCTTTTTAGCTACCCACACTTACCCTTTGATTGACGTCGTACTGCACCACCCGCTCAATACTCCGAGTTATGTACGAGACAATGCCCCTTTCTGCTGCTTCCCAAATGGTCTTTGGGGGTCCAGTTTCACCTTTCAGAGAGCTGCTTCGCAGCATGGAGGGATTGTCTGCAAGTGGTGGTGTGGTGGAGTGGTGTGGCGTGTGGTATTTGGTGGTGTGGTGTTGTCTGGTTTGGTGTGAAGTGTTCGCAGCATGGAGGGATCGTCTGCAAGTGGTGGTGTGTGGTGTGCGGTGTGGCCTGGTGAGGTAGGGTGGGGTGTGTTAAGGTGGGGTGGGGTGTAGGGTGGTGGGGGTGGTGGGGGGGTGATGTTGGTGGGTTTGTGGGTGGGGGGTAAGCTGATGTGGCACACTGGCGCGGCAACATGGAGGGATCATCTGCAAGTGCACCATGTGGTGTGTGGCGTGGCGTGGTGTGGTGTTGTCTGGTGTGTGGTGTGGTGGTGTGTTTTCTGGTGTGGGGTCATCTGCAAGTGCACCATGTGGTGTGTGGCGTGGCGTGGCGTGGTGTTGTGTTGTTTGGTGTGGGATCATCTGCAAGTGCACTATGGGGTGCGTGGTGTGGCGTGGCGTGGCGGTGTGTGGTGTTGTCTGGTGTGGGATACTCTGCAAGTGCACGATATGGTGTGTGGTGCGGTGTGGTGTGGTGTTGTCTGGTGTGGGATCATCTGCAAGTGCACCATGTGGTGTGTGGTGTGGTGTGGTGTGGCGTGGCATGGTGTGGTGTTGTCTGGTGTCTGGTGTGTGGTGTGGTGGTGTGTTGTCTGATGTGTGGTGTGGTGTGGTGTGGGATTATCTGCAGTGTACCATGCGGTGCGTGGTGTGGCGTGGCGAGGTGTGGTGTTTTCTGGTGTGTGGTGTGGTGTGGTGCGGTGTGGGATCATCTGCAGTGCACCATGTGGTGCGTGGTGTGGCGTGGTGTGGTGTGGTGTTGTCTGGTGTGGTGTGTGGTGTGGGATCATCTGCAGTGCACCATGTGATGCGTGGTGTGGCATGGCGTGGTGTGGTGTGGTGTTGTCTGGTGTGTGGTGTGGTGTGGTGTGGGATCATCTGCAAGTGCACCATGTAATGCGTGGAGTGGCGTGGCGTGGTGTGGTGTTGTCTGGTGTGTGGTGTGGTGGTGTATTGTCTGGTGTGGGATCATCTGCAAGTGCACCATGTGGTGCGTGGTGTGGCGTGGCGTGGTGTGGTGTTGTCTGGTGTGTGGTGTGGTGTTGTCTGGTGTGTGGTGTGGTGTGGTGTGGTCTGGTGTGGGATCATCTACAATTGCACCATGTGGTGTGTGGTGTGGTCTGATTTGGTGTGGTATTGTTCGGTGTGTGGTGCGGTGTTGTCTGGTGTGGGATCCTCTGCAAGTGCACGATATGGTGTGTGGTGCGGGGTGGTGTGGTGTTGTCTGGTTTGGTCTGGCGCGGAGTGGTGTGGTGTTGCCTGGTTTGGTGTAGTGTGGAGTGGTGTGGAGTGGTATGGATGGTGTGATGTGGTTTGGTGTGGATGGTGTGGTGTGGATGGTGAGGTGAGATGTGCTGTTGTGTGTTGCAGGTGGGTGGACCCCAGCATGCGACCATGGTGTGGTGTGACGTGTTGTGTGGTGTGGTGTGGTGTTGTGTGGAGTGGTGTGGATGGTGTGGTTTGATGTGGATGGTGGTGTGGTTTGGTGTGGTGTGGATGGTGTGGTGTGGATGGTGAGGTGAGATGTGCTTTTGTGTGTTGCAGGTGGGTGGACCCCAGCATGCGACCATGGTGTGGTGTGATGTGGTGTGTGGTGTGGCGTGGTGTGGTGTGGTGTGGAGTGGTGTGGATGGTGTGGTGCGGTTTGGTGTGGATGGTGTGGTGTGGATGGTGAGGTGGGATGTGCTGTTGTGTGTTGCAGGTGGGTGGACCCCAGCATGCGACCATGGTGTGGTGTGATGTGATGTGATGTGTGGTGTGGTGTGGTGTGGTGTGGAGTGGTGTGGATGGAGTGGTGTGGTTTGGTGTGGATGGTGTGGTGTGGATGGTGAGGTGAGGTGCGCTGTTGTGTGTCGCAGGTGGGTGGACCCCAGCATGCGACCATATACAAATACAAATACAAGAACAAATACATCATGCTTGCATGACCGTGTACCGATATTCATATTACACCCAAACAAATGCGTAAGAAACAGCTACAGGCGCTCCGCAACATGGTTGCACCATCTACAAGGGTGTGGCAAACACAGCATCTTCTCTTGACCATGTACCGATATTCATATTATCATAGTACACCCAAACAAATGCGTTAGAAACAGCTACAGGCGCTCGGCAGCGTGGCAGCACCATCTGCAAGTGTGGCAAGTACCGCATGTTCTCATGACCATGTACCGCTTTTAGATTGCACCTAACCAGTGTAAAAAAACAGCGACAGGCACTCTGCAACATGGTAGCACCATCTGCATACTAAGGGTTATAGGGTTTAGGGTTTAGGGTGAAGGTGGGTTTAGGGTTTAGGTAACTTCCCCAAATCCACCTCACCAACGTTAGCCCATGCCCATCCCCATGCCAATCGAATGTATGTCATGTCTACCTCCTCCTTGGCCTACACAACGCTGCTCCAATTACTGTCAGGAGCCCATGACTGTCAGCAGATAAACCACCCATGTCACCCAGCCCAACGCCCCATTTCGCCTAACTCCCTGCATGACAGCATCTTCTGCATCTGGACATCCACATGCGCCCATGCTTACGTATTGTCGTCTCGGAGCTTGCAAGCATAATTAGAACAGCGCACCTAATAGCCTAGGTTGGGGGTGGGTAACTCAAATGGCCTCCGAGCCTTTAAAAACGGCCTAACAGCGAACATCGGAACAGGAGAAGCTATTGCCAATCATATTAAAGTTAATTCCCTCATTTCCTAGGGCTCGGAGGCAAATCGATCTAAACATTGGGAGAATCACGCATTTGGGTTGGAGCACCTGATAACATCTATAACTAATCGCACCGTCAGTGCCTATGAGCGAGAATCTAGGAGGAGGAACGCGCTTGGACGCTTCGCCTGCGGCTTTCTTCTCCCCCTCGTACTGTGGTCGATCAGAAAAAGTAACCATCTCGCTGAGCGCTGACTTATGGGCAGCTTTATCAAGGGTAAAGGATTGAAGCTGGTGGATAAAGTCCTCTGAGCTGCGCCGGGGGGGGTGTGGGGGGGGGGGGTCAGCTGCTTAATGGGTTGTGCCTCCTCGAAACGACCTGGGTCCTGAATTTGATGGACCTGTGCGAAAGTATTCGTCCTGCTGGTAACTGTCGCACAGACGCGGAATGAATTGGAAGAGGAAGAATGGGAACGTCACAGAAGTTAAACGGGCATCAGCTATGATAAAAGTGAAGGAAGGTGGTGAAGTAGAAGTATACACACCACCGACATCCCGACACTAACACCGGTCGGCAGATAAATATACCCGGTAGTCGAGCGAGTGAACCGATCCACAGGATTCACGAGTGGATCCGATTCACGTGCTACACAGGTGTACGGTTGTTCAGGAGGACCAACCTGAACACGTAAGCGTCGCAGATAGATGGTCACTTCGACCAATAACCAGTTTCACAGCCGCAGCCGTTATACCCAACCAAGTAGAGACAGTACAGCCCGGGCCACAGCCCCCACCTAGACAGGGCACCCCCCTCACCTCCAGCTCATGATCTCAAGACGGAGCAGCTTGGATAGCTTAATGCTTCGAAACCCACGTTAGTATCTCCCCCCTCATCCTTTTGAGTGCTGGTGTTATTGCTAAGGACGGCGAGCAGCCTTGAAGGCGGGAGCCATGTAAACAATTCCAAGCTGACAAGGGCTGGTGAACAATTAAAGCAGACCAACCAACAGGTTCAGTTTCTAAAATTCAGTTTTTTTCGGAAAACCAGTTTACAGCACATAAAAAGTTATGCATGGTTTGTACACACTGTCGTACAATGCCCTTGAAAAGCCGTTATAAGTAGGGAGAGGCTAAATTACTTAATATTAGTGAATGAATAAGATTAGTGAATGTTAGATAAAATAAGACTGACAAACCGTCTCACCAGAATTTTAAATTTATCTGAAAAACTAACATTTTTGACAGTACAATAATATTAGTTCATATTAGTTTGTCAAACACTAATAGTAGTTGCCGTTCCCTATTTAGAAGCCTTGGACCAGTATGCATGTGATGACTTGTGCGCACTATAATGCAGTGCCACCAATAAAAAGATTCGACATTAAAGCCAAAAACAAATCAACTTCAAAGCAAAAAATACCCAAATCAACATGTTGCACAAACACATGTTTGTCACGAAACGTAGGTTATGAAAAAATTGGTAACAAAGTATGTACAGGACATGCTCTCTGCTCACAGCAACATCAGTTGTTTTATACGATGATGCGTCGCCACTGCGTTGCCATCCCGTCATTGCATTGTGACGCATGCCCCCCCCCCCCCCCCCCCGTGCAATGGGTGGGCTGTAAATGCTCCTGAGACAGTCAACACTTGCATGGGAGCTGTACAATGGGTGTGCTGTAAATTCTCCAGAGACAGTCAACACTTGCATGGTGTCCATGAGCGTACCACTCAGTTGGATTGAGAGGCTTGTTTATGTGTCCGTTGCTGCGGCATGGCCTAGGCAGGGAGCGATCCAATGACAGTCAACACTTGCATGGGGTCCATGAGCGTTTCACTTCGTTGGAAAGGGGTGATAGGCTTGTTTATGTGTCTGTTGCTGCGGCATGGTCTAGGCAGGGAAAGATCCAAAGACAGTCAACACTTGCATGGGGTCTATGAGCGTTTCACTTTGTTGGAAAGGGGTGATAGGCTTGTCTATGTGTCCGTTGCTGCGGCATGGCCTAGGCAGGGAACGATCCAAAGACAGTCAACACTTGCATGGGGTCCATGAGCGTTTCACTTTGTTGGGAAGGGGTGATAGGCTTGTTTATGTGTCCGTTGCTGCGGCATGGCCTAGGCAGGGAGGGATCCAAAGAATGGCGACTGCACCCTTGGAGCCCCACGTGCAGTAGGCTTGGACAGGGTTGTTTGAACGGCTTGTCTCAGTTCATGCTGCTGCTGCTGTAGCATCTTCTCACGGTGCTCATGCACGGCCCTGAGGATGGCCTCGCTGCTAGCTGCACTCTCAGGGTCTTTCTGCTGCCCATTGGATGCTTGTTGTCCACGCTCCCGGATCACAGCCATGCCGGCCAAGGTACTGATGCCAGCTAGGGTTTTATCATCCAGGGCGAGCTTGGCTTGCTTCGCACCAGAGGTCAGGGCGTCATCGTACCACTGGGTGTAATTGGCACCAGAGGGCAGAGCGTCATCGTACCTCTTGGTGTACTTCGTACCAGAGGGCAGGGCGTCAACATACCTCTGGGTGTACTTTGCACCAGATGGCAGGGCGTCAACGTAACTCTGGGTGTACTTCGCACCAGAGGGCAGGGCGTCATAGTAGCTCGGGGAATCGGGGTCCTCGCTCTTATTGTATGAGGGCTGGATGAACTGAACCTTGCTTGACTCCAACACCTGGGGCAGGGTGAGGGCAGGGCCGGGTAAGGGCAGATGGGCCGGGTGGGGGCAGAGGGAAGGGTGAGGGCAGGTGAGGGCTGGGCTGGGCTGAAAAAATAAAATAAAATGATACAAATAACTGTCTAGAATCTGCTGTACCTTGATCCTAGCTTCGAGTTGTGAGTTCTTAGCCTGCAGCTCCCTACACATGTGGCGCAGCAAGTTGAGCTCTTCTGCATGAGTCGTCCGCTGCGTGACCAACACATCCTGGTGCGTCTTCAGAGTCTCCATCACCACCTTCTGCTTCATTTTGGACCGTGCTGCGCTCTCCCTGTTAGCGATGATGCGTTTCGCCCGCTTGGGGTCCACTCCCGGTAGGGAGGTGGGATCAGCAGCTGGCAGGCGGCCTCCTCTTCCTTTGCGGGATACGCGCTCCATGATGCTTGGAAGTAGCTCATCGGGCATGTCTGAAACCACACCATAGAAGGCTGTAGGTAGGGAGGATGGCGTTGGATTAAGTTTCGAGGGGAAAACATGGGGAGGAGCTTGGGGGGTGGGGGGGTGGGTGGTGTCTGATACCACACCATAGAAGGCTGTAGGTAGGGAGGAAGGGGTTGGATTGGGTTTCGAGGGGAAAACATGAGGAGGAGCTTGGGAGGGGGGGGGGGGGGGCTGAAACAACACCCTAGAAGGCTGTGGGTAGGAAAGACAGTGTTGGATTGGATTACGAGGGGGAAACATATTTAGAGAGGCTACCTATTCAGAGGGGCATATCAAGAGAGATTTCCCTGGTAATTTATTTTACTGCTGAAGACGGCGAGCAACCAAATAGCTGGCAGGTGCCATGTAACCAAGTTAAAGTTCAATTTAAATACCAAGAGAGGGTATGAAGGATTCAAAAATATGCTTCATGCGTTACATATCGGAAATATCGGAAGAAAGATATGAAATAACAAGGACAACAAGGATGATGATTACATTATCCTGGTGCTTTGCTAGAATCCATCTGTGCCCGCAGCTTGACGATGTATTGTTACATGTGTCTAAGGATGCCAATATCATACTGGTCCCCAAGATTATCATACGACTACGATCTCATACCCCCCCCCCCCCCCCCCCCCCCCCCCCCGATTGAAATGAAACCTTGCGGATATTCTGAGTATTTGCATTTTACAACAGGTAGAATCAACATAATTTCAGTTCAATCATTCCTCGCATAGAACAAAATAATAGGTCGGTTGAAAACTTGGGCCAGGTCTTACTGACATGACTCATGAGCATACTGCTTTGTTAAGTGCTAACTGCATTTGCCCTGTCTTGGCAGCAACGTATCTGCCCCGTGTACCAATGTTGTAGACCTATCAGACTCAACATGCAGAGGTAGGTGGTGTTGGAGAGACAAATTGCCCCGTGGGAAGGGTCCAGTACAGCGGACAGAGTCTGGGGTATCTGCGAACAGCCAAGGGGAGGGGTTGAGGGTGGTTGTCAATGCGTGGCGATCGGCGGAACCCATGTGGGGTGGGGTGAGGCAGGGTGAGGTAGGGTGGGGTGTGGGGTGATGGGGGGGGTAGAATGAGGCAGGGTGGGGTGGTGGGGGGGTAGAGTGGGGTGGGGTGGTGGGGTGTGTGTGGGGTGGTGGGGGGGTAGGGTGAGGCGGGTGAGGTAGGGTGGAGAGGCAGGGTGGGGTGTGGTGGGGTGGGGTGTGGGGGTGGTGGGATGACCGTAAGGAGTGGTGGGGTGGGGTGGGGTGGGGTTTCGTGGGATGTGGTGGGGTGAGGCAGGGTAGGGTAGGGTAAGGTGTGGTGGGGTCGGGGAGGGGTGGGATGTGGTAGGGTGTGTGTGTGGAGGGGGGGGGGAGGGGGGGGATGTTTGTGGGTTTGTGATGGGGGAGGTCAGCCGATATGGCACACTGGCGCGGCAAGATCACCCACCGGGTAGCGAGTGGCAGCTTCGCCCAGTAAGCGAGCTCATAGTTGTCTTAATTGGCGGGCAAGGCAGGAGAAAGAATGGAGACTGCGCTCGCTTCAGCTTGCGCTCCACAGGCTCCACCAGTTGGTACTTGGTTTGTAGGCTACTACGCGCAGATGAGTATGTGGGCTTGCCGGCAGTATGCGCTGTTTCTGCAGTCAACTGCTCAGGAGGAGGCGCCTCTGCACATATTTTGCGAAGGGCAATCGAAGGGGATAACTTCAAAATTGAATTTGATCAAGGTGTCAAGGAAATCGAGTCCGGTCGCTGAGCTGCGATAACATTAGCTGCATGTCTCAGTCATTCGTTTTGTTTGTTTGGGAGAGCTTCTGTTGCAAAAATCAAGTAAATGTTATGTGACACCGTACGCTACGCTAAAGTGAGTAAATGGAGCAAAGAGTGACTAAAGGACGCACAAGTGACTGTATGACGGCGCTATCATGAGTGCGGTACAGTCGGACAGATAATTCGGCCTGGGCTAACCGTCGAGATCGTGATCTTAGAATTGCCAGGCTGTACCCACTTGTACGGAAGGGCTCGTATGTAGCCCGAACAAGGTTCTTTTGATGTGTCGCTTATCAAGAGCTTGCATGGAGAAAACTCTAGATATGTGGTGAATATGATCCTATCTTCTCTTTCAATGCGATGTAATGGGAATCAATTTCACTACCAAAGACGGCGAGCAGCCAAATTGCTGGCTGGAGCTATGTAACCAAGTACAAAGCAATAGAAGTTGTGATATCTTATTGCACAATTTAATTATCACTGTAGCACAAACTTAGACCCCCGTTGGGATTCCAAAACATACGATTGTTTGGGGACCAGTTCATCGATGCTTTTTCTTTTTGATCCCTTCCTATCGCGGTTGGGCAAGTCCCTTAAGTCTACTTGGCATACCCCTGGACTGTAACATACATACAATAGCTGATCCTGGCAGCTTTCATCTGCTCCAAAGCGTCCTCAAAATGTTTGAAGAGCATCAGATTTAGGCTACTACTGTATAACATGATACTCTGACTCAGAGATAATTTTACACATTTGAATTGAAAAGTCACAAGCACGTGTCGCAAGCTTAAAACACTTTGGCAGTCACTATATCTAATAACTGCGAGATTCAAGGACACGTGCACATAGAAGACTCGGCGGATAATTCAGAGCAAGGAAGATGAGGAGATGCGAAGAATAGAATAGCAGGTACCACATGAGGCCTCAGCAGCTGGATACTACAAGTTCTGCTGCAAATTTTGTGAAGGATCTGGGCTGCTCCGATGCTGGTAACTCTAGTCATGCGCACACAAGGTTTGAGTCAGATATTTGGGAACAGAGGTGCTCGGAGTCGTTCAAACAGCTGCACAAAGACACGCAGGCAGACACGGGAGGAACTTGAGGCTTCAGCCTCCGGACCCTGGGGACCCTAATGAGGGCTGGAGGGGGGACCCTAAGGGGGGCTTATGCGAAAACATACAAGAATTGATCGACTGGAATTTTTAGCCCAGGGGGCCCTAAGGGGGGCGTGAGCCCCCAGAGTTACCCCTTAGTTTTGTTGTCGGCATGAAACCTGGCCCTAACGAAGTCGTAAACCCTGGCTTTGATCCGCTGCGATCTCGATTCCACCTGGCGCTCTGATAGCCAACAATCTCTGCCAATTTCTGCGTCGCTTGCGACGCGCCTAGGACTTTTCTGTGAATGTATGATCTGCTCCAGAACTGTTAGGGAAGACCTAAGCTCTAGCAATTATAGAACAATGATATACACAGAAGTGGTTGCTCATTGTTTCTGCAGCATGCTTATTTCTAAGAGTTTGCACCTTCTAAGGTGGGTACCCTAACACAAACAAGGAATCAGTGCATGCAATACGAAATAGGTGATATGCATGAAAGTCAGGGTATGGCAAGATAATATCGGAATATAACCTATGCATGTATGCAAGTACCTGCTTTGCCCATTATGCTTGTTGCACTGCCTGATCTTGCTTGCAACCTGCTATCTAAATGTCTGTCTGTCTGTCTGTCTGTATGCTGATACAGTCCAGGGGTAGGTAGCAAATAATTGGAGTACGAAAACAGTACAAACTATCAAACCAACCAACAACCAATAGCCAATAAACCAAGTAACAACTTCGCAGCATCAGGAGTGCCTTAATGGCTGATCATATAATTGAGATGGTCACTCGCCTGTCATTTTCAAATCATGATCGATACTGAGCAATACTAGATAATGAGGAGAGGCTGACAGTTTCAAAAACTTCTGCAACAATGCATGAACATTTCCCCCCAAGGAGGATTTTCGACTGGAAGGGTGGGTCTTCCCCTAGGCTAGCCCTATATTCAAATTTGCATAGCCACCGACTGAGCATTCATTGCTCATCTCTACACTCATCCTTGCACCTGACCAAGCAACTACATGGACTGTTGGACTGCCTACCTTACCTGTTGGAACAATCGTGACATGCAGCGTAATAACAGTATAGTTATGTGGCTGATCAGCTTTGATGGTGATGGTTTGTAACCCTATCCAATCATTCAACAGAGCTCAGGTCTAATGAGTTAACTCAAACAAAACAAAATAATCAAATACTAACCTGTGTTGGAGGCATAGCTGAGTTCCAAGAATGTGTCTTCCACCATCTGGAGTGTCTGTTCCTCCCAATGCAGAGGTGAACTCAAGCCCACAAAATCAGCAGGCCAACAGTTGGCAAGGCTCAATCCGTGGTATATATCCCATTCTCTTCCGAACTCGTGGAGCAGTTCTTCGTCTGAAATCCTGTCCCCGAAATGCAGAGCTATCTCTGGAATGTTCGTCGAGTTGCTCCGCATGATGACGGTGGCAGGGTTTCGTTTTTTTTGTTTCTACCGCGGGGGCGCGGGGTTAAATCAAGTCGGGTCCGTTACAAGCTTTCGCAGGATAGGCGGTGGGCACTGGGCAGCGAAAGTAGCAGATAGGCAGTGGACAGTCTGATTGTTGTGAGTAGTGATCTATCACTGATCAAGTATGCCTTTCGATCCGACTGGCCAGGGCGAAATATTAGGGAGTTGGTTCCCAGAATGGATGAGGGGTCGATCACAGCATCGTCAAGATGAGAGGCTTGCGAAGCTAAACCGCCTATAGCGCTGCGTCTAAGTGAAGAGGTCACTTGCCGTTGCTAGTTTAAAGGCAATTAGTTATACCTATGCGACATCCACCTGTAAAATTGATTGGTTGGCCGGAAGAGATGTTTGGCGAAGTAGAGGTCGCCGCAGGCGATTTCCTGAAGGTAAACGATAATGATGTGTGGGGAAATATATGCAGGGGCTATGCAACCTGTTTCGCAAGTGAATTCTCGACGATGGGGTAGTATGAATAGCACTTAGAGATGGGTATGCTACCTGTTTCGCAAGTCAATTCCCGGCGATGGGGTAGAATGTATAGCACTTAGAGATGGGTATGCTACCTGTTTCGCAAGTCAATCCCCGGCGATGGGGTAGTTATGTATAGCACTAAGAGATCATATGCACACGCACGCTGCAGCCAGGGCACACCACACGTGGCTGACAGACCCCGGCCATGGTGTGGGTGACTTTGTCAAGTCCAAGCTGAGGCCCCAACGTGTGTGTATGTGTGGGGTCCGTCATATCGCAACCCCGGCCTCTTGGTTCAACATTAAAACTTTGCACTAGGAAAAATATATGGACCCTATCTACTAGCTGCAACCATATTTCGCAAGCCAGTCTTAGGGTTGGGCCGTTGCGATACGGGAGACCGTTTGAGTGGGCTGCCAGGGGGAACGTACAGAAAGTACCCCGCCCGCGCTCGGCTGAGGTCACACGGACGCGCATATCTAACCGTTTGTGTAGCTGCCCAGCAGCATTCTATGGCGGGCGGGAGATGACCATTCATGCTACACACAGCTATACAGAACCTGGCCCCAATTCCCCAGTCATGCTAGCTAAAGGCCGATTAGGCGCCCACCTGTGCAAAAAGAACTATCAAGCATGCGGCCAAGAACTCCACAAACGGATACTTTTGTCAAATTGGATCATTCAATCATCGACATAGGCCAGCCACTGCGTTCGCCAAACCCGTAGCATCACTTTCACGAACGTTGCCGAGCGCCCTGCATGCGCCTCCAATCTTTCGCCTGTCGGTATTTCTGTCACGTGTCCAGGCCGTACACTTGCTTGATCGCCTCGTGCACCAGAAGTTGACGATTCGGAGCTAACAGACTCTCCCCTTTCGCCAAGGCCAGAGTTGTCCCAGCTCATGTCTACGGAAATTTGCCTCGGACTGAAATTGAAGAAAGGAAGATGAGGTGGCAATAGATCAGGACTCAACATCAGGGTGATCTATGAGGACTGCACTTCAAGATGAAAAATGCCAGGCTTTTGTTCCAGTTCAGATTCAGGGCAATACGTTAAGGACTGCAATTCAACGAGCTATAACGAGGATGATGAAATATCAGGAGGTATTCAGGAACCGAAACCAATTTATTAGGGGTAATTGCGGATGCTCCATTCGTTGATTCTTAGGTTTTGTCGTTTTCTTAATTTCCCTGAAAACTTCAAGTCTTATCTCTTTACCAGCAACTCAACCCTTAGTAAACCCAATTTATTAGGGGGCATTCAGGACTGATCTATTATCAGGGTGATGCATCAGGAATTATTTTCGCGAAGTGAAGGTTGGGACTTGGCTACTTGAGATCAGACCAGGACGGATGAGGCCAGATTACGAGCAGAAATGTACATATATATATATATATATATATATATATATATATATATATATATATATATATATATATATATATATATATATTCACCGAATAGCGATACAATTAAATTATCCTTGTAGCACGAACTCAGGGCCCCTGCCGGTAAAACGATTGTTTGGGGTTCATTTCATCAATGCTTTTCCTAATTAGCCCTTCCTGCCACAGTTGGGCAAGTCCCTATAGCCTATTTGGCCTACCGCTGGACAGTAACATACATACACACATACACAAATCATAAGCATTTCCCCTTGGTCTGCCAGATCCGTTTATTCAGCAGTATAAATGCAGTTTCCCCAATGGACCTAAAACGAAACACGCAATGAGCATGAGACACAAAAAACACAAAATAAAGCACGAAACACATAGAAGACAAAAAAGACAAAAAAGACAGAAAAAACAGAAAAAACAGAACACAAAACACACAAAAACACACAAAATAAAGCACAAAACACATAAAAGACAAATAAGAGAAGAAAACAAACAGAACACAAAACACACAAAAGACACAAACAACACGCAATGAGCATGGCACCTTTTTTTTGTTTTTTACAGCCAGCCCTATCTGCCAAAGTGCAGTAATATATGTGCAGTAAAATGCAGTAAAATATGTGCAGACAATGAAAAAGAGAATACTGACGGTCATTGTGGAGGTTTGGTGGTTGGCCCCAGTGCAAGCAAACAGGCTGGCCCCTTCAACCTCACGCCTCGTAAGAAGGCGTACTATTTATTCATTTATGTAATTACTTATTTATTCACACCTGTATTTTTTCCATTTTGACAGAGCTTCTGCTTCTTTGCTCAGATCTTTGAAGCCTTGAGCATGGGCTTCTTCAAGGGCTGACACCTACATGTGACAGGGATATTGTTTCAAATCTGAAAGTGGGGTTTTCTAGCTTTAAGGTTTTAGGCCTCCTCCAGGGACAGCGTGTTCACAGCTTTATAGCGCCATTCTGGGCCATCTATTTTTATAGCGGCAATTTGGGCCAAAACGGATCAAAAGTAGTGATCGCTATAAATAGCGGGGCAAGTTATATGCAGCGTCCCAAGCGACGCTATTTTTTTCTGGAGAGTGTATTATTACTTGCGACGGAGCGACAGGTGGCGACGGAAGCGAGTTAGTTACGAGAACATTGGCTGACGTGTCAGGCTTCGTCTCGGTCAGGCGGTCAGTCAAACGGACAAATGGGTAACTCTGGGGGGTCCCGCCCCCTTGAAGAAGGGGCTATGCCAAAAATGAATCCCTGTCATGTTTCGAGATATGCATTTGTATGGTTTTAGGCCTCCTCCAGGGACAGCGTTTTTATAGCTTTGTATAGCTTTTTAGGGCCATTTAAGGCCAACTCTATCTTTCTTTCTTTTCGTATTGGCAATTTGGGCCAGAACGGGGTCAAAAGTAGCTATTGCTGTACATAGCGGGAAAACAAAATCCCTGACATGTGGCGAGATATGCAAGTCAACCATGTGTCATATTTGTGTTTTGTAGCAAGTAAAAGAAGCATAGTAATGATGATTAATGTGCAGTGCTTTGTGTGTCACGAGGAGTACTTTGTGTGTCACGAGGAGTACTTTGTGTGTAATGAGGAGCCAGATTGGTAAGGTTACGAGGAGCCAGATTTATGTTTTACGCGGTTTTTGCATCATTATGGCTACATCACCTTGTAGGCTGCTCCTCGTCCTGTTTTGGGGGCCAAACCTTGACCTTGACCTTGACCTTGAACCAATCCTAAAGCCAGCTGTTGCGCCTGAAAGCTGATATGCTGTCCAATGCACGTCAACTAAGGTCTTGCACTGCAAATTCGGGGGGGGTCTTAGGCACCCTGTTCTGCACTCCTTTGGAACCCCTTTCACCCATAATGCACCCTTTCAAGCCAAATAGAAGGGTGCCGATAACCCCCCAGATTAGCAGTGTTAACCCGAGGCCGCCCTTTGGCTTCCCTTTGGCTTCGGTGCCCTTTTCTGCACTCCTTTGGCACCCCTTTGGCTTCCCTCTGGCACCCCTTACACCCACAATGCACCCTTTCAAGCCAAATAGAAGAATGCCGATAAGCCGTGCAGATAAGCCGAGTAGCAGCGTTAACCCAGTGGCCGCCCAACGGATTTAAGTTTTGTTGTATTTGATGGTCTATCAGCCTGAAGGCGGCTCAGTGTCGGAGGGCGGAGTAAACATGGGGAGTATAACTCTACTACACTACGATCTCGAGTGCAGAATGTAATCGTATGGGTGTAGACAGTTTGAAGACATGCCCACATAACGAAGCTGGTTATAAAGAAGCTGCCGCTTGCCAAAATAGGAAATTGTGACAAGACAAAGAAGCTGCCGCTTGCCAAAATAGGAAACGGTGACAAGGCAAAGAAGCTGCCGCTTGCCAAAATAGTAAATTGTGACAGAGCGAAGAAGCTGCCACTTGCCAAAATAGGAAACTGTGACAAAACAAGCACCTTTGCTGCTGCCACCTCTTGAATTCTCAACCACTCTTCAACTGACTGCGAGCAGCTGCTCTTCAGCTCCTCCAGGTGATCCACCTCAGCATGGCATGATGCCTCATGTCTCCGCTTTGGGTAGGTCCACAAGTTGTGCAAGATCCTAATCAAGCATGTGCGGGTGGAAAATAAGGGGTTAAAACAACTCGGAACTGTCAGGAATGCAGGAAAGATCAGTTTTCAAGAACAGCTGTAAACAAATCAGAACTGCCAATAATGCAGGAAAGATCAGTATTCAAAAACAGCTGTAAAAAAAATAGAATTGCCTGGAATGCAGGAAAGATCAGTATTCAAAAATAGCTGAAAACCAAATCAGAACTGTCAGGGAGCCAGGAAAGATAATTTTTCAAAAACAGCTTAAAAACAACTCAGGGCTGTCAGGAATACAGGAAAGATCAGTAGTAAAAAAACGGTTTAAAAACAAATCAGGATAGTCAAGAACGCAAGCAAGATCAATTTTCAAAAACAGCTGAAACAAATCTGGACTGACAGGAATGCAGGCAAGATACGTTTTCAAAAACAGCTGAAAAACAAATCAGGACTGACGGGAATGCAGCAGAGTTTTTATTTTTTGCCACAAGCAGCAGCTGCTAGGCAGCTCCATGAGCCAGCCACTTGGCCAACTTGAACTTGATTACATGGCTCCAGCCAGCAAGTTGGCTGTTCGCCATCTTAAGCCATTTGGCTAAGCCAGCCACTTGGCTAACTCCAAAGAATTCAAGTTCAAGTTCGCTAAGCCCAAAGAGTTCAAGTTCAAGTTCACGTTCAAGTTCAAGTTCAAGTTTGCTAAGCCCCAAAAGTTCATTAGTGGTGGAAGGCTAAAAAACTTGAACTTGAACTTGGTTACAGCCTCCAGCCTTTAAGCATTTGGCAGTAACATAATCAATTAAATCAAAACATTATCATCAAAATATACTCAATCCAATCTCTTCATACAATCAAGGCTGACAAGTCCTAGGCGTGTCGCGAGTGACGGAAAATTGGCAGAAAGTGTTGGCTATGAAAGCGACAGGTGGTACCGGAATTGAGTGCAGCGGATCGAAGCCAGGGTTTACGACAGTGCCAGGGGCCAGTAAGGCCCAGGGTTTAACTTGAACTTAAACCAAACCTAAAGCCAGCTAATGCGCCTGAAAGCTGATATGCTGCCCAATGCACTTTTCCCAAAACTCAACCAGACCTCTGATTGTCCTCATTTTGGGGGGCATACATAAAATAAAAAACGCCCGATCTACGTAGGTGCTCAGCAGTAGGATGCAAGTGCGTTCAGTAGAACTCCCTGGGCAGGCCGAATCAGGAAAATGTAAACGTGAACATCCCCCCCCCCCCCTTTTTTCTTTCTAAACAATCAAATAGCAATCATAAAATCGTGTGTGTGTGTGTGCGTGTGTGCGTGTGAAGTATCACTTACCGTGGAACAAAGTAAAGCATATTCCAGGCTGTCTGGCTAGCATGGGATCGGCGTGATGAGTTGGCACCATCTGCTGCCCGGCCCGATATGCTGTTACCATCTGTCTCACGGCCTGATATGTTGGAGCCATATTTCCCCTGGTCTGGTGTGCTGTTACCATCTGTCACACGGCCTGATATGCTGGTTGTAGCTGTCACTTGGTCTGATGTGCCGCCCTCATCTGCTGTGAGGCCTGATATGCTGGTTGCAGCTGTCACTTGGTCTGATGTGCCGCCCTCATCTCCTGCCAGGCCTGATGTGCTGTCTCTACCTGTCCCTTGGTCTGATGTGGTGCACATACCAGCTGCAAGGCCTGGTATCTTGGCGCTCGCTGTCCCTTGGTCTGGTGTGGTGCACATATCTGCTGCAAGGCCTGGTATCTTGACGCTAGCTGTCACTTGGTCTGATGTTCCGCTCCCATCTGCTGCCAGGCCTGATGTGCTGTCTCTACCTGTCCCTTGGTCTGATGTAGTGCACATATCTGCAGCAAGGCCTGATATCTTGACGCTAGCTGTCACTTGGTCTGATGTTCCGCTCCCATCTGCTGTCAGGCCTGGTGTGCTGGCAGTAGCTGTCACAGGGTTTGATGTGCTGCTCTCATCTGCTGTCAGGCCTGGTGTGCTGGCAGTAGCTATCACAGGGTCTGATGTGCTGCTCTCATCTGCTGGTGTGCTGGCTGTAGCTGTCACAGGGTCCCTGCTTGCCCCCGTTGCTACAATACTCAAGGCTTGGTGAGGGTAGCTTCTGGCTGCCTTCACAGCTTCACCACAGCTTCCAAACACGTCTTGGCAGCGGAGTCGTGTCAGCTGCATCTTCAGATCTAGTACCTGCATGCGTAACTGGCGCTCCTCCACACGCTCATTGGCCATTACTAGGGCTGACATGTAGACTTGGTGGGATGCCTGCCATAAATCACATACAGATCATTTGTATACTTTCTGGGATACATGTCTCATACAGATCACATACAGATCACATACAGATCACGTGTAGACTTTGTGGGATACATATCACATATATATCATTTACATATCACATGCATGTCACATACAGATCACATACAGATCACATACAGATCACATGCAGATCACATACAGATCACATGTAGACTTTGTGGGATACAGATCACATACAGATCACATACATGTCACATACAGATCACATGTAGACTTTGTGGGATACAGATCACATACAGATCACATACATGTCACATACAGATCACATGTAGACTTTGTGGGATACAGATCACATACAGATCACATGTAGACTTTGTGGGATATAGATCACATGCAGATCACTTGTAGACTTCATGGGATACAGATCACATACAGATCACTTAAAGACTTTGTGGGATACATATCACATACCACCTGTACACCAGCCTCCTAAGTACAGAACTACTGTTTATTTTGGGGGCTACGCGTAGCAGCTTTTAGGCAGCTTCCTTTCCCTGCCCTTGGACCAAACCTGAAGCTAGCTAGTGTGCCTGGAAGCTGACATTAAGGGCAAGTGCAGCTGACAGCTTTGGGATCGGCCCAGTGGCTGACTGATGGAGCTGACTGGAAGCTACCATGTGTAGCTGAAAATTATCATCATCAAAATTATTAAACAAAATCTGCAAAATACTTGAACTTGAACTTGGGGACATAGCTTAAGCCAGCAATTTGGATGCTCGCCGCCTCTGGCAGTAAAAATACATTTACTAGGAAAAAAAGAATACTGACACACACACCTGGATTTGCTGCAGCTTCTCTGTGGCCTGGCCAACTCTTTGCTCGTAGTGCTCCACCATATGTACCTTCCTGGAATCAGAACAGTGAGTGTGTGGGTGTGGGTGTGGGTGGGTGGGTGGGTGGGGGGGGGGTGGGGGGGGGGAGGGTATGACGGGCGCTATTTCCAAATCAGACTGCAATAGAGGGACATGGAATAAGAGGGATGTGAATGCTTTTGTTACACAAGTGGTGATGCGTTTCGGTCAATAGACCAACATCGTACCAAGCAATATAGAACAGGCGAGCACGCTTGGAGGGGAAGGGGTGGGTGGGTGTGGGGTAGGGGTGGGTAGGGGTGGGTGGGTGGGTGGGTGGGTGGGTGGGTGGGGGGTATGATGGGCGCTATTTCGGAATCAGACTGCAACAGAGGGACATGGGATAAGAGAGAAGTGAGTTTAGACTTGAACTTGGTGGTGAACTTGGTGGTAAACTTGAACTTGGACTTGAACATGGCTCCAGCCTTGAAGGATGCTTTCCGTCTTTGGCAGCGACTCAATACATTCAAAGAGCGGGTAAAGAAGCATCTTTAAAAGTTGGCCAAGATTGGATTAAGTTGGATTGGGTTGGATTGGATTGGATTGGATTGGATTGGATTGGATTGGATTGGACTGGACTGGATTGGAACGTGATTTTTTTGCCAACTCTGAGCTGCTCTCCGTCTTCCAAGTCCAAGCCCCCCCGTGCGATACCCCCGGAAGGTCAGAAACCAGGGAGCATACTAAGCGGATAAGACAGTTAATAGACTTGGACAGGCCAAAGTTGAACAAGACCGACAGAAAAAGCAAGAGACAGGTCAAAGTTTAAAAATACAGGTAAAAGTTGGACAAAACAGACATGAAAAGGCAGGCCAAATTTTGACGACAGACAAAGCAAAAGACAGGTCAAAGTTCAAAAATGCAGGTCGAAATTCGACAAAACAGACATAAAAAGACAGGTCAAACTTGGACAAGACAGACACAAAAAGACAGTTCAAAGTTTAACAAGGCATACACAAAAAGATAGGTCAAAGTTTGATAAGACAGACACAAATGACAGGTCAAAGGTGAACAAGACATACACAACATATTAGGTCAAAGTTGAACAAGACAGGTCAAAGTTGGACAAGACAGACAAAGCAAAAGACAGGTCAAAGTTTCACAAGGCAGACACAATAAGACAGGTCAAAGTTGAACAAGACCGACAGAAAAAGCAAAAGACAGGTCAAAGTTAAAAAAGGCAAGACCAACAGAAAAAGCAAAAGACAGGTCAAAGTTGGACAAGACAGACATGAAAAGAAAGGTCAAACTTGGACAAGACAGACTAAGGAAAAGACAGTTCAAAGTTTAAAGAGGCATACGAAAAATGACAGGTCAAAGTTGAACGAGACAAACACAAAATGACAGGTCAAACTTGGACAAGACAGACATAGCAAAAGACAGGTCAAAGTTGAATAAGACAGGTCAAAGTTGGACAAGACAGACAAAGCAAAAGACAGGTCAAAGTTGAATAAGGCAGACAGAAAAAGCAAAAGACAGGTCAAAGTTGAAAATGACCGACAGAAAAAGCAAAAGACAGATCAAAGTTTTAAAAGACAGGTCAAAATTGGACAAAACAGACATGAATAGACAGGTCAGACTTGGACAAGACAGACAAAGCAAAAGACAGTTCAAAGTTTAACAAGGCAGACACAAAAAGACAAGTAAAAATTGAATAAGACAGGTCAAAATTAACAAGGCAGACACAAAAAGACAAGTAAAAGTTGAATAAGACAGGTCAAAGTTTAACAAGGCAGACACAAAAAGACAAGTAAAAGTTGAATAAGACAGGTCAAAGTTTAACAAGGCAGACACAAAAAGACAAGTAAAAGTTGAATAAGACAGGTCAAAGGTGAACAGGACAGACACAAAAAGCAATACCACAAATATGTGTAATACATCGGTACTTGAACTTGGTTACACATCTTCAGCCTGCAATTTGGCTGCTTGCCGTCCTCGGCAGTATTTTTTGTACTGGTTTCTTGCTTCTTCCGAAGCGGCGTAGAAGCTTGTAATTCATGATGTCATGATACTAGGCGATTTTATGAATCATTTGATCAAATTTAATGCACTTGATTGACTTGATTGTCCTTGCATATGTTCTATATGAAATTGAACTTGGTTACATGGCTCCAGCCAGCAATTTGGCTGCTCGCCATCTTTGGCAGTAATGTTTTTGGCGGAGCCCCCTCTTCAAGGGGGTGGGAGCCCCCATGTTTACCCATTTGTCCGTTTGACCGAAAAATAAATTGAAGCCTGACACATCAGCCAACGGTCGCGTAACTAACTCGCTTCGATCAGCTCCATCGTTGCCACCTTCCGTTCCGTTGCCAACACACTCCGCCAATTTTCCGCGTCGCAAGTGACGCTGCATAGGACTTGTTATCAGTACTCGCTTCTTTCTAAGCACCATGGAAGGTCGTAATTCATGATGACATAGCCCCTTTCAGTGATATACATTGGTCTAGTGGTAGACCGGATCACTTTGAGGACGAAGAGTCGGGGGTTCCATTCCCACTACGGTCGCTCTAAGCGTTGCAGGTCGTTGTCAACCGCGATGGCAGCTTGTCCAGTTGAGGTAGAAGACCGCTCTCTACCCGCGTACAACGGGTTCCCTTAACACCACGCCCCACCAGGCATTATCATTACCATGATGACATGATACATCCATTCGGGCCGATTGTTTCATGACACTGTATTGGAAATTGAGTATTGTATTCACTCATGACATTGTATGATGGCAGGTTGTATGATTACATGATACCTCCATTTGGGCGAATTGTTTCATGACATTGTATTTAACATTGCACATTGTATTAACTCATGACATTGTATGACGGCAGGTTGTATGATGACATGATACCTGCGTTTGGGCGATTGTTTTATGACATTGTATTGTTTCATGACACTGTATTGTTTCATGACATTGAATTGTTTCATGACATTGTATTGAACATTGCACATTGCACATTGTATCGATTCATGACATGGTATGATGGCAGGTTGTATGATGACATGATACCTGCGTTTGGGCGATTGTTTCATGACATTGTATTGTTTCATGACACTGTATTGTTTCATGACATTGTATCGATTCATGACATTGTATTGAACATTGCACATTGCACATTGTATCGATTCATGACATGGTATGATGGCAGGTTGTATGATGACATGATACCTGCGTTTGGGCGATTGTTTCATGACACTGTATTGTTTCATGACGTTGAATTGTTTCATGACATTGTATTGAACATTGCACATTTCACATTGTATCGATTCATGACATGGTATGATGGCAGGTTGTATGATGACATGATACCTCCGTTTGGGCGATTGTTTCATGACATTGTATTGTTACATGACACTGTATTGTTTCATGACATTGAATTGTTTCATGACATTGTATTGAACATTGCACATTGCACATTGTATCGATTCATGACATGGTATGATGGCAGGTTGTATGATGACATGATACCTGCGTTTGGGCGATTGTTTCATGACACTGTATTGTTTCATGACGTTGAATTGTTTCATGACATTGTATTGAACATTGCACATTGCACATTGTATCGATTCATGACATGGTATGATGGCAGGTTGTATGATGACATGATACCTCCGTTTGGGCGATTGTTTCATGACATTGTATTGTTACATGACATTGTATTGAACATTGCACATTGTATCGATTCATGACATGGTATGATGGCAGGTTGTATGATGACATGATACCTGCGTCCGGGCAATCTCAGGAATCATCGAATCAAATTTAATTGACTTGATTAACTTGATCGTCTTTGTGCATGTTCAATGTGAACTTGAACTTGGTTACATGGCTCCAGCCAGCAATTTGGCTGCTTGCCGTCTTCGGCAGTATTTTTTGTACTGGTTTCTTGCTTCTTCCAAAGCGGCGTAGAAGCTTGTAATTCATAATGTCATGATACCAGGCGATTTTATGAATCATTTGATCAAATTTATAGCCATTCAGCGGATGATTTGGGTTCAAGGTTTCTGGAGAACCCGGACTTCGTACATGAAATCCAGAATTGGCCTGGAAATCTGAGAATTCTCACGAGAATTCTCGATAATTGGCCTGAAATTCTGAGAACCAAGTCCGAAGTACAAAGTGTGCTTCCCAAATCATCCCCTCAGTTGCTATAATGAACTTTATCGACTTGTCTTTGCATATGTTCTATATGAACTTGAACTTGGTTACATGGCTCCAGCCAGCAATTTGGCTGCTCAAACGCCTTTGGTTGTACAAATAATAACGTTTTTTTGTGTGTAATATGTAAACTTGGACTTGGTTACATGGCTCCAGCCAGCAATTTGGTTGCTCACCGCCTTCGGCAGTACAAATAATAATAATGTGTTTTTGCGTGCAATATGTAAACTTGGACTTGGTTACATGGCTCCAGACAGCAATTTGGCTGCTCAACGCATTCTGCGGTACAAATAATAATAAT
>JACBWV010000099.1:2243637-2341137 GCA_013435795.1 Chlamydomonas sp. ICE-L
GGCTATCTGGGGAGCTCGAGCTTCTCCCATGTAGCGATTTTGATGAAGCCGCTCAACCCGACTGCGCAGACAGGTCGGGCTGAGTTCAAGTACCTGTCCGTCTTTCTTGGATCTTGCAAACCACGCCAACTTGTTCGCATCAGATCACGCCAACTTTTCTGCCACGCGCGAGAGTATCTGATTTGCCAAGCTGCGCCGAGCTGCGCAAAGGAAAGGAATGGCCGGCGAGGGTAGTGTGATGGCCCGGTTACACATTATCCTTGTCCTTGTCAGACAGACATTGTTTTTCAAGATTAAGATTCACTTTTGGAAAACTGCGCGAAAGTTGCAAGTCGGGATTATAGAATACATGGAGTCACCTCTGGCTAATTCAGTGGCCGCAGGTGAGAATAGTGCCACAGTAACACGCTGGACGTTTTTTCCTGCGAAACGCGCACCTGCTTTTTAACTCGCCAATGTGACCACCGGTGCCTCAGCTCAAGCTCACACTTGCGACGAGAGCGATGCTGTCAGAAACTGTGCCTATCGGCTCCCTTTGCTTGTCCTGAAGAGTCCGAGCGATTGCGCTGCATGCAAGTCTAGCCCTCTCAACCACCTGCTCATTCTGGCGCTGCTCTGTCCAGTGCAGAAATTGTAGTTTCCGGGAAACTGTCTGAACGCGTCCGAACGGGAACCTAGCCCGGCCGGGCTCCCGTTGCTTGTCCTGAAGATGCGCTGAAGAGCCCGAGCGATCTGCATGCAAGTCGAGCTCTCTCTACCACCTGCCCATTTTAGCGCTGTTCTAACGCTATCCTGCGCAGAAATGTTTAGTTTTCAGGAAACTGTCTGGGCCAGACTAGAGGGTCCCTAGCCTGCATGAGACTTTCCCGCAGCCCGCAGCCCGCTGCCCGTCCGTGCGACTGACCCTGAAATCTTCCATTTGTCGCTCATAGCTTCCTTCTTTCATTTCTCTCTCCTTGTCCGATAGCTGCTAATTCCCTCGGGCCGTCGCAGCTCTTGATATCTTCGCTTTCCGGATTGGACTCTGAAACATGCAGCCGACGTTACTCGATGCTCGAAGTAAGCAGCAGCATATCCAGACAGGGAGGGTAGCGTTGCATGCTTTGGAAAACAATGCTGTTACCAATCCGTAGCATAGCTGCACTAGTGGACGGTTGGTCTCCCCAACGACAGTGCTCCACCAATAATCGGTTCCAGTTCCGTTGGATTTCGCCTTTGGACAGGGCTATAGTCCGTTTGAAAATCCTTGAACGTATGGTTAACTGCCCATGGCTCCCTCAGGCTGCAGGCACAGTTCTGTCAAAGCTGTTTTTTTCAGCTACCAGCTGCTACCAGCATACAAACTATGTCGAGCTGCGGGCACTATTGTTGTCCGGGAGGGCACCAGGATAGTGTAACCATCATCATCATCATCATCATCATCATCATCATAATCATTATCATCACCATCATCACTCATCTTTCTTTTCAGCTACCATCAGCAGCTTGTAGGTAGCTCCCCGAGACTGCCTCTGGGCCAAACCCGAAGATGACATGAGCACTGGAAAGCTGACGATATTAGCTTCCAGGTGCACAGGTTGTTTCAGGTTTGGATGAAGAGAGACCCCTCCACCCCACCCCACCCTCCCCCCACTCACCCACCCACTTCTCCACCCACCCGCTTCCCCACCCCCCTACCCTTACTAGGCAAGTTCAAGGTCTTCGACCTGAAGAAGGACAAGGTCCCCAAAACCATTTTTGAAGCAGCTGAATATGGGGATGTGGCATACATTGACAACTACATGGAGAATTCACTCGAGTTTGATGCCGACATGGTGGTAAGCGGGGCAGGAAGAAGGGGGTGGGGGTGGGGGGGGGGGGAGAGAGAGGGAAGGGTGGAGGAGAAGCGGTGGGGGTGGGGGGTGGTAGTGGTGGGGGTGACTCGAATTTGATGCGGACATGGTGGTGAGCGGGGCAGGAAGTAATGGGGGAGAGGGCAGGAAGGGGGGAGGAGAGTGTGTGTGAGTGTGATTTTTCCCCCGCTACATATAGCGATCACTAGTTTTTACCCCGTTTTGGCGAAATTATCGTTATACAAATATACAGTAAAGGTTGTGTTTTTCCCTAAATGGCCCTTTAAAGCTGTAAAATATAAGGGAGGAGGCTTAAAACCTTAAAGCTAGGAAAAAATCACTTGCAGATTTGAAAAATATAATCAGGCCCCGAATCCCCCGGGCTCAGCAATCCGAGGGGGTTAAGGGACCACCGCCTCGCACTAGGCAGCTGAGATGGGAAACAAGAATTCAAACTACAGGCAGTTGATGATTTCACTTTTTTCTTTGTTTCTTTCAGCCTTAGCCCTTTTATTTTTTAGTTGCATGATGCCTGTTTTTTTAAGTGCAAAATCTGTTTACAACTTAGTCGATGTGTGCGTTTTTAAGAGTGTATATTGAAATTGAAATTGTTACATCCGTGTAATACCGTTACTCACAGGACGTGAAGTTAAGGACACCATAGCGTAAGCCGGAGCTAGCTATAGTCACCGTAGGGCCACCTCAGTAAAAATAATCACCACCGATGCCTGACCGGCTAGCACCGTGGCCACATCATGCCGGTGCAGCTTAATACGGGGGTTTTTCACCTGTAAATGGAAGCAATAAGTATAGCTATAGTCACCGTAGAAGAGTGTAAATGTTTTACCACAAAGTAATGTTTTTACAACTCAGTCAAAGTGTGATTTGTAAGAGAATAAAAGCCGTGTACAACTTTATTTCAGAACTCCTTGCCAAGGACAGGCTTACACTGAGCCGCTGAAATAGGCAACAAGATTACGAATAATAGCCAGCTCATTACTTAATCATTAATTGATTCACAATTAATTATCTATTTGTTTTTTCTTTCAGGACTCCTTGCAGAGGACAGGCTTCCACTGGGCCGCTTAAATGTGAAACAAGAATACTAAGTAGAGCCATTTAATTATTTAATAATACATTAATTAATTTATAATTGATTCTCTGTCTGTTTTGTTGCTTCCAGGACTCCTTGAGGAGGACAGGCTTGCACTGGGACGCTCAAACAAGAAACAAGAATACAAATTAAACCCAGCTCATTAGTTAATTATATATTATTCATTGTTAATTCTCTACCTGTATCTGTTTTGTTTCTTTCGGGACTCCTTGAGGAGGACAGGCTCCTGCTGGGCGTATGAAATGGGAAACAAGAATACAAAGTAGAGCCATTCAATTATTTAATAATTCATTAATTAATTTATAATTGATTCTCTGTCTGTTTTGTTTCTTTCAGGACTCCTTGCAAAGGACAGGCTTGCACTGGGCCGCAGAAATGGGATATCCGGCAGCAGCACGATTGTTTCTGGAGGCAGGTTGTAATCCAGCCCTAGCCGAATGCAATGGAAGGTGAGTGAGGGGTGGTTGTGGGGTGGTTGTGCCCCCCCCCCCCCCCCCCCCCCCCCATAATATAATACATGCTGACCGCGACAGTGCCAACTGACTTGCCTCGCCGAGACGCTTCGGTTTGTCGAAGTCCGGAGTGAAACGACTCACTCAGTAAAAAGTTAGCAAAAAGGTCCTAAAACTATTCTGTGTCTAAAAGGGGGGGGGGGGGGGGGGGGGGGGGGGGGGGCTTGAATCCGACCTTGTCAGAATTTAACGAGACCGGCATGTTTCGACAGGATTTCAGCTCCCCTTTCACATTCGAGCATTCTTATTACTCGTACTCAGGGTGCATGAAAAGTTATTTTAATAACGCCCTCATGACTCATCCCACATTATGTAACAGCCCATGCATGCTGTATGGTGATGCTGAGATGCTGAATGGTACACACACAAACACACACAAACACACACAAACACACACATACACATACACACAGGCGCCCACACAAACACATACACACACATACACACACATACGCATACTCATCCCAAATTATGTAAAAGCCCATGCAGAGCTGCTTTGCACCTAGCTGCACGCTCTGGCAATGCTGTGATGCTGACTGCTACACACGCAAACACATACACACACATACATGCACATACAAACAAAAACACACACATACACATACACACACACAAACACATACACACGCACACGTATCCCACATTATGTAATAGCCCATGCAGAGCTGCTTTGCACCTAGCTGCACACTCTGGCGGTGCTGTGATGCTGACTGGTACACACACAAACACAAACATACACATACACACACGCGCACACACAAACACACACATACTCAGGCACACGCATCCCACATTACAGAACAACACGTGCGGGCCAGAACTGCACCTAGCAGCTCGCTTTGGCGAAGCCGAGATGCTGGCTGTGAAACACGTACACACTCACACACCTAGCCTATGTTATGTAACAACGCATGCAGGACTGCACTGCACCGAGCTGCACGCTCTGGCGATGCTGAGGTGCTGATTGTTACACACACAAACATAAAAACACTTACGCGCACACGTTTCCCACATTATGTAACAACACATGCAGGACTGCACTGCACCTAGCAGCTCGCTCTGGAGACGCTGAGGTGCTGACTGTTACACACACAAACACACATACACGCACACGTTTCCCACATTATGTAACAACACATGCAGGACTGCACTGCACCTAGCAGCTCGCTCTGGAGACGCTGAGGTGCTGACTGTTACACACACAAAAACATACATACATACACACATACATACATACATACATACATACATACATACATACATACATACATACATGCACAATCATATGTACGCATCCACACACACACACACACTCTTATCCCACATGATGTAACAACCCTTGCAGTACTGCTTTGCACCTAGTAGCACGCTCAAGTGGTGCTGAGATGCTGACTGTAACATATACAAGCATATGCATACATGCATACATGCTTACATGCATACATACATACACAATCATATGTACACCATCATATATGATATATAGGCATTCACACACAAACATACACTTATCCCACATGATGTAACAACCCTTGCAGTACTGCTTTTCATCTAGTAGCGCGCTCAAGTGGTGCTGAGATGCTGCCTGTAACATATACAAACATATGCATACATACATACACAATCATATAAAGGCATTCACACACAAACAGACATTTATCCCACATGATGGAACAACACATACAGGACTGCTTTGCACCTAGTAGCACGCTCAAGTGGTGCTGAGATGCTGCCTGTAACATATGCAAACATATGCATACATGCATACATACATACACAATCATATATACACAATCATATATACACAATTATATATACACAATCATATGTACACAATCATATATACACAATCATATATACACAATCATATATACACAATCATATATACACAATCATATATACACAATCATATATACACAATCATATATACACAATCATATATACACAATCATATATACACAATCATATATACACAATCATATATACACAATCATATATACACAATCATATACACACAATCATATATACACAATCATATATACACAATCATATACACACAATCATATATACACAATCACATATACACAATCATATATTCACAATCATATACACACAATCATATATACACAATCATATATACACAATCATATATACACAATCATATATAGGCATTCACACACAAACACACATTTATCCCACGTGATGTAACAACACATACAGGACTGCACTGCACCTGGCTGCACGCTCTGGCGACGCTGAGATGCTGACTGTGGTGCTTGAATCTGTGCCAGAGGCTCAGCGAGCTGCTCTTGCCAATAAGGCGGACAAATTTGGAATCACACCAGTATTCTTAGCCGTGCAGAAGTGAGTGGGGTTCTAGGTGTGGGTGTGGGGTTCTTGGTTCTGGGGGGTGGGGTTCTGGGTGTGGGGGTGGGTTTTTTTTTTTTTTTTTACATCACTTCTGTATTCATGGTAGTGTAGAAGTGCGTGGGTAATCTGTTTTGTACATCACGCCAGTATTCTTGGCAGTGCAGAAGTGGGTGGGTAATCTGTTTTGTACATCACGCCCGTGTTGATGGCAATGAAGAAGTGAGTGGGGTACTTCATTTTTTCATTTTGGATTGCGCTCTTAACGCAACTGCCTCCTTTGGGGGTGCGTTTTTGACTCAACTGCAAGCGGAAATCTGCGCGCTGTGCCCAGAGGGGGGTTTTAAATTTGCGTCAATCGTGCAGTGGGGCTCTAAAACCTTGCATGCTAGCGGGTAATAGCACGCGCCATGTAGTACCCTGGAAGTGGTAATCTGTTTTGCACTTCACGCCAGTATTCATGGCAGTGCAGAATTGAGTGGGTGGGTGTGTATGTGTTTTTGGTGTGGTATGGTTTTGGGGTGCAGAAGTGAGTGGGGAATCTGTTTTGTACATCACACCCGTGTACATGGCATTTGTGTACATGACAAGTTCGATGCAGCGTCGCCTGCGACTCTAAAAATTAGCGGAGAGTGATGGCGACGGAGCAACAGGTGGCAAGGGAAGCGAGTTAGTACCGAGACCGTTGGCTGACGTGCCTGGCTTCATCATGGTCAGACGGTCGGTCGGTTGAACGGACAAATGGGTAACACTGGGGGCTCCCGCCCCCCAGAAGGGGGGGCTCCGCCAATTATGTTTTGTAGAGTGGGTGGGTGGAAGGAGGGGGATGGAGGAGGGGGAGAGGGGGCGGGGGAAGGGGGGAGGGAGGAGGGGAGATGGGGGGGTGGGGGAAAGCGGGGGAGTGGAGGAGGGGAGTAGGGGGGGGGGGGAAGGGGGGAGGAGGAGGGGAGAGGGGGGGGTGGAAAGGGGGGGGGAAGGGAGGATAGGAGGGGAGATGGGGGGGGGGAAGGGGGGAGGGAGGAGGGGAGATGGTGGGGTGGACGGGGGAGGGGATGAGGGGAGAGGGGTGGTGGGGAAGGGGGAGGGAGTGAGGGGGGGGTGAGATGGGGGGGTGGGGGGGGGGGATAGTAAGGGTGAAGGGGGGTGGGTGGGGAGGTGGGGGAGATGATGTGAGTGGGTGGGTGAAGGGTGGGGGATTGGGGGTGGTGAGGGAGGGGGGGAAAGGAGGGGAGGGATGAGGGTAGAGGGGTGGGTGGATGGGGGGTGATTTTAAGGGTGTGAATTGGGGGGGGGGGAGGGGGGGTGGGGGGGTGTGGGGGTAGAGAGGGCGGGGGTGGGGGACGGGGTGGGTGATTGGGGGTAAGATGGATGGGTGGACAGGCTTGGATGCTGCAGGGTAGAGGGTGGGTGGGTGATGAAGGTGAATGGGGGGATGGGGGTGGGGGTAGATGAGTGCGTGGATGGATGGGTGGTGGGTGGTTGGGGTAGATGGGTGGGTGGACGGGTGGATGGCTGAGGGTAGATGGGTGGTGATTAAGGGTGATGGGGGGGTGGGGGGTGGGGGGGTTGGGGGTGGGTTGGGGGTAGATGATGTCGTGCGATGGAGGGTGGGTGGGTGGGTGATGATTGGGTAGAGGGTGGGGTGTTAAGGTGAAGGGGGGGTGGGGGGGTGGGGGTCAGATGATGGTGGAAGTGGATGGGATGGGTGGGTGGGTGATTGGGGGTAGATGGGTGGGTGAGGAAAGGGTTGAAGGGGGATGGGTGGGGGTGGGGCGGGTGTAGATGAGTGCGTGGATGGGTGGGTGATTGGGGGTGGGGGGGGTGGGGGTGGGGGGTGGGGGGGGGTAGATGAGTGTGTGGATGGATGGGTGGGGGGGTGATTGGGGGTAGATGGGTGGGTGCGTGGGCAGATTTGTGTGTGTGTGGTGTGTGTGTGGGGGGGGGGGGGGGGGGGCGGGCGTGAGGTTGATATGAAGAAGCAAGTGACACACACACAATAACACACAATAAAATGGTCACCACCAAATTGTGAAGCACAGCACTTCGACTTGGTGCTTTTGTTTTTGGCGAAGCCTCCCCTTCTGGGGGGCGGGAGCCCCCAGTGTTACCCATTTGTCCGTTCATCCATCCATCCATCCATCCGTCTGACCGCGATGAAGCCCGACACGTCAGCCAACGGTCTCGTAACTAACTCGCTTCCCTTGCCACCTGTAGCTCCGTCGCGATCACTCTCCGCCAAATTTTAGCGTCGCAGGCGACGCTGCATCGAACTTGTCGATTATGTGTTGTCACTGCTTCGTTGCATAGTGACACACTAGTTTGGCACTGCCCCAGGCTCCGCCATGCGATGGCTACGCAACAATCCTGAAATCAGGCTTGAGCAGCCCTAGTCTTGCTAAACCCATGCGAGTAGCCATGCGAGTAGCCATGCGAGTAGCCATGCGAGTAGCCATGCGAGTAGCCATGCGAGTAGGCATGCGAGTAGCCGTGCGATGGCTACGCAACAATCCTGGAATCGGGCTTGAGTACCTACTCAATCTGGCCTACAGAAATCTGAAATAGAAAACACTGCATGGCACTGGAACTTCACCATAGTTTTTCCTTTCAGCCACGAGCAGCAGCTTCTACGCAGCTCCCTGAGCCAGCCACTGGGCTAAGGCCCAAGATTTCGACAGTTCTGGCCAGCGGATTCTGTCAGCTTCCAGACACACTGGGTTGCATTAGCTTTGGCTGACTACCCAGTCAAGGGGGCTGCCTAGAAGCTGCTGCTTTTAGCTGAGAAGAAAAACACTGGTATCGTGTGTAGCGGCACAGAAATTATCTGTAGCAGTTATGGGTTGCATATGGATAGAAAGTCTTAACTGCCACAACAAACTCTAGTCATGCGCACTCCAACTATGAGCAAAATGTTTGGGTGCGGAAGTGGTCGGAATCATTCAAACGCCTGGACATCTGTCGGACAGACGGACAGACAGACGGCGGAGAGAGACACGGGGGGAACTTAGGGCTTCAGCCCCAAACGGTATGCTATGGATATGTGGATAGTGATAGAAGCTAAGGATAGCAGGCAGGGCAGGTTATAGCCATTCAGCGGATGATTTGGGTTCAAGATTCTGAAGAACCCGGACTTTGTACATGAAATCGATGTTTGGCCTGAAAATCTGAGAATTCTCGATAATTGGCCTGAAAGTCTGAGAACCAAGTCCGAAGTACTAAGTGTGCTTCCCAAATCATCCCCTCAATTGCTATAATAGGTTACCTTGGCTTGGTATTAGGTAAGGATGTCGAGAGACGAGCTGTGGAATCACCATAGAGGTATAGATGATTCAGCCCGTTTCAGTGATAGGATTGGTGGTACACCAAATCGCTGAAACAAAAGCGGGGGCGGGGGTTCGATTTCCCCTACGGTTACCCTGAGCGTTGCAGGTCGTTGTCAACCGCGATGGTAGCTTGTCCAGTCGAGGTGGTAGACCGTTCTCTGCCCGCGTACGACGGGTTCCCTTAATACCACGCCCCACCAGGCGTTATCACTAGGGAACGGCAAATCATATGATGTTGACCAAAGACGAGTATGATATCATATGATATCATACAAAAAATTATATGATTTAATATCATATGATATGATGCCCCAGGCCAAAGTTTCCTAGTCAGACCGCCAGCATCATATGATATCATATGATGATATGATATCATATTGCCGATTCCTAGTTATCACTACTAAAGATGATTCCGCTGGCTCGTCACGCACATATTATATTTTCCGTGAGCGGCGATGACTTGGAGGCAGTACATGAGAGGGTACAGCCACCTCGTGCGTTGGTGGGCTCAAGGTTAACTCGGTACTTGAGTCCTATTAACGGGACTGAATCCCTGTGATGGGGTCTGTACTGTTATGAGGGGGAAGCTAGTCCCCAGTGAATCAGAAACCTAAACCCCTAAACCCTAAACCCGAGATTCACTGGGGACTGGCTTCCTGGGGACTAGCTTCCCCCACCGTACCGTTACATCGTGTACCCCTGCCCTCGTCCATTCTGCACTCGATAGTGCGGTGTAGTAGTGAAGTAAACGAATACTACAAGTAACAGACTCCGCCCTGCTTTGCATCATGTTTTTCACGCAATAGGTATTCGTTACAAGTAGTTCTTACACTCCCTACGTGTACTCCCCCTGCCCAAAACACACACCCACGCACCCAAACCCATACACACACCATGTGCCCTGGTTGGTGGTGGTGGTGGTGGTTGTGGTCGGGAGGTCAGGGAGTGTGTGTATGTGTGGTGGGGGTGGGGGTAGGTGAAGAGGTCAGGTAGTGTATGTGTCGTGGTGGTGGTGGTGGTGTGGGGGTGGGGGGGAGGGCACCTGCAGACGTAGAGCAACCTAAAGGCTGATACTTTGCAACCTGAAGTAAAGCAGTAATATCCACTATTCAAAAGATAAACACTGATATCCATGTATTCAAAAGATAAACACTGATATCCATGTATTCAAAAGATAAACACTGATATCCAGCTATTAAAGAAACACAACTGATATCCTCTATTCATTTGGTCGATGATGCAGGATTGCCGACACACCGTAGCCTTTCTTTGCAACCTGGTGTAAATCATAAGATGAACACTGATATCCATCTATTCACTTGGTCGATGATGCAGGATTGCCGAATCATCGGAGCCCTTCGAGATCCTCATTGCTAATGGTGGAAAGTAAGTATTGCGTTTTCTTTTTTAGCCCTTCCTGTCACAGTTCTGCAAGTACCTTCAGCCTATTTGGCCTACCCCTGGACTGTAACATACATGTTTTGCGGGTGCATTTTGATCTTGATCTTGATGTGATATATTTATGTAAAAATAATATTAAATATCAGCTAAATATGTATGTATTTGTTCACCACATCAAGTGTTAGTTTCAATTATCCCATCCAGCGTGCGTAGTTTTTTTTTTTTTTCAAGTACTGTCATGTTCCAAATTCTCCATGGCCTAACCCACCCTCATACATGATATATATCAGGGATTTTTATTACCGCTAGATATAGCGATCGCTAGTTTTGACCCCGTTTTAGCAAAATATCGCTATAAAAAGCAAAAACAAAATCAGTTTGTATTTATGTTTGCCCTCAACTGCCCTAAAAAGCTACAAAAAGCTACAGAAAGCACTAAAACGCTGTCCCTGGAGGAGCCTTGAAACCATAAAGCTAGAAGAAACCCACTTTCAGATTTGAAAAAATAATCACTGCTATACATTGTACATATATATCGCTCTTTTGTGTCGCGAGACCCACGTTCTGGGGTGAAATCCCTTTCATTAGTAAAAAATAAAAATAAATAAAAATAACCCTACCACACCACAGGTATAGCGAGGAAGCACAATACCAGGCTGCCAGAATTCAGGAGAAGGCAGCCGCCGCAGCCGAAGCCGCTGCAGCAATTCAAAAACTAAAGGATGACGAAGGCTTCAGGTCAAGCATGACAGGATGACAAGATGACAGCATGATAGCATGGCAGCATGACAGCGTAACAGCATGACAGGATGACAGCGTGACAGCATGACAGCGTGACAGCATGACAGGATGACAGCGTGACAGCATGACAGGATGACAGCGTGACAGCATGACAGCATGACAGGATGACAGCGTGACAGCATGATAGGATGACAGCATGACAGGATGACAGGATGACAGCGTGACAGCATGACAGCGTGACAGGATGACAGCATGACAGCGTGACAGGATGACAGCCTGAGGGAAGGCTGCAGGGCGAGCATGGCCAGAGACGTGATTTATTGACAGCTGCACAGTCATATGCTGTTGGTGTTACCGCCCTCAATGTAGCAGAGACCCCACTGTTTCATTTGTACTGCCCCCGATGTAGCTGAGGCCTCACAGTTTCATTTGTACCGCCCTCATTGTAGCTGAGACCCCACTGTTTCGGCCGTTTTCCGGGTGTGGTGCCGATTATATTTAAGGGGGCAGCGTAGACCGAGGCCTTTGGCCCACGTCATCTGCGCATGAACCCGCAACATTGGCCGGTCATGACCGCGGTCACCTCAGGTTGATAAGGGCGGTCTGGTTGTTTCCCTTTTGAGGCCATGGGCCCACGCCACCTGCGCTTGAACTCACGACATGTGGCAGTCACCTCAGGTTGATAAGGGCGGTCTGGTTGTTTGTAGTTGTAGTTGTAGTTTGTTACAGTCAAGGGGTAGCCATTTATAGCAATTCAGCGGATGATTTGGGTTCAAAGTTTCTAAAGAACCCGGACTTCGTACATGAAATCGAGAATTTGGCCTGGAAATCTGAGAATTCTCGCGAGAATTCTCGATAATTGGCCTGAGATTCTGAGAACCAAGTCCGAAGTACAAAGTGTGCTTCCCAAATCATCCCCTGAATTGCAATAAGCTGAAGGGACTTGCGCTGCCCCCTGAACCCCACAGAGTGCGAAGCGCGGAGCCACGGGGGGGTGGGGGGCGTTTCTGGCCAGCTTTGCCGGACCCCTGGGTCGCAATGCCACGGGGGGTTGGGGGGCGTTTCTGGCCAGCTTAGCCGGACCCTTGGGTCGCAATGCCACAGGGGGTTGGGGGGCGTTTCTGGCCAGCTTAGCCGGACCTTTGGGTCGCAATGCAGCGACGGAATGGCGATGCGTCACACACAAAAAGTGACCTGAGGACTGAAGGACCTGATAAATAAATCTCAACTTCCAAGAGTTGTCACTACGACACTTCTAAGGACGTAGTATTAAGGGACCTGGCTCGTAAGTATGCGATGGACGGACTTATATCACACCTAGAGTCCAGTTACTATGCCAGTCGACGACCCTCCGGGTGGGCCCAGGTGACCTCGATGGGGTTCGAACCAGCAACCTGAAATGACCCCGCACCTGCTTCTGTCCGAATCGGGATCGCTCTACAGGACCTGATATGAAGTACTGTTGTACATTCGTACTGGGGAGTTCAGGTTCCTGCCGGTCATAGTGCGTGCGGTAGAAATACAATTTTGATTTTGATTGTTTGACCGGTCTTGATTTCATCACTGACTCTTTCTTTCTCGCTTCTCGTTGGTGACCCTGTTTAGGTTTAATGACTCAAGTTGGTTGGAATTGGGGGCTCAGGAGCGTGACACCTTGAAGTTGATCACGTAAGCTAGTGCCCATTCACAACTTGGATTGTTACTTGGTTCTTTGGGGCTGATCACTGTCTTCCAATTCCAGCCCCCCCCCCAGGGTTATTTAACATTATCCGGGCCGGAAACTACACCAGTTTACGGCTTGACGACCTGGACGTGAAGACAACCAGTTTTGCCAGGTATAGAGACTAAGCGGATTGGACAGCTCGAAGTCTTGACCAGTTTTTGTGTGTATTCCTTAAGCGTCCACGCAAACGATGAATACAGTTAGGTATGATGACAAATAAATAAATACGTAGTAAGCCTTATTACGAGGCTTTAGGTTGAGGGGGGCAGCTCGTTTGCTGTCATTGGGGCCAACCACCAAGAGATAATGACTCCGTCAAGCCGAGGGCACTCTTGAAGCCCAGTAGGGCACCATTAAAATGGTGGTAGTGGTTTGGGTTGGTTTGGATTTGGGTGGGGAGGGGGAGAGAGAGGGAGAAGGGGAGGGGAGGGGTTGGGTTGGATTTGTGTGGGCAGGATGAGGGGGAGGGTTAATGTGAGGTTGAGGGTGGGGAACCAACGCTTGCCCATGCATGTGCGCGTGGTGGGATTCGCCGTCCACCTCCCCCTCAATACATTGCTTTGAAATAAGCGGGGCAGTCCTCTATGTACTACTAACGGCTACAATCCGTGTCAAATTATAGAACTCCGTCGCGAAGTATTGTGAGGGCGACTTTGGAGTGACGTCGAATGTTGATTACGCTGACCTTGTATGTATTTATGTATTTTAAATAGGCTAAAGAGACTTGCCCAACCTTACAGACAGGAAAAGCAAACTGAAGTGACCCCTCAAGTGACCCCTGAAGTGACAAACTGAAGTGACAAACTGAAGTGACCCCTGAAGTGACAAACTGAAGTGACAAACTGAAGTGACCCCTGAAGTGACAAACTGAAGTGACAAACTGAAGTGACCCCTGAAGTGACAAACTGAAGTGACAAACTGAAGTAACAAACTGAAGTGATATCGTAAATGAAGAGGGCCCGGAGTTCGAGCAGATAGTTCAATTTTACGTTTCTTGTCACATTTTTTAAAAAATGTGAAAGGATTTTCACCCCAGGAGGAGGGTCTCTCGACATTGAGAAGTAATGTGATACTGTATGTATGTATGGTACAGTTCAAGTTCAAGTAATCAAGTATGATACAGACCAGGGTTAGACAAATAAGGTAAGAAAAAGCATATTTTCATAATAATGCTTAGCTTATAATTCTTTATGATGATGACGATGCTGTTTACACTTTTCCTGGTACTTATGTTTTTATGTCACTGCCGAAGACGGCGAAAATGAAATAAAATGAAGGAAAATAAATAATGATTGAAGAGCAGCCAAATTGCTGGCTGGAGACATTGCAAGAAAGTTCAAGTTGAAGAAGAGGAATTGTTACATGTCTCCCAGCCAATTATGGGGAGCTCTCTGTCTATAGGTCAGGTATAAGTAGGGACCGGCCCCAGTGCAAGCAACCGGGCTGCCCCCCCAACTTCGTGCCTTACAATAAGGCGTAATATTGATTTTATTTTACCAACCATGGTAGGCCAGGTAATCAAATCACATAACCATTTATTTTATTTGTGCATACGGTAGCATCCACAGTCCAATCAAATTATGGGATCAAATCAAATTATTATAACATTTATTTTTACTGCCGAAGATGAACACATACACACATACAGCATACACATAAATACAGTGTATGATACAGTCCAGAGGTAGCCAAAGAGGCTAGAGGGAATTTACCAACCATGATATTAGGATGGGCTAAAACGACAAAAGGCAGATGAACTGAGCCTTAAACAATTGTTTTACCAACGGGGACCCTGAATTCGTGCTACAGGGATGATTACATTTTGCGATACACACACTAGCTGGAGTGTGCAGTGGCCAGTAAGAGGTGTACCAGCTGACACCAAGTACCACAAGATGCCAACATCAACTTGGCCACTTCTTGCTGAGGGTGCTTCTTTTTAGCTGTAGTACATGGCAGCCATCCCTTGCTGGCTACCCCTGGGCTGTATCATACACATGCCAGCTGGAGTATGCAGTGGACTCTGAGAGGTGCACCAGCTGACACCAAGTACCACACAAGCAGATCATTAAATGCCAACATCAACTTGGCCACTTCTTGCTGCGGATTCTTCTTGTTAGCTGTAGTACATGGCAGCCATCCCTTGCTCTACTTCAAGCTCAGCTAGGGAGCGTCTCAGGTTGAGGTTCTCATCCACCGCACTGCAGTGATAATGATGATGTTGGTGATAATGTTGATAATGTTGATGATGGTGATAATGTTGATGATGATGTTGATGATGATGTTGATGATGTTGATGATGATGATGATGTCGATGATGATGTTGATGATAATGTTGATAATGTTGATGATGATGTTGATGATGATGTTGATGACGTTGATGATGATGTTGATGATGATGTTGATGATGATGATGATGATGATGATGTTGATGATGTTGATGATGATGATGTTGATGATGTTGATGATGGTGTTGATGATAATGTTGATGATGTTGATGTTATGTGATGATGTTTTATGTTTATGATTTTGATGATAATGTTTGATCCTATTTGCTGATATTTTTGATGCTTTTTATTGATTTGATTCTTATTATTCTGTGCTTCTTCGTTTTTATGATTTGACTGGTTTGGACTTATGTCACTTTTGATTCTTATGTTTCTTCCTGATTTTTTCTGCAATTTTTAGTATTTTATATGTTGCTCTGTTGCTGATCATGCCTGTTGCTTCTGTTTCTATCATCTGTTTATAAGCTATCTGTTGCTTCAAGTTGCTTGATTCTACATGTTTATGATATTTGCTTTGTTTCTGTTTTTGCTGCTGATTCTGATTTTGATGTGCTGCTGCTGCTTGCGGGCGGCTGATTTGCTGCTTTGTTGATATTGAGGCTGATGTTGAATGATTCTGATGCTGATGCTGAGGATAATGAGGCTGTTGACATCAATGATGTTGATGACGACGGTGATGCTGACTGTTGCTGTGATGCTGATGTTGCTGCTGCTTTGGCACGGCTGCTTCTTTTGCTGACTGATGGTGCTGCATGATGCTCTGCTGGATGATGATTATGATGATGATGATAGGGTGGGCGATAATGTTATTGTATGTATGTTACATCCAGTGGTATCCAAAATAAGGCTTAAGGACTTTCCCATCGCAACAGGAATGCTACAAAAAAGAAAAATAATTGATGAACTGAACCCCAATGTATGATGCTGATGATGCTGATGCTGGTGATGGTAGTGCTGATGCTGATGCTGATGTTGATTATGGTGGTGTGTGTATGCATTCGGCATGTTCAAAAGTATTAGCCATCTTCTAAAAATGACCACATGTCAACAAAAATCTTAAACTACTTAAGTGATATTTAGGACTATACCCCCCCATCCCACACACCCCCACACACAAATCAACACATTCATATAAATACCTGGGTGATATTCAGGACTATACCCACCCCCCCACACACATCAACACACATATACCTACTTGGGTAAAATTTAGGACTACACCACATATGATGGCTTATATTATGCATGGGGGTCATCATGTATTAAAAAGCAATGACTTTTTCAATTTACAATATCCCATGCTCACTGTCCAAGCTGATTACTAAGCAGGTACTGCTTCCTAGGTAACCAGCTTTATTTCTGCACTCACACCCTCCCTGAACCCCCCCCCCCCCCCCACACAACACCACCAATTCGGGGTGAAACAAAAAAGATTCTCACTGTCTAAGCTGTTCCCAAGCAGGTACTGCGTCCTAGGGAACGCAGCGGGGTGGGAGCACTCCCCCCCCCACCCCCCACCCCCACCCACCCACAAACACACACCACCACCACCACCCACCCACACCAATTATTGGGGTGAACAAAATCAACATACTCAGTTACTCACTGTCCAAGCTGGTTGCCAAGTTGTTTGCGGCCGAGTACACACACACACCAACAGCACAAGCACCCACATCACCACACACACACACACACCACCACCACCACACACACACACCAATTCCTGGGGTAAAAAAAAAACATACTCACTGTCCAAGCTGGTTTCCAAGTTGGTATGCTTCTAGCCCTGGTTGCGCAGGCGCCCTGTGCCTCTTACCTCAGATCAGCCACCCCTTCCCGTACGCTCCATTTCTTTGGTTTTTTAGGTACGCGTCTCTTCTGACTGGATCACTGCTGGGTACGACGCCGTTGTGTTGGCTTTGCGCTTCACATGCTGTGTGAGGGGAGGGGTTTGGGTTGGGTTGGGTTGGGTTTGGGTTGCGGTGAGGTTGGGTTGGGCTGCGGGTAGTTTGGGTTGGGTTTGGGTGGCGGTGAGGTTGGGGTTGGGTAAGTTGTCTGTTTAGGACCTCTAGCTTCTCTGACTGGATCACGGCTGGGTGCGACGCCGTCGTGTTGGCTTTGCGCTTCACATGCTGTGTGAGGGGAGGGGTTTGGGTTGGGTTGGGTTTGGGTTGCGGTGAGGTGGGGTTGGGCTGCGGGGAAGTTTGGGGGTGAGTTTTCGGGGTGGCGGTGAGGTTGGGGTTGGGGTATTTGTCTGTTTTAGGACCTCTAGCTCTCTGACTGGTACGGCGGGTGCGACACCGTCGTGTTGGCTTTGCGCTTTACACGCTGCATGGGGGGAGGGGGGGGGGGGGGGGTGGTGCCTGTGAGGTTGGGTTGTTGCGAGGTTGGGTTGGGTTGTGGTGAGATTTGGTTGGGTTGAGGTTGAGGTTGGGTTGCGATGAGGTTGGGTTGGAGTTAGGTAAGTTTGGGTTGCGATGAGGTTGGGCAAGTTGCCTTTTTAGACTTATATCTTCTCTGACTGGATCACTGCTGGGTATGACGCTGTCGTGTTGGCTTTGTGCTTTACTGCCTTTACATGCTGTGTGGGGGGAGGGGGTGGGGGTGGGTGGGAAGGGTAGGGTTAGGCTGCGGTAAGGTTGGGTTTGGGTTGCTGTGAGGTTGGGTTGGGTTGTGGTGAGATAGGGTTGGGTTGGGGAGAGATTGGGTTGGGTTGGGTTGGGGTGAAGTGGCGTTGAGGTTGGGTTGGGGTTGAGCTGCGGGGGGGTTGGGTTCGGTTTAGGACCTTTATCTTCTCTAACTGGTTCACCATGGGTGGATAGGTGGATGGTTAGATGGATGGATGGTTGGTAGGATGGATGGGTGGTTGGATGGTAGGATAGGTGGATGGTTAGATGGATGGATGGATGGTTGGTAGGATGGTAGGATGGGTGGATGGTTGGTAGGATGGATGGGTGGTTGGATGGTAGGATAGTTAGTTGGATGAATGGTTTGATGGTTGGGTGGGTGGTTTGATGGTTTGATGTATATGTGGATGGATAAGTGAATTAATGGATGGATAGTTAGATGGTTGGATGTTTAGGTGGATGAATGGTTGGATGGTTGGATGGGAAGGGGTGTTTGATTAATTGTTGATGGTTTGGATGATTGTTGGTTGTGATTGAAAGGTTGGTTTGATGCATGGGGTTTGGATGCGGGTTTTTTAGCTGTTGGGGAACATTTTTACTGTTTTTTTTTGATTGATGGGTTTTTGTGTTTTGCCTTACTTTGGTGGTTTTGTATTGACTTTGGTGTTTAGCGGTTGGGCTTACTTGTATTTTTCTGTCATTGTTTTTTTTGTCTTTTAGGATGATTCGGTGTAGATCTTTTTTGTGACTGTCTGTTTCTTTCTGGCATCGTTAGGTTTTTCCTGTTTTTCACTTTTACTTGTATTGTGCTTGTCTGTAGAATTATTACGTTTTTTCCCTGTGTTTGGTTTTTCTATTACTCCATATGTGACCTTGTTTGGCTGTGTTTTTGGCTATTCTGGTTGGATGTCTTCTTTTGTTGCTTTTATAGTTTGTGCTCTTTTATGATCAGTGGGTGAATGGTTGGATAGTTGAATGGGTGGATGGATTTCCACTGTGCTACACCCCAAGGTTACAGCAGCTCTGGAAAGCTGATTATGTCATCTTCAAGGTTCACTAGTTTGCGTTGGGATTGGCTTGATGGCTAGTCAGGGGAGCTGCCTAGAAGGTACTGCTCATAGATGAAAAGAAAAGCACTGATGCGAACAAAAAAATTGGAAACATGTTTAGCTCATAATGACAGCCTATAATAAATAAATACATGAATAAATAAATAAATGAATGAATGATTAAATAAATGAATAAATGAATGAATAAATAAATGAATACATAAATAAATGGAAAAATAAAGTTATGTTAATAAAATGCAGAACCAACCTTCAGCTTCTCGCGTTGAGTAAACTTGATATCTGCCACGTTCAGATTTTGTCGCAGTCGGTACACCTCATCGATCATCATCACCAGAGGCTCCCAATAGCTGTGGGACAAAGAATATAAGGGGTTAGACTGGCTTGAATCAAAATCACAAAAAGGTAAATAAAGGAATGCACCTATCTATGGTTTGAATCAAAATCACAAAGGTAAATAAATATGCCCCTAATCTAATGTTTGATCAAATCACAAAAAGGTAAATAAAGAAATGCACCCTATATCTAATGGGTTGAATCAAAATCACAAAGTAATAAAGATGCACCCTAACTAAGGGGTTGAATCAACATCAGCAAAAAGGTAAATAAAGAATGCCCCTAAGCTAATGGGTTGAATCAAAATCACAAAAAGGTAAATAAGAATGCACCCTAATCTAATTGGTTTGAACAAATCACAAAAAGGTAAAGAAAGATGCACCCTAATCTAATGGGTTGAAATCAAATCACAAAAGGTAAATAAATAAGCACCCTAATCTAATGGTTGAATCAAATCACAAAAAGGTAAATAAGATGCACCTAATCGAATGGGTTGAAAATCAAATCACAAAAAGGTAAATAAAGATCACCCTAATCTAATGGGTTGAATCAAAATCCCGAAAGGTAAATAAGATGCACCCTAATCTAATGGCTTGAATCAAATGCACAAAAAGGTAATAAAGAATGCACCTAATCTAAAAATGGGTTGAACCAAATCACAAAAGGTAATAAAGAATGCACCCTAACTAATGGGTTGATCAAATCACAAAACGGTAAATAAGAATGCACCCTAATCTAATGGGTTGAATCAAATCACAAAAAGGTAATAAAGAATGCCCCATCTAATGGTTTGAATCAAAATCACAAAAAAGGTAATAAAGAATGCACCCTAATCTAATGGGTTGGAAGAACCAAAATCACAAAAGGTAAATAAGAATGCACCTAATCTAATGTGAATCAAAAATCACCAAAAGGTAATACAGAATGCACCCTAATCGAATGGGGTGAATCAAATCACAAAGGTAAATAAAAGAAGGCACCCTAATCTAATGGGTTGAATCAACATCACAAAAAGGTAAAATAAAGATGCCACCCTAATCTAATGGGTTGACTCAAAATCAAAAAAGGTAAAAAGAATGCACCCTAATCTAATGGTTGAATCAAAATCAACAAAGTAAATAAAGGAAAGCACCCTAATCTAATGGGTTGAATCAAAATCACAAAAAGGTAAATAAAGAATGCACCCTAATCTAATGGGTTGAATCAAAATCACAAAAAGTTAATAAAGATCACCCTAATCTAAGGGGGTGAATCAAATCAGCAAAAAGGTATAAAAAGAAGCACCCTAATCTAATGGGTGAATCAAATCACAAAATGTATAAAGAATGCACCCTAACGAATGGGTTGAATCAAAATCACAAAAAGGTAATAAAGAATGCACCCTAATCTAATGGTTGAATTCAAATCACAAAAGGAAATAAAGAATGCACCCTAAGTAAGGGTTGGAATCAAAATCACAAAAAGGTAAATAAGATTGCAACCCTAATCTAATTGATTGAATCAAAATGCACAAAAGTAATAAGACACCCTAATCTAATGGTTGATCAAATCACAAAAAGGTAAATCAAAGAAATGCACCCAATCTAATAAAAGGTTGAAACCAAAATCACAAAAGGTTAATAAAGAATCACCCTAATCTATGGGTGAATCAAATACAAAAGGTAAATAGATGCACCCTATCATGGGTTGAATCAAATCACAAAAGGTAATAAAGAATACACCCTAATCTAATGGGTTGAATCAAAATCACAAAAAGGTAAATAAAGAATGCACCCTAATCTAATGGGTTGAATCAAAATCACAAAAAGGTAAATAAAGAATGCACCCAAATCTAATGGGTTGAATCAAAATCACAAAAAGGTAAATAAAGAATGCACCCTAATCTAATGGGTAGAATCAAAATCACAAAAAGGTAAATAAAGAATGCACCCTAATCTAATGGGTTGAATCAAATCCCAAAGGTAATAAAAAAAAAAAGAAAAAACCGAAAAGAAAATAAACGAACAACACAGCACAAAATAAAAAAGAGCCAGGAGAGGACAACGAGGGCAAAAGGTGATCCCCCTAAAATAAGCTTTTTTCCTTTCCCACGCCCCAACCACCCCGGCGCCGCCAAAAAAGAAAAGACAAGAAAACATTTTCTCCCCCCCCGCATTCCCTCAGCCCACCCCTCCCTTTGCTCTGTCCCCACCCACGCCCCCACCCCTTTCTATATTCCCCCCCACATTTATTTTATTGTATGACCCCCCACCCTAATTCTAATGGGTTGAACCAAATCACAAAAAGAAATAAAGAATGCCCTCCTAATCCTAATGGGTTTTTGAAAACAAAATCACAAAAGGTAAAGGTAAGGAGGCACCCTAATCTAATAGGTTGAATCAAAATCACAAAAAGGTAAATAGAAGAAGCCCCAAATCTAATGGTTGAATCAAAATCACAAAAAGGTAATAAAAAGGCACCCTAATCTACTGGGTAGCAAACTCAAAATCAACAAAAGGTAATACAGAATGCACCCTATCTAATTGGTTGATCAAAATCACAAAAGGTAAATAGAGCACCCCTAATCTAATGGTTGAACAAAATCACAAAAAGGTAATAACAGAATTCACCCTAATCTAATGTGGTTGAATCAAAAGCACAAAAAGGTAAATAAAGAAATGCACCCTAATCTAATTGGTTAACAAAATCACAAAAAGGTAAATAAGAATGCCCCCTATCTAATGGGTGAATCAATCACAAAAGTAAATAAAGAATGCACCCTAACTAAATGGGTTTGAATCAAAATCACAAAAGGTAATAAAGAATGCACCCTAATCCTAAATGGCTAAGCAATCACAAAAAGGTAAATAAAGAATAATGCACCCTAATCTAATGGGTTGAATCAAAATCACAAAAAGGTAAATAAAGAATGCACCCTAATCTAATGGGTTGATCAAATCACAAAAGGTAATAAAGAATGCAACCCTAATCTAATGTTAGAATCAAAATCACAAAGGTAAATAAGAAAAATGCACCATAATCTAATGGTGAATCCAAATCACAAAAGGTAATAAATAATGCACCCTAATCTAATGGTTAACGCAAAATCACAAAAAGGTAATAAAGAATGCAACCTAATCGATGGGTTGAATCAAAATCACAAAAAGTAATAAAGATGCACCTATCTAATGGGTTGAAAGAACAAAATCACAAAAGGTAACTAAGATGCACCCTAATCTAATGTTGAATCAAAAATCACAAAGGTAAATAAGATGCACCCTAATCTAATGGTTTGAACCAAAATCACAAAAAGGTAAATAAAGAATGCACCCTAATCTAATGGGTTGAATCAAAATCACAAAAAGGTAAATAAAGAATGCCCTAATCTAATGGTTGAATCAAATAACAAAAAGGTAAATAAAGATGCAACCCTAATCTAATGGGTTAAATCAAATCAGAAAAGGTAATATAAGAATGCACCCTAATCTATGGTTGAAAACCAAAATCACAAAGTAAATCCGAATGCACCCAACTAATGGGTTGAACCAAAATCACAAAAAGGTAAATAAAGAATGCACCCTAATCTAATGGGTTGAACCAAAATCACAAAAAGGTAAATAAAGAATGCACCCTAATCTAATGGGTTGAATCAAAATCACAAAAAGGTAAATAAAGAATGCACCCTAATCTAATGGGTTGAATCAAAATCACAAAAAGGTAAATAAAGAATGCACCCTAATCTAATGGGTTGAATCAAATCACAAAAAGGTAAATAAAGAATGCACCCTAATCTAATGGGTGAATCAAAAATCACAAAAAGGTAAATAAAGAATGCACCCTAATCTAATGGCTTGAATCAAAATCACAAAAAGGTAAATAAAGAATGCACCCTAATCTAATGGGTTGAACCAAAATCACAAAAAGGTAAATAAAGAATGCACCCTAATCTAATGGGTTGAATCAAAATCACAAAAAGGTAAATAAAGAATGCACCCTAATCTAATGGGTTGAATCAAAATCAAAAAGGTAATAAGAATGCCCCGATCTAATGGGTTGAATCAAAATCACAAAAAGGGTAAATAAAGATGCACCCTAATCTAATGGGTTGAATCAAAATCACAAAAAGGTAAATAAACTGCACCCTATCTAATGGGTTTGATCAAATCACAAAAAGGTAAATAAAAGGCACCCTAATCTAATGGTTGAACCAAAATCACAAAAGGTAAATAAAGAACAACCCTAATCTAATGGGGGAATCAAAATCACAAAAGGTAATAAAGATGCACCCTAATCTAATGGTTGAAGCAAATCACAAAAAGTGAACTAAGAATGCCCCCTAAATCTAATGGGTTGAATCAAAATCACAAAAGGTAAATAAAAGAATGCACCCTAATCTAAATGGGTTGAACCAAAATCAACAAAAAGTAAATAAAGAATGCACCCTAATCTAATGGGTTTGACTCAAATCAACAAAAGGTAAATAAAGAATGCCCCTAATCTAATGGGTTTTTGAATCAAATCACAAAAAGGTAAATAAAGAATGCCCCTAATCTATGGTGATCAAAATCACAAAAAGGTTAAGAATGCCCCTAATCTAATGGGGTGAATCAAATCCACAAAAAGTTAAATACAGAATCCCCCGAATCAATTGTTTGAATCAAAAATCACAAAAAGGTAAATAAAGAAGGCACCCTAATCTAATGGCTTGAATCAAATCACAAAAGGTAATAAAGATCATCCATAATCTAATAATGGGTTGAATCAAATCACAAAGGTAAATAAAGATGGCAACCCTAATATCTAAAGCTGTGTTGAATCAGAAACTCCCAAAAAGTGTAAATAAGATGCACCCTATCTAATGGGTTTAAGCAAATCACAAAAATGTAAATACAAAGATGCCCCAATCTAATGGGTTGATCAAAATCACAAAAAGTTAAATAGAGAATCACGCTAATCTAATGGCTTGAATCAAATCACAAAAGGTAATAAAGAATGCCCTCCTAATCTTAATGGGTTGAACCAAAATTCACAAAAGGTAAATAAGAATCACCTAATCTAATGGGTTGAATCAAATCACAAAAAAGGTCAATAAGAATGCTACCCTAATCTATGGGTTGAATCAAATCAACAAAAAGGTAAATAAAGAATGCCCCCTAATCAATGGTTGAATCAAATCCACAAAAAGGTAAATAAAGAATGCACCTAATCTAATGGGTTGACCAAAATCACAAAAGGAAATAAAGATGCACCCTAACAATGGGTTTGAATCAAAATCACAAAAGGTTTAAAAAGAATGCACCCCTAATCTAATGGTTTTGATCAAATCACAAAAGGTAAAATAAGAAGCACCCTAATCTAATGGTTTGAATCAAACATCACAAAAAGTAAATAAAGAATGCACCCTAATCGAATGGTTGAATCAACATCCAAAAAGGTAAATAGGAATGCACCCTAAATCTAAGTGGTTTTGAATCAAATCACAAAAAGGTTAAATAAGAAGCAACCCTAATCTAATGGGTGAATCAAAGCACAAAAAGTAATAAAACAGAATGCACCCTATTCTAATGGGTTGAATCAACATCCAAAAAGGTATAAGAATGCACCCTAATCTAATGGGTTGAAATCAAAATCACAAAAAGGTAATAAAGAATGCACCCTCTCGAATGGGTTGAATCAAATCACAAAAAGGTAATAAGAATGCACCCTAATCTATGGTTGAATCAAAATCACAAAAGGTAATAAGAATGCGCCCGAATCAATGGTTGAATCAAATCAAAAAAAGGTAATAAAGAATGCACCTCCTAATCTAATGGGTTGAATCAAATCACAAAAAGGAATAAAGAATGCACCCTAATCTAAATGGTGAATCAACAGCACAAATGTAATAAGATTGCACCCTAATCTAATGGGTTGAAGCAAAATAACAAAAGGTAAATAAAGAGATGCCCCTAAGCTAATGGTTGATCAAATCACAAAAAGGTAAATAAAGAATCAAACCCTATCTAATGGGTTGAACCAAAATCACAAAAAGGTAAATAAAGAATGCACCCTAATCTAATGGGTTGAATCAAAATCACAAAAAGGTAAATAAAGAATGCACCCTAATCTAATGTGTTTAAATCAAAATCACAAAAAGGTAATAAAGAATACAAACCCTAATCTAAGGGTTGTAATCAAAATCACAAAAATGTAAATGAAGAATGCACCCGAATCTAATGGGTGAATCAACATCACAAAAGGTAAATAAAGAATGCACCCAAACTAATGGGTTGAATCAAAATCCAAAAGGTAAATAAAGAGTGCACCCTAATCTAATGGTAGAATCATAAAATCACAAAAAGGTAAATAAGAATGCACCCTAAATCTATGGTTGAATCAAAATCACAAAAAGGTAAATAAGAATCCCCCTAATCTAATGTTTGAAACCAAATACAAAAGGTAAATAAAGAATGCACCCTAATCTAATGGGTTGAATCAAATCACAAAAAGGTAAATAAAGAATGCACCCTAATCTAATGGGTTGAATCAAAATCACAAAAAGGTAAATAAAGAATGCACCCATGTAGGGTGCTGCTGCTAGTGATATTGGTTGTTTTGTCTGTGTTTATTGGAGGGTGCGGGCTGATGGGGTGGTCTGTGGTTATTGGATTGTCTGTTATGTTTGTGCTGGTGTTATTGGAGGTGCATGCTGGCTATGATATTGGTTGTTGTCTGGTGTTTATTGGAGGTGTGCTGCTAGTGATATTGGTTGTTGTGCTGGTGTTATTGGAGGTGCTGCTGCTAGTGATATTGGTTTGTTTGTGCTGGGTTGTTATTGGAGGGCTGCTGGCTGCTAGTGATATTGGTTTTTGTGCCTGGTGTTTATTGGAGTGCTGCTGCTATGATATTGGGTGTTTGTCTGGTGTTTATATTGAGGTGCTGGCTGCTTAGTGATATTTGGTTGTTTGCTGGTGTTATTGGAGCTCGCTGCTAGATAATTGGTTGTTGTGCTGGTGTTTATTGGAGGTGCTGCTGCTAGGATATGGTTGTTGTGCTGGTGTTATTGGAGGTGGCTGCTGCCTATGATATTTGGTTGTTGTGCTGGTGTTATTGGAGGTGCTGCTGCTATGATATTGGTTGTTGTGCTGGTGTTATTGGAAGGTGCTGGCTGCAGTGATATTGGTTGTTGTGCTGGTGTTTTTGCGAGTGCTTGCTGCTGATGATATGGTTGTTGTGCTGGTGTTTTATTGGGTGCTGGTGCGTAGTGACTATGGTTTGGTCTGGTGTTATTGGAGGTCTGGCTGCTGAGTGATATTGTTGTTGTTGCTGGTGTTATTGGAGTCTGCTTTGCAGTGTATTGGTTGGTTGTGCTGGGTGTTATTGTGGAGGTGCTGGTTCTAGTATATTGGGTTTGGTGCGGTGGTTTATTGGTGGTGCTGGTGTTTTTCTCCCTTCCTCCCATCCCCTCCCCTCCCCCCCCCCACACACTCCAGACCCCGCAAGTCTATGGCCAAAAGCAGTGAGAGGGAGCGTGGTTTGGTGGTGTCCAGGGTGCTAGTGTATTGGTTTGTGTGCTAGTGTTATTGGTATTGCTAGTGTTGTATTGTATTGGAAGCAACAGCAGGTGAGAGGAGTGGTGTGGTACTTACTGGTTGTGTGCTGGTGGTAGCTGGTGTTATTGGTGTGCTAGTGGTTTTATTGCTATTGTTATTTGGTTGTGGTGCTTGTGGTGTCTGGTCTTATTGGTTGGGTTCTGTGGTGCCGGTCTTATGGTTGTGGTGCTGGTGTTATTGGTGGTGCTGGTGCTAGGTGTTATTGGTTGGTGCTGTGTACTTGGTAGTGCTGGTTCCTATTATATGGTGCGGTGGTTATATTGGTGGTGGGGTGCTGGTTTCCTACTCCTCCTCCCCCCCCCCCCCCTTTGTCCCTCTCCGCTCACCCCTTACCCCCTCTTCCGCTCACCCGTGCCCCCGCCCCCTCAACCCCCTCCTTCGGATCCTCGATATGGTCTCCCCAGTCCGCCCAAGAGCCCCCGCCCCCACCCACCCACCCCTCTTCGGCCTTACCCCCGGCCCACCCCCAGCCCCCCACCCACCCACCTTACTCCCCCCCCCCCCCGTCCGCCTCTCCTCTTCACCTCTCCGGGCCCTCACCCCCACACCCCCCCTCCCCCCCTCTCCCCCCGCCCTCCCCCCCTCAACTATCCGTCACATCCTGGCTGGTGGGGGGGGGGTCTCCCCAGGCCGACCAAAGTCCACCCCCCTCTTCTCTCACCCCCAAGCCTTTGGGCAAGAATCGCGTGAGGAGCTCGGCTCATTGGTGGTCGCAGTATGAGCGCCCAAAGATACAAACAGTGCGTCTGTCAGTCCTGTGCGGATCCACTGTACAGGTCTACTAGGGCTCATCTAGTCCGATGTGGCTCTGCAGGCGTGCTAAGGGAAGGGTGTGTGTGCGGTGCTTTCAGGTATGCGGGTGGGGAAAAAAGGGGTGGGGGATTAAAGAAGAGAGCTGTAACATTCCTGGTGTGACGCAGTGGACTGTCTACTGGGGTGTGACCAGCTGTACGTCTACTGGACTCATCTATCCTGATGGCATCTGCAGGCCGTGCCAAGTGCAAGGGTGAGTGTGCGTGCTGTTATGTGAGTGTGTTTTTGTGTGTGTGTGTGCTAGAATTGTGGTGTCAGTGTGTTTTGTTTAGTGCACAGAGGGGTGTGTGCGGACGTGTTTATAAGAGTGTGTTGTTATGTGTGTGTGTACATGGAAGTGTTTATGTGAGTGTGGATGTGTGTGATTATGTGTGCTGTGTGTATTTTGTATGTTGTGCATGAAGTGTTTTGTGCGATTGTTGTGTGCATGAAAGTGTGTGTGATAATCTGTTGTGGCAAGGAATGTGTGGTCGGCATGAATGGTTTTGGTTTGTGTGCAGATTGGTGGTATTTGTGTGAGTGGATGTGTATGTGTGTGTGTGCATGCGGATGTGTTTATGTGTGTGTGTGTGCAGGTATGTTTGTGTGTGTGTGTGCGGATGTTTTGTCATAAACTTTCTGAATCCTAGTTCCACTCCATGCTGTACCAACAGACAGCTACGGTCGCTTGGAAGAGATTCAAGAGATGTCCGTTCCTAGCCGCCGACTGCCGTCTATCCAGATGATCCTGACAAGTTTGTCTTCGTACGAGTGGCAGGAGGATACTCTCCAGCATATGTGAGCTCATCTATATATATGTATGTATATATATCCTGCCTGTCTCTCTCTATATATATTCATCCATTTGTTTATCAGTTTCTCAAACCATCTATATATTTCTGTATGTCTATCTATCTACATGTATCCATCCATGTATTCATCTGTCTATCAATATATAAAAACATGTTTCTACTTTTCTGCCTGTATTGTCTGCCTATCGATCTCCATGCTTTCATCCATATGTCTGTCTATCTGTCTGTCTCTCTGTCTATCAATATCTCTAACTATCATAATTATTTGTCTGTCTCTATTCTATTTCTATCTAGCTCTATCTGTCTATCAATTTATATTTATCCATCATCTGTCGGTCTGTCTACTATATTGTATCCTCCCTCGGGCAGGGTAAAGTAAGTGGGGATTGGATGGGGTGGGGGAGGGGGGGTTGTGTGTGGGTTGTCGGGTTTGAGCTTGGGGTATCTTTTTTCAATCTTATTGTTTGTTTTATCTTAAACCAGGTTAATAAGGAGGCTCCTCCAAAAGCAAGCGGATGGGTGCCACGGGATGGTTGTGTGGTGTTGTGGGTGGGTGTGTGTGTGTGTGGGGGGGGGGGTTCAGCCATTTTTGCCTAAGTGTAAAATTCTGAGGGTCGCAGCATCCCTCTCTGTATATAATTATATTACAATGGCAACTAGCCAAATCATGTATATATTTTGGGATTTCCATTTCAATCTAATTGTTTGTTTTATTTAAAACAGGTTGGAAGGAGGCTCTTCCAAAGCAAGTGGATGGTGCCACGGGACGTGGTACGGCTTGTACAGGCATTCCGACATTCATACACATCGATTTGAATGGAGTGGGTCATATATACTAGAGAAGAACGATATTAAAATTGAAATTGTTACATCCGTGTATACCGTTACTACTCAAGGACGTGAAGTTAAGGACACCAGCGTAAGCCGGAGCTAGCTATAGTCACCCAGAAGAAGATATCAGTAAATATCTAGTAAGAGCAGGGTACTTCAAATGGCCAAATTGTCTGTAGCCGAAGATTCTTCACCCTGCATGTGTGTGCCACCTGTGCAAGCGTAGGGATGCTTATTAAATAAGTGTCTCACTGCAAGTATACTTGTATCTAAAGTGGCTCAAAGTGCAGGCTGATGCTGTGATAAGGTGCAAGTGTCAAAGCACAGGTCCAAAGCACCCAATCATGGGCAGCTGCCATGTCTGTAGCCGAAGGTTTCTTCACCCTGCAGTGTGTGGACACCCTGTGGCAAGCATGGCGTGCATCAGCACAGAGACAAATATCCAGGTGTCAGAGGCACAGGTCCAAAGCCACCCAGCGCTCATTTTATGTGCAGCTGTCATGCCTGGTGCCGTCGGGTACTTGGCAAAATTGGCCAGCGCTTTGGCCTTGCCGACTTGAAAACAAAAAACTGCGCTTTGTAGTGCAAAAAGCGCAAAAATTGCTTGCTGCGGCCCACAGGGGGCTGCAAAAAACTGCGCTTAAAGCGCAGAGGGGGTCAAAAAGTCAGCGCTCAAAAGCGCAAAAGCGCGCGCTTTGAATTACCCTGAGTAGTAGTAGTGGCGGCATTCATGTGAAGTTGGGATCGGTTTTGTGCATAGGTGAATGGGGCAAACATTATCTTGGTGGTGGTGGAAGTAGTGGTGCCATTCATACAACATCAATCTTGAGTGATGGTAGGTCATGGGTAATAATAACGCCTGGTGGGGCGTGGTGTTAAGGGAGCCCATCGTACGCGGTAGGGCGGTCCTTCTACCTCAAATGGACAAGACTACCATCGCGGTTGACAACGACCTGCAACGCCAAGAGCGACCGAAGGGGTAATCGAACCCCCGACTCTTCATCCTCAAAGTATTTGTGGTCTACCACTAGACCAATGTATATCACTGAAAGGGGCTATGTGGGGTCCTAGATACTAGAGACACATATACACTGTTTGTCTATATTTGGTGTGGTGGTGGTGGTGTATGTTGTGGCCTTCATACAACATATGAACACATAAGAAGACACACTTGTTACACACCATCTAACCTAACCTGGTATTAGTTTCAAATCTGAAAGGGTTTCTCCTAGCGTTATGGTTTCAGGCCTCCTTCAGGACAGCGTATTAGAGCCTTTCTTTAACTTTTCATAGCTTTTGTAGCTTTTCAGGGCCATTAAGGGCAAACAAAAAAAACTTTTTATAGCGATAATTTTGCTGAAACGGGGTCAAAACTAGCGATCGCTATAATATAGCGGAATAAAATCCTTTTACCTCTCAACTGGTTATTATTTTGCATGGCGATGAAATTTGTACTGAAGCCAGTCTAACCCCCCTTAGTTTAGGTTGCTTATTTATTTTGCTTCATTATGATTGAGTACTTACAGCCAGCCAACCCCTTAGATAAGGATACATTTATTTATTTTTCTGATTTATTATTGTTTAGGTTGCATTATTTATTTATTTACTTCTTATGATTGAGTTATTAAGCCAGTCTAACCCCGTTGATTAGGGTGCATTTTATTAACTGCATCAAGGGGGGGGGGGGGGGGGGGGGGGGGGGGCTTACAAAGTTTAGAGGGGTCCAAATGTTTTCACCCAAAGCGGCCCAATCTGAACTTCTCGATAAATCACGTTTGAGCAACCTAACGAAAGATGAAGATCATAACTGGAATGGGCACAAAAAATCTTCGAATGACCACATTTAGGGGGATAGGCTGAAGTTTATCGGTTTTTAGGAGGGGGGGGGGGGGGGAAAGAACTTTTTCGAACTTTATTTCCCCCTCTTATTGTATGAAACTTCCACAATTCCAACTCCCATCTGAATCGGACACCATATTGAACATGCGGTCCAAATCTGTCTTTCTGCTGCCCCCCCCCCCCCCCCCCCTGAAGTGCATAATGATTTAGTAAGATTGAGTATTTGAGCCAGTCTAACCCCTTAGATTGGGATGCATTTTTTACTAACTTGATTTGATTTTAGTATGATTTTTATTTTGGCCATCTAACCCCTTAGATTGGGATGCATTTTTTACTAACTTGATTCTGATTTAGTATGATTTTATTTGAGCCATCTAACCCCTTAGATTTGATGCATTTTTATTAACTTGATTCTGATTTAGTATGATTTTTATTTGAGCCAGTCTAACCCCTTAGATTGGGATGCATTTTTTATTAACTTGATGCTGATTTAGTATGATTTTTATTTGAGCCAGTCTAACCCCTTAATTGGGATGCATTTTTATTAACTTGATTCTGATTTAGTATGATTTTATTTGACGCAGTCTAACCCCGTAGATAAGGATGCATTTTTATTCACTTCATCACGATGTAGTATGATGTAGTATTTAAGCCTGTCTAACCCCTTTGATTGGGATGCATTATTTATAGGATTGGGCCGACGTATGAACTTATACTCATACGTTTATATACGCCGTATTTTCTTTCTCAAAACTTTTGAGTATAAACGTATGAAAACGTATGAGTTGTACTTCCAATTGTTCCCGGCACTGTCTTAGTTTTCATTCAATTTATCATTTAGATAGCTCATCGGAAAGCTCTTGACCTCCTCTATCACAATGTGCAATCAAATTAATCTTTCACTCGTACCATTTTTTTTAAATGTGGCCTACAGTTTGATTTAGATAGCCAGGATGGCACACATATCAGAGCGCCACCTAGCCTTCCAGTCCACAAGCTGTGCTCCTAGGTGGGCTTAGAGGATTGACAGTGCAAGCCTAGTGCAATGTGAAGATGGTCAATATTGCAATATAGTTTCATACTTACATTATTATAACCTGTAGCTGACTCGCAGAGCTGCCTAGAAGCTTGCTGCACACTTGGTCTGAAACCTGTAGCTGACTCACAGAGCTGCCTAGAAGCTGCAGGCATGCTTGGGTCTGAACCAGTAGCTTGACTTGGGAGTAGAGTAAAATAATGATGTGAACATGGACAATATTAATACATTATTGGCATTGAATGGATCCCTTAGATTGGCACCGTGCTTCTTGGTCGACACGCTTTCTGGCCGTGATTTCTTTTTCTGAGATTTGGACAATCTAAATTGCCAGAATAATGTTTTTAGAGTTGATATGCAAAGCCAATGAAATTAGAAATGCGGCAATACCTTTAAACCCATGTAAAGTATTTTCCCAATAAGTGCAATAATTACTCATACGTTTATATGCATACGTTCATACGTTTATACGGCATAAATTTTTGGAAATATACGTTTGCTTCCCAACCCTAATTATTTACTTGCTTTCTTATATTTTGGTATGATTTATTATTAAGGCCAGTCTAACCCCTTAGATTAGGATGCCTTACATATTTAATTTATTATGATTTAGTATTAAAGCCAGTCCAACCCCTTCAATTATTATGCAACACTTGTTTGCCTCAGTAAGATTTTGATTCAAGCCAGTCTAACCCCATATATGTAGGGATCGCAATATGATATCATGTCATCATATGATGCCGGTGGTCTGAATATATAACTTTGGCCTGGGCCATCATATAATATGATATTAAATGATATGATTTTTGCATATATCATATGATATTTTACTCGTCCTTGTCAACATCATAATGATTTGTCCGTTCCCTACTTATATGTCTTGTTGAGGTGTTCCGGCTTCGACAAAATTTGAACGTGGTAGATATCAAGTTTAATCAACCCCTTATATGACTTGTCCCACATCTATTTGGGGCCCCTGGACATGATGATCGATGAGATGTACCGCCTGCGCCAAAGTCTGAATGTGGCTGATATCAAGTTTGCTCAACACTTTACATTCCTTGTCCCACCGCTATTTGGGCGCCCTGGAGATGATGATCGATGAGGTGTAACCGACTGCGCCAAAGTCTGAATGTGGCTGATATCAATTGCTCAACACTTACATTCCTTGTCCCACCGCTATTTGGGCCCTGGACATGATGATCCGATGAGAGTGTACCGCTGCGCCAAGTCGAAGTGGGCTGATATCAAGTTTGCTCAACACTTTACATTCCTTGTCCCACCGCTATTTGGGGCCCCTGGAGATGATGATCGAGGGTGTGTACCGACTGCGCCAAAGTCTGAATGTGGCTGATATCAAGTTTGCTCACACCTTTACATTCCTTGTCCCACCGCTATTGGGCCCGGTGGGAGGAATGATGATCGATGATGGTACCGCCTGCGTCCAAAGTCTGAATGTGGCTGATATCAAGTTTTTGCTCAACACTTTACATTCTTGTCCCACCGCTATTTGGGGCCCCTGGAGATGATGATCGAGGGTAACGCCTGCGCCAAAGTCTGATGTGGCTGAATCAAGTTTGCTCAACACTTTACATTCCTTGTTCCCACCGCTATTTGGGGCCCCTGGAGATGATGATCGATGAGGTGTACCGCCTGCGCCAAATCTGAATGTGGCTGATTCAAGTTTGCTCAACACTTTACATTCCCTTGTCCCACCGCTATTTGGGGCCCTGGAGATGATGATCATGATGTAGTTGATTTTTGATTCAACCCATTGATTAGGTGCATCTTTATTTACCTTTTTGTGATTTTGGTTCAACCCATTAGATTAGGGTGCATTCTTTATTTACCTTTTTGTGATTTTGATTCAAGCCATTAGATTAGGGTGCATTCTTTATTTACCTTTTTGTGATTTTGATTCAACCCATTAGATTAGGGTGCATTCTTTATTTACCTTTTTGTGATTTTGATTCAACCCATTAGTTAGGGCATTCTTTATTTACCTTTTTGTTATTTGTTCAACCTTAGATTAGGGTGCATTCTTTATTTACCTTTTTGTGATTTTGATTCAACCCATTAGATTAGGTTGCATTCTTTATTTACCTTTTTGTGATTTTTGATTCAACCCATTAGATTAGGGTGCATTCTTTATTTACCTTTTTGTGATTTTGATTCAACCCATTAGATTAGGGTGCATTCTTTATTTACCTTTTTGTGATTTTGATTCAACCCATTAGATTAGGGTGCATTCTTTATTTACCTTTTGTGATTTTTGATTCAACCCATTAGATTAGGGTGCATTCTTATTCCTTTTTGTGATTTTGTTCAACCCATTAGATTAGGGTGCATTCTTTATTCCTTTTTGTGATTTTGATTCAAGCCATTATTAGGGTGCATTCTTTATTTACCTTTTTTGTGATTTGGATTCAACCCATTAGATTAGGGTGCATTCTTTATTTACCTTTTTGTGATTTTGATTCAACCCATTGATTAGGTGCATTCTTTATTTACCTTTTTGTGATTTTTTTCAACCCATTAGATTCAGGGTGCATTCTTATTTACCTTTTTTGTGATTTTGATTCAACCCATTAGATTAGGGGCATTCTTATTTACCTTTTTGTGATTTTGGTTCAACCCATTAGATTAGGGTGCATTCTTTATTTACCTTTTTGTGATTTTGATTCAAGCCATTAGATTAGGGTGCATTCTTTATTTACCTTTTTGTGATTTTGATTCAACCCATTAGATTAGGGTGCATTCTTTATTTACCTTTTTGTGATTTTGGTTCAACCCATTAGATTAGGGTGCATTCTTTATTTACCTTTTTTGTGATTTTGATTCACCCATTGATTAGGGTGCATTCTTTATATTACCTTTTTGTGTTTTGATTCACCCATTAGATTAGGTGGCATTCTTTATTTACCTTTTTGTGATTTTGGTTCAACCCATTAGTTAGGGTGCATTCTTTATTTACCTTTTTGTTTTTGATTCAACCCATTAGATTAGGGTGCATTCTTTATTTACCTTTTTGTGATTTTGGTTCAACCCATTAGATTAGGGTGCATTCTTTATTTACCTTTTTGTGATTTTGATTCAACCCATTAGATTAGGGTGCATTCTTTATTTACCTTTTTGTGATTTTTGTTCAACCCATTAGATTAGGTGCATTCTTTATTTACCTTTTGTGATTTTGATTCAACCCATTAGATTAGGGTGCATTCTTAATTTACCTTTTTGTGATTTTGGTTCAACCCATTAGATTAGGGTGCATTCTTTATTTACCTTTTTGTGATTTTGATTCAACCCATTAGATTAGGGTGCATTCTTTATTTACCTTTTTGTGATTTTGATTCAACCCATTAGATTAGGGTGCATCTTATTTACCTTTTGTGATGTTGATTCAACCCATTAGATTAGGGAGTCATTCTTTATTTACCTTTTTGTGATTTTGATTCACCCATTAGATTAGGGTGCATTCTTTATTTACCTTTTTGTGATTTGAATCAACCCATTAGATTAGGGTGCATCTTTTATTTCCTTTTTGTGATTTTGATTCAACCCATTAGATTAGGGTGCATTCTTTATTTACCTTTTTGTGATTTTGATTCAACCCATTAGATTAGGGTGCATTCTTTATTTACCTTTTTGTGATTTTGGTTCAACCCATTAGATTAGGGTGCATTCTTATTACCTTTTTGTGATTTTGATTCAACCCATTAGATTAGGTGCATTCTTTATTTACCTTTTTTGTGATTTTGATCAACCCATTAGATTAGGGTGATTCTTTATTACCTTTTTGTGATTTTGATTCAACCCATTAGATTAGGGTGCATTCTTTATTTACCTTTTTGTGATTTTGATTCAACCCATTAGATTAGGGTGCATTCTTTATTTACCTTTTTGTGATGTTGATTCAACCCATTAGATTAGGGTGCATTCTTTATTTACCTTTTTGTGATTTTGATTCAAGCCATTAGATTAGGGTGCATTCTTTATTTACCTTTTTGTGATTTGATTCAACCATTAGACTGGGTGCATCTCTTTATTTACTTTTTTGTGATTTTGATTCAACCCATTAGATTAGGGTGCATTCTTTATTTACCTTTTTGTGATTTTGATTCAACCCATTAGATTAGGGTGCATTCTTTATTTACCTTTTTGTGATTTTGATCAACCATTAGATTAGGGTGCTTCTTATTTACCTTTTTGTGATTTTGATTCAACCCATTAGATTAGGTGCATTCTTTATTTACCTTTTTGTGATTTTGAATTCAACCCATAGATTAGGTTGCATTCTTTATTTACCTTTTTGTGATTTTGGTTCAACCCATTAGATTAGGGTGCATTCTTTATTTACCTTTTTGTGATTTTGATTCAACCCATTAGATTAGGGTGCATTCTTTATTTACCTTTTTGTGATTTTGATTCAACCCATTAGATTAGGGTGCATTCTTTATTTACCTTTTTGTGATTTGATTCAACCCATTGATTAGGTGCATTCTTTATTTACTTTTTGTGATTTTGGTTCAACCCATTAGATAGGTGCATTCTTATTTACCTTTTTGTGATTTTGATTCAACCCATTAGATTAGGGTGCATTCTTATTTACCTTTTTGTGATTTTGATTCAACCCATTAGATTAGGGGCATTCTTTATTTACCTTTTTTGTGATTTTGATTCAACCCATTAGATTAGGGTGCATTCTTTATTTACCTTTTTGTGATTTTGATTCAACCCATTAGATTAGGGTGCATTCTTTATTTACCTTTTTGTGATTTTGATTCAACCCATTAGATTAGGGTGCATTCTTTATTTACCTTTTTGTGATTTTGATTCAACCCATTAGATTAGGTGGCATCTTTATTTACCTTTTTGTGATTTTGATTCACCCATTAGATTAGTGTGCATTCTTTATTTACCTTTTTGTGATTTGATTCAACCCATTAGATTAGGGTGCATTCTTTATTTACCTTTTTGTGATTTTGATTCAACCCATTAGATTAGGGTGCATTCTTTATTTACCTTTTTGTGATGTTGATTCAACCCATTAGATTAGGGTGCATTCTTTATTTACCTTTTTGTGATTTTGGATTCAACCCATTAGATAGGGTGCATTCTTTATTTACCTTTTTGTATTTTGATTCAACACCATTAGATTAGGGTGCAATTCTTATTTACCTTTTTGATTTTGATTCAACCCATTAGATTAGGGTGCATTCTTTATTTACCTTTTGTGATTTTGATTCAACCATTAGATAGGGTGCATTCTTTATTTACCTTTTTGTGATTTTGATTCAACCCATTAGATAGGGTGGCATTCTTTATTTACCTTTTTGTGATTTTGATTCACCCATTAGATTAGGGTGCATTCTTATTTACCTTTTTGATTTTGGTTCAACCCATTAGATTAGGGTGCATTCTTTATTTACCTTTTTGTGATTTTGATTCAACCCATTAGATTAGGGTGCATTCTTTATTTACCTTTTTGTGATTTGATTCAACCATTATAGATTAGGGTGCATGTCTTTAGTTACCTTTTTGTGATTTTGATTCAAGCCACTTAGATTAGTGTGCAGTTTGCCTAATGGGTTGACCCAACATCACAAAAGGTAAATAAAGAATGAACCCTAATCTATATGGGTTGATCAAAATCACAAAAAGGTTAAATAAAGAATGCACCAATCTTAATGGGTTGAATCAAAATCACAAACAAGGTAAATAAAGAAGCACCCTAATTAATGGGATGAATCAAATCACAAAAAGGTAAAATAAAGATTGCACACTAATAAATCTAAGGGTTGAATCAAACTCACAAAAAGGTAAATAAAGAATCACCCTATCTAAGGGTTGAATCAAAAATCACAAAAGGTAAATAAAGCATGCACCTAATTAAGGGTGAATCAAATCACAAAAAGTGAATAAAGAATGCCCCCTAATCTAATGGTTGAATCAAAGCACAAAAAATGGGTAAATAAAGAAGAACGCGCCCTAATCTAATGGGTTGTGATCAAAATCCACAAAAAGGTAAATAAAGAATGCACCCTAATCTAATGGGTTTGAATCAAAATCACCAAAAAGGTAAATAAAGAATGCCACCCTAATTAATGCGGTTGCAACCAACATCAACAAAAAGGTAAATACAAGAATGCACCTAATTAATGGGTTGATATCAAAATCACAAAAAGGTAAATAAAGAATGCACACTCTTATCGAATGGGGTTGTGACTCAAAATCACAAAAAGTAACTAAAGAATCTCACACGAATCTAAGGGTTGAATCAAAATCACAAAAAGGTAAATAAAGAAGACGAATCACCCCCACCTAATTAATGGTTGAACCCCAAAATCACAAAAAAAGGGAAATAAAGAAATGCACCCTAATCAATGGGTTGAATCAAAATCACCAAAAAAGGTTAAATAAAGAATGCACCCTAATCTAATGGGTGAAATCAAAATCACAAAAAGTAAATAAAGATGCACCCATAATCTAATGGGTTTGAATCAAAATCACAAAAAATGGTAAAATAAAGAATGCCCTAATCTAATGGGTTGAATCAAAATCACAAAAAAAGGTAATAAAGAATGCACTAATCCTAATGGGTGAATCAAAATCACAAAAAGGTAAATAAGATGCACAATAGTCTAATGGATTGAATCAAATCACAAAAGGTAAATAAACGAATGCACCTAATATAATGGGTTGAATCAAATCACAAAAAGGTAATAAAGAATGCACCTAATCTAATGGGATTGAATCAAATCACAAAAAGGTAAATAAAGATGCACACCTCTAATCTAATGGTTGTCGAAACCAAAATCACAATAAAGGTTGGTTAAATAGGTAGGTTTTACTATTATAATAAAGATATAGCGATGGTTGGTTATAATTTTTAAAATTAAAGAAGAAAATGCACCCCTAATTCTAATGGGTTTGAATCAAAATCACCAAATATAGGCAAAAAAGGTAAATTTTAGTTTAACATAAATAAAGAATGCCACACTAATAGAATGGGTTTGAATGATATCAATTTTTTGAATTTGAATCAAATCATACATTGTGATCAAATCAAATCACAAAAAGGTAGGTAAGGTTATTTAAATAAGAATGCACCCCTATAATCATAATGGGTTGAACCAAAATCACAAAAGGTAAAATAAGAATGCCACTCCTTGTTTAATCCTAAGTGGTGATATCAAAATCACACAAAAGGTAAATAAAGAAGGAACCTAATCTAATGGCTGAATTCAAAACACAAAAAAAGGGTTTAAATAAGAATGCACCCTAATCTAATGGGTTTGAACCAAAATCACAAAAAAGGTTTAAATAAATACTGGCCCTATATCTAATGGGTTGGAATCAAAATCACAAAAGGTAAATAAAGAATGCAACCCTAATCTAATTGGTGGAACAAAAATTCACAAAAAAGAGTAAATAAAGAATGCACCCTAATCTAATGGGTTGAACCAAAATCACAAAAAGGTAAATAAAGAATGCACCCTAATCTAATGGGTTGAATCAAAATCACTTAAAAGTTTGGTAAATAAAGAATGCCACCCAATCTAATGGCTTGAAATAAAAGCACAAAAAGGTAAATAAGAAATGACCCTTAATCTAATTGGGCTTGTTGCAAACCAAAAAATCACAAAAAGGTAAATAAAGAAGCACCCTAATTCTAATGGGTTTGAATCAAATCACAAAAAGGGAAATAAAGAATGCACCTAATATAATGGGTTTGAATCAAAATCACAAAAAGGTAAATAAAGAATGCACCCTAATCTAATGGGTTGAACCAAAATCAACAAAAAGGTTAAATAAAGATTGCCACCCTAATCTAATGGGTGAATCAAAATCAAAAAAGGTAAATAAAGAATGCACCCTGTAATCTAAGGTTGCATAAAATCACAATAAGGTAATAAAGAATGCAACCTAATCTAATGGGTTGAATCAAAATCACAAAAAGTAAATAAGAATGCATACCCTAATCTAATGGGTGAATCAAAATCACAAAAATGGTAAATAAAGATTGCCACCTAATCTAATGGGTTGAATCAAAAATCACAAAATGGTAATAAAAATGACCTATCTAATGGCTTGAATTCAAAAATCACAAAAAGAGTAAATAAAAGAATGCCACCCTAATCGTGGTTGAACCAAAATCACAAAAAGGTAAATAAAGAATGCACCCTAATCTAATGGGTTGAATCAAAATCATACTACATCATTGATCATCATCTCCAGGGGCCCCAAATAGCGGTGGGACAAGGAATGTAAAGTGTTGAGCAAACTTGATATCAGCCACATTCAGACTTTGGCGCAGGCGGTACACCTCATCGATCATCATCTCCAGGGGCCCCAATCTCTAATTATCCCAGGTGGGACAGGAATGTAAAGTGTGAGCAACTTGATATCAGGCCACATTCCAGACTTGGGCGCAGGCGTACACCATCATCGATCTCATATCTCAGGGGCCCCAACTAGCGGGGGGACAGGAAGTAAAGTGTTGAGCAAACTTGATATCAGCCACATTCAGACTTTGGCGCAGGCGGTACACCTCATCGATCATCATCTCCAGGGGCCCCAAATAGCGGTGGGACAAGGAATGTAAAGTGTTGAGCAAACTTGATATCAGCCACATTCAGACTTTGGCGCAGTCGGTACACCTCATCGATCATCATCTCCAGGGGCCCCAAATAGCGGTGGGACAAGGATGCAAGTGTTGAGCAAAATTGCTATCAGCCACATTCACGATTTGGCGAGGCGGGTGGTGGGTACATCTCACGCTCATCATGTCCAGGGGCCCCCAAAATAGCGCTTGCGTGGACAAGGATGAACGTGTTGAGCAAACTTGATATCAGCACATGCAGCCTTTGGCTCAGTCGTAACCTCATCGCTCATCCTCTCAGGGGCCACTAGCGGTGGGACAAGGCATGTAAAGTGTTGAGCAAAACTGATATAGCCACATTAGACTTGGCGCAGTCTTGTTACATCTCATGATATCATGTCAGTGGGCCCCAAAATAGGATGTGGGACACGTTCAGATAGGGGTTGATTTTAAACTTGCATCTACCACGTTCAAATTTTGTCGAAGCCGGAACACCTCAACAAGACATATAAGTAGGGAACGGCAAATCATATGATGTTGACCAAGGACGAGTAAAATATCATATGATATCATGCAAAAATCATATCATTTAATATCATATTATATGATGGCCCAGGCCAAAGTTACATATTCAGACCACCGGCATCATATGATGACATGATATCATATTGCCGATCCCTACATATATGGGGTTAGACTGGCTTGAATCAAAATCTTACTGAGGCAAACAAGTGTTGCATAATAATTGAAGGGGTTGGATGGTTTACTACAAATATCATAAATTACCTCTGTAAAGGCATCCTAATCTAAGGGGTTAGACTGGCCTTAATAATAAATCATACCAAAATATAAGAAAGCAAGTAAATAATTAGGGTTGGGAAGCAAACGTATATTTCCAAAAATTTATGCCGTATAAACGTTTATGACGTCGCATATAAACGTATGAGTTAATTAGACTATGGAAACTACTTTACCTTGGGTTTAAAGTTATTGCCGCCATTTCTAATTTCATTGGTTTGCCATATCCACTCTAATAAAAACACCTTATTCTGGCAATTTAGAGCCCAATCTCAGAAAACGAAATCACGGCCAGAAACGTGTCGAACCAAGAAGCAGGTTCAATCTAAGGGTCCATTCCAATTGCCAAATGTCTTTTATATTGTCCAGTTCACATACATTATTATACTCTATCCTAAGTCAGCTACTGGTTTCAGACCAAGCATTGATGCAGGCTTCTAGGCAGCTCTGTGAGGTAGCTCAGGGGTTCAGACCCATGTGCAGCCGTTCTAGGCAGCTCGCGGCGTCAGTACAGTTTCTTATACTAATGAAGTATGAAACATATGCAATATTGACCATCTTCACATTGCACTAGGCTTGCACTGTCAATCCTCTAAGCCCACCTAGGAGCACAGCTTGTGGACTGGAAGGCTAGGTGGCGCTCTGATATGTGTGCCATCCTGGCTATTAAATCAAAACTGTAGGCCCACAATTAACAAACAATGGTACGAGTGGGAAAGCTTAATTGATTGCCACATTGTGATAGAGGAGTACGAGCTTTCCGATATGAGCTATATACATGTTATTAAATTGAATGAAAACTAAGACAGTGCCGGGAACAATTGGAAGTACAACTCATACGTTTTCATACGTTTATACTCAAAAGTTTTGAGAAAGAAAATACGGCGTATATAAACGTATGAGTATAAGTTCATACGTCGGCCCACCCACTCTATTAAATAATGCATCCCCATCAAAGGGGTGTTAGCCAGGCTCAAAATACTACCCCCATCATACTTTAATCGTGATGAAGGCATCAAAATGGCCTCCTTATCTACGGTGGTTAGACGCTCAAATAGAAATCATCCTAAATCAGACTCAGTAATTAAAAAAGAATCCCAATCTAAGGGGTTTTAGACTGGCTCACATAAAAAAATATTACTTAACTCAGAATAAGTAATAAAAAATGCATCCTTATCTACGGGGTTAGACTGGCTCAAATAAAAATCATACTAAATCAGAATCAAGTTAATAAAAAATGCATCCCAATCTAAGGGGTTAGACTGGCTCAAATAAAAATCATACTAAATCAGAATCAAGTTAATAAAAAATGCATCCCAATCTAAGGGGTTAGACTGGCTCAAATAAAAATCATACTAAATCAGAATCAAGTTAGTAAAAAATGCATCCCAATCTAAGGGGTTAGAGGCTCACATACTTCATATCTTACCTAACTCATATGCCACTTCAGGGTGGGGGGGGGGGGGGGGGGGCAGAAAGACAGATTTGGACGCAGTTCAATATGGTGTCCGATTTCAGATGGGCGTGGAATGTGGAAAAGTTTCATACAATTAAGAGGGGGAAGGACACTAAGTTTCAAAAAAAGTTCTTTACCCCCCCCCCCCCCTCCTAAAACCCGATAAATTCAGCCTTTATCCCCACTAAAATGTGGGTCATTTCGAAAGATCTTTTTGTGCCATCCAGTATGATTCTTACTTTTCTTAGGTGCTCAAAACGTGATTATCGCGAAGTTAGATTGGGCCGCTTTGGGTTGATGAAAACACTTTGGACCCCTCTAAAACTTTGTAAGCCCCCCCCCCCCCCACCCCCCCCCCCTGATGAAGTTAATAAATAATGCACCCTAATCCACGGGGTTAGACTGGCTTAAATACTCAATCATAATGAAGTAAATAAATAATGCAACCTAAACAATAATAAATCAGAATAAAATAAATAAATAATGTATCCTTATCTAAGGGGTTAGGCTGGCTTAAGTACTCAATCATAATGAAGCAAAATAAATAATGCAACCTAAACTAAGGGGTTAGACTGGCTTCAGTACAAATTCATCGCATGCAAAATAATACCAGTTGAGAGGTTAAAAGGATTTTTATTTCCGCTATATATAGCGATCGCTAGTTTTGACCCCGTTTCAGCAAAATTATCGCTATAAAAAAGTTTTTTTTTGTTTGCCCTTAATGGCCCTGAAAAGCTACAAAAGCTATGAAAAGTTAAAGAAAGCTCTAATACGCTGTCCCTGAAGGAGGCCTGAAACCATAACGCTAGGAGAAACCCCCTTTCAGATTTGAAACTAATACCAGGTTAGAGGTTAGACTGGTGTGTAACAAGTGTGTCTTCATATGTGTTCATATGTTGTATGAAGGCCACCACTACTACCACCACCACCACCACTAATATAGACAAACAGTGTATCATGTGTCTCTAGTATCTATGACCCACCATAGCCCCTTTCAGTGATATACATTGGTCTAGTGGTAGACCAAATTACTTTGAGGATGAAGAGTCGGGGGTTCGATTACCCCTTCGGTCGCTCTTGGCGTTGCAGTCGTTTGTCAAACCTGCATGGTAGCTTGTCCCATTTGAGGTGAGTAGAAGGACAGCTCCCTACAAGCGTGACGATGGGCTCCCTTAACCCACGCCCACAGGCGTTATATTACCCATGCACTCATCACTCAAGGATTAATGTGGTATGAATGGCACCACTACTTCCACCACCACCAAGATAATGTTTGCCCCATTCACCTATGCCAAAAAAAACCGATCCCAACTTAACATGAATGACGCCACCTACTACTCAGGGTTAAATTCAAAATCGACGCGCTTTTGCGCTTTTGAGGAAAACGCTGACTTTTCTTTTTGACCCCCTCTGCGCTTTAAGACGCAGTTTTTTTTGCAGCCCCCTGTGGGCGCAGCAAGCAATTTTTGCGCTTTTTGCACTACAAAGCGCAGTTTTTTTGTTTTCAAGTGCGCTAAAGGCCTAAAGCGCTGGCCAATTTGGCCAAGTACCCTGACCGGCACCAGGCATGACAGCTGCACATAACTGAGCGCTGGGTGCTTTGGACCTGTGCCTCTGACACCTGGATATTTGTCTCAGTGCTGATGCACGCCATGCTTGCACAGGTGTCCACACTCATGCAGGGTGAAGAATCTTCGGCTACAGACATGGCAGCTGCCCATGATTGGGTGCTTTGGACCTGTGCTTTTGACACTTGCACCTTAATCTCACAGCATCTAGCCTGCACTTTTGAGCGGCTTTTAGATAAGTATGACTTAAGCAGTGAGCACTTATTTAATAAGCATCCCTACGCTTGCACAGGTGGCCACACACATGCAGGGTGAAGAATCTTCGGCTACAGACAATTTGGCCATTTGAATACCCTGCTATTACTAGATATTTACTGTATATCGTTCTTCTCGGTGACTATAGCTAGCTCCGGCTTACGCTATGGTGTCCTTAACTTCACGTCCTGTGAGTAACGGTATTACACGGATGTAACAATTTCAATTTCAATATCGTTCTTCTCTAGTATATATGACCCACCTCCATTCAAGATCGATGTTGTATGAATGTCGGAATGCCTGTACAAGCCGTACCACGTCCCGTGGCACCCATCCACTTGCTTTTGGAAGAGCCTCCTTTCCAACCTGTTTTAACATAAAACAAACAATTAGATTGAAATGAAATCCCAAAATATATACATGATTTGGCTAGTTGCCATTGTAATATAAATGTATATACAGAGAGGGATGCTGCGACCCTCAGAATTTTACACTTAGGCAAAAATGGATGACCCCCCCCCCCCCCCCCCACACACACACACACCCACCCACAACACCACACACCCATCCCGTGGCACCCATCCGCTTGCTTTTGGAGGAGCCTCCTTACTAACCTGGTTTAAGATAAAACAAACAATAAGATTGAAAAAAAGATACCCCCAAGCTCAACCCGACAACCCACACACAACCCCCCCTCCCCCACCCCATCCAATCCCCCACCTTACTCTACCCTGCCCGAGGGATGAATACATATAGATAGACAGACCGACAGATCGATGGATAAATATAAATTGATAGACAGATAGAGCTAGATAGAAATAGAAATAGAGACAGACAAATATATAGATAGTTAGAGATATTGATAGACAGAGAGACAGACAGATAGACAGACATGCTGGATGAAACGTCAGGAATCGAAAGGCCAGACAATACCATGCAGAAACCCCAGCCACCCCCTAGAAACATGTTTTTATATATTGATAGACAGATGAATACATGGATGGATACATGTAGATAGATAGACATACAGAAATATATAGATGGTTTGAGAAACTGATAAACAAATGGATGAATATATATAGAGAGAGACAGGCAGGATATATATACATACATATATATAGATGAGCTCACATATGCTGGAGAGTATCCTCCTGCCACTCGTACGAAGACAAACTTGTCAGGATCATCTGGATAGACGGCCAGTCTGCAGCCGTTTAGGAACGACTCCTTGATCTCTTCCAAGCGACCGTAGCTGTCTGTTGGTACAGCATGGAGTGGAACTAGGATTCAGAAAGTTTTATGACCAAAAAAATCCGCACACACACACACAAACATACCTGCACACATATCACACCGAGAACACACAGGCCGCATTGCACAACACAACAGACACAGCCACGACACACAAAGACAACACAAGCGGCAACACACACAAACATGAGGGCCCGCCCACAGGCCGGGACACACAAGAGGAGCACACACACGCGGCAGGGCACACAGACAAGCCGCACAAACACGGCCAGCAACACAGACAAAGAACAACACGCACACAGAAGCTACACACAGCCACACGAAACAGAAACAAGGCCAGGACACACACAAAAACAGAAAAACACGCGGAGAAACACGGCCGCACAACACCCCTCTGATTTGCAAATAACACACACACATTGCACACAAAATTTCGCTCGCATAATCCCACACACAAAAAAAAAAACACACTCACATAACAGCACGCACACTCACCCTTGCACTTGGCACGGCCTGCAGATGCCCCATCAGGATAGATGAGTCCAGTAGACCTGTACAGCTGGTCACACCCAGTAGACCAGTCCACCTGGTCACACCCAGGACATGTACAGCCTCTCTTCTTCTAATCCTTCCCCCCCCCTTTTTTCCCCCACCCGCCTACCTGACAGCACGCACACACACTCACCCTTGCCCTTAGCACGGCCTGCAGATGCCCACATCAGGATAGATGAGCCCAGTAGACCTGTACAGTTGATCTCGCCCAGGACTGACAGATCGCCCTGTTCTGTTCCTTTGGGCGCTCATACTGCGACCACCATGAGCCGAGCTCCTTCCACGAGACTTCTTGCCCAAAGCTTGAGGGGTGAGGAAGAGGGGGGTGGACTTTGGTCGGCCTGGGGAGACCATCTCCAGGAGTTCTCAGGAGGGAGATGGGAGTTGAGCGGCGGGGTCGAGGGGGGGTGAAGCCGGGGGTAGAGGGCCTTGGGGGTGAGGGTCGAGGGGGAAGAGAAGAGTGAGGTGGTGAGGGCGGTGGGGTTTGAGGGTGGGTGGGGTGGGGTGGGTGGGGGTAAGAAGAGGGGTGGTGTGGGTGGGGGGGGGCTGGGGCGGCCTGGGGAGACCTCTAGGACATGGAAGGAGGGGGGTTGAGGGGGGGTTGAGGGGTGAGGAAGAGGGGGTAAGGGGGTGAGGGAGGAGGGAAAAGGGGTGGGGGGGGGGAGGAGGAGTAGGAAACCAGCACCACCACCAATATAACCACCAGCACCATTAATAGAACCAGCACTACCAAGTACACAAGCACCACAACCAATAACACCACTAGCACCAGCACCACCAATAACACCAGCACCACAACCAATAAGACCAGCACCACAAGCACCACAACCAATAAGACCAGCACCACAAGCACCACAACCAATAACACTAGCAATAAAACCACTAGCACCACCAATAACACCAGTACCACCAGCACCACAACCAGTAGTACCAGCACCACTTCCTCTCACCTGCTGTTGCTTCCAATACAATACAACCACTAGCACTACCAATAACACTAGCACCACAACCAATAACACTAGCACCGGCACCACCAACACCGCTCCCTCTCACCTGCTTTTGCATAGACCTTGCGGGGCTCTGGAGTGTGTGAGGGGGGGGTGGGGAGGGGTAGGGAGGAGGAGAAAAACACCAGCACCACCAATAAACCACAGCACCACAACCAATATCACTAGCACCAGCACCTCCAATAACACCAGCACAACAACCAATATCACTAGCAGCAGCCCCCCCCCACCCACCTCCAATAAACACCAGACAACAACAAAATCACTAGCAGCAGGCACCTCCAATAACACCAGCACACAACCAATATCACTAGCACCAGGCAGCCCAATAACCCAGCATCAACAACCAAATATAACTAGCAGCAGCACTCCAATAACAAAAGCACAACAAACCAATATCACTAGCAGCAGCAACTCCAATAACACCAGCACAAACAACCAAATATCATAGCAGCGCACCTCAATACACACCAGCACAAACAACCAATATCCTACTAGCATGCCAGCACTTTGTCCAATAACTATTATCAGCACAATCAACCATATCATCTGATGCCCAGCAGCCACCCTTCCAATAACCACCGCCAAACAAACCAATATCACTAGCAGACAGCACCCTTCCAATAACACCAGCACTAACAACCAAATATAACAGCAGAAGCACCTCCACTAACCACCAGCACAACAACCAATATCAAGCAGCAGGCACCTCCCCAATAACACCAGCACAACAACCAATATCACTAGCCGCATTCAAACCAATAACACCAGCACACAACCCTTAATCGATCACTAGCAGCAGCACCTCCAATAACACCAGCACAACAACCAATATCACTAGCAGCAGCACCTCCAATAACACCAGCACAACAACCAATATCACTAGCAGCAGCACCTCCAATAACACCAGCACAACAACCAATATCACTAGCAGCAGCACCTCCAATAACACCAGCACAACAACCAATATCACTAGCAGCAGCACCTCCAATAACACCAGACCACAACAATATCCCCCAATAATCCTCAATAGCAGCAGCAAACCTCCAATAACAACCAGCAACAACAAACCAATAGCACTAGCAGCACCGCACCTCCCATAACACACGCACAATTCATCCTACCAATATCATTCCTAGACAGCTAGCAACTCCAAAACACAGCAAACAACAACATCACTAGCAGCGCACCTCCAATAACACAGCAACAACAACCCAACCTCACTAGCAGCAGCACTCACTAACACCAGCCCACCACTAATACACAGCACCATGCACACTCTATCTCACTCGCTTTTGCTCCTAGACCTGGCAGGGGATCTGAAGGGTTTAGGGGGGGGGGCCGGGGGGAGAGGGGGGCGGAGGGGGGGGAGGGACCCGGGAGGGGGGGGAGGGAGGGAGGGGCAGGGAGGAGGAGAAAAACACCAGTACCAGCACCACCAATACTGCTTCCTCTCACCTGCTTTTGCTTACAATACAATACAACCACTAGCACCACCAATAACACCAGCACCACAACCAATAAGACTAGCACCACCAGTAGCACCAGCACCACCAATAACACCAGCACCTCAACCAATAGAACCAGCACCAGTTCCTCTCACCGGCTTTTGCTCAGACCTTGCAGGGCTCCGGAGTGCACCATATCTTTCAACTGCCCATTTTCCCTCTCAAGCCGCTCCATCTCATCTCGTGCTGTTATGTACAGGCCTTCGATCTTCAAGTGAGGCATGGAGCGAGGAAAGCGGTGGTTGAAGGTGGTGTACTGCAGTAATGGGTGGTGTTAGTCGAATGATGGTGTCATGGTGCTGTTGTTGGTGGTGTCGGTGGTGGTTGTTATGGTGGTGGTAGTGGTGGTGGTCAAGATGGTGGTAGTGGCGGTGTTCATGGTGGTGGTAGTGATGGTGGTCATGGTGCTGGTGGTGGTTAATGTGGTGGTGTTCATGGGGGTCTGGTGGTTTAGGTGATGGTAGGTGATTGGTAGTCGGGGGAGGTAATGCTGGGTTGGTATGGTGGCTTCCATCTTTTCCCCCGGTCGGTTGTGTATGATTGGGTTGGGGGTGGTAGTGGTGGAGGTCATGTTGGTGTGCTGGATTGCTGGTGGTGGTTCGTAGTGCTTTGAGGTCATGGTGGTGTGTGGTAGTGTGTGTGGTAGTGTAGTGGTGCTTGCTAGTAGTGGTGCTGGTGGTGGTATTGGTGGTGGTGGTATTGGTGGCATTCATGGTGGTGCTGCTGGTAGTGGTAGAGGTAAAGGTGTTGGTGGTATTGGTGGTGGTATTGGTGGTGGTAGCAGTGGTGGCGTTCATGGTGGTGCTGCTGGTAGTGGCAGTGGTAGAGGTCAAGGAGTTGTTATTGTTGTTGTTGGTAGTGGTAGTAGTGGAGGTCATGGTGTTGGTGTTGGTAGTGGTGTTGGTGCGGGTGGTGGTGCTGGTGGTGGCAGTGGTAATGATGGTAGTGGTAGTGGTGGCAGTCATAGTGGTGGTGCTGGCATTGGTGGCTCTACATCTAATCTCATGCTGTTATGTACAGGCTTTCTATCTTCAGGGTTCAGGGATCAGATATAAGGTTTCAGAGTTCAAGAATCAAAGAGTATGGATCAGGGTTCAGGGATCGGAGATCAGGTTTCAGAGTTCAGGGATCAAAGAGTATGGATCAGGGTTCAGGGATCAGAGATTACGTTTCATAGTTCAGGGATCAGATAGTAGCGTCAGGGTTCAGGTCGAGATTAGGATTAGGTTGAGGAGTTTCAAGATCAGTAGTAGGTTTCAGATCCAGGGGATCAAAAGAGTAGAGCCGGAAAAGGAAAAACAAAGCGGATTTGTCCTTTTCTACATTTTCCTGATACAAAATACAAAAAAGGCTTCCATAAAAATAGGCTTCCATAAAAAAGGCTTCCATAAAAAAAGGCTTCCATAAAAATAGGCTTCCATAAAAAAAGGCTTCCATAAAAAAAGGCTTCCATTAAATCAACACTGGCTCTTCCAAAAAATAGGCTACTCATACACACCACATCACCGGCCTTTCCCCTCATATCATTAATTACTATTATATAAGACCGGCTGCACCTGTATTTACACTTAAGGTCCGTCATTTTTGATCACCCACCACACTGTGGCTCGCATTCTATAAAATGGCTCATAAAAAACTCAGTTGGTCCTAAAACTAGGTCTTCCATACAAAAAATGGCTTCCAGAATTCATCAATCTGTGATCATTGTCATTACTACCAGTCCTCACCACATTTAGGTTCGTCCACGTATATAAAAAAAAGGCTTGGTTTTGTTTCTGTTCCTCTTCTTTTTTTCACACCATCCAAAAGGACTCTATCATACACCATAAAAGGCCTTGCCATCTTAACACAACGGCTTCCATGAAAAAACGGATCCCATACACACAGGCTCATAAACAATAGGCTTCCATTAAAAAAGGCTCCCATAAAAATAGGCTTCCATACCCCCCTTTTTACCACAAAGGCTGTAGTACCACCACTAAAAATAGGCTGTCCATGTTAACCACCCAAGGCTCCCATAAAAATCGGTTCTCATAAAAAAAGCTTCCATAACAATAGGTCTACTTCTCCTGAAAAAGCCCTTTCTTACCTGATGCCTATTTGCTCATCCATTCGGACTTGCCTTGAAACGGATGCTCATCTGCATTTAAAATCAATTCAATTTACCTCCAATACAAGTCACATTTCAGATGAGACTTAGGGCATAAGGCTGCGCTCAGACGGACCAGGCGGATTGACTGTCTAAACTAACTATGACTCGCTTTCTGACCCAGCGGATTGACTGTCTAACTAACTGTCTGACTGACCAGCAGATTGACTGTCTAATTAACTGTCTGTCTGACCAGCGGATTGACTGTCTAACTAACTGTCTGACTGACCAGCGGACTGTCTGTCTAACTGACTGGATGGCTGACTGGCTCACTGACTGACTGAATAGCTCGCTAATATTAACGAATGACAGCTGATCTGATGACTTGCTTGCTCTGTGAGCGTGCGCTGTGTTAGACACAACAATGCCTCACGTATAACCTTTCACTCGCCACCTTGGAACGCTGACCACATGACCCACCTATCACACACACGCACCCAACATCTATTGATACTTTCTCTGGTGTCGCAGTGCGCTATTAATCTATCAGACACTTCCACCAACTCATCACACTGCTTGTGTACCCCAGCCCCCACATCCTCACACAGTCTTACACGCTCCCAACATCTCTCGATCCTTACTCTGGTGATGCAGTGCACTGTTAGACACAACAACAACAACTCATTGCACTGCTTGTGTACCTCAGCACCCCCCACACACCCACCACCACACACTCACCCAACATCTCTCATCCTGCTTGGTGTCAGGACTGTTGACACAACAAACAACAACTCATTGCCACTTGCTGGTACCTCAGCAACCCCCCCCCCCCCACACCCACGCCACACCACCACCCTCTATGCACTCACCCAACATCTCCTGATCCGTTGCCGGTGATCTGCAGTGACAGCTGAGATTCTAATTTTCCACCAACATATTCCCCCACAACAAATCACAATTGCTTGTGGTACTATCAGCCCCTCCCCCACACCCCCACACCCACCTACCCCAACCCCCCCGATCTCTCGATCCTTGCTTCTCGGTGATGCCGTGCACGTTGTATGTATTTATTATCAACAAACATCTAACAACAAACACACAATTTATTCACACTTGCTTGTGAACTCCCAGTCACCACCATTTCACCCCAACCTCAACCCGGCCTTCCACTGAACATCCATATCAACACATATGTTGGGGCTCTTGGGTGCCGCCGGATGTCTCTACTCTTAATCTCCGCCCCCATCATTATATCATACTCATCCGTTCCCTTCCACCTCGTCCCGTGACCTGTACAGCTCCACCTACAATACAGCTCCAAAACCCTTTCTTGCAAACGCATCCTTTCCGCCCTTTGCCGGTTTGCTATGGGTGTGAACGTTTCCGCACTGTGTGCTGTTCCCTCGTACAAGGGAATCCACTCCAACCACGACACCCAACATCACACTGTTCTCGGGGATTACCCACCTAATCCCTACCTCAAGGTCACCACACACCGTAGTCCCAACATATTGATACTTGCCTTGCTGTTTTCGTGGACACGTGTGCTCATTTTTATTAGACGTAAAATCGACAGACAACCCCCAACAAACCTCAAACGCATGGACCTCACAACCAGGTCCCCACACACGATATCCTCCACGTATATTTACATCTCTTTATTATCTGCTTGGTCTTTGTACTCATACAGTTGTGACAATTATATTCTAAACAACAATCAAAATCACGCTGCTCCCGGTGCTCAGGATCCCAGAGCCACCACACACTATATTTCATGCACCACATTCATTCTGCCCCATGCTTGCTCTGTGCACACAGTGGTGCTGTGGGAATAAACAACAACAAAACTCTCATCCACATGCTTTGTTGGCTCATTCATTGACCCACCATACCCCCCCCCCTAACAATCACACAAACATTCCCGTCTGGTTTTGATACTATGGATCCGAGTACAAGTCCTGGCCATTAGACACAAACCACACAACTCATTGCACGTTTGGGGTATTAGTTCTATAGCCACCACCCACCCCCCCCCCCCTCCCACATCAATATACCACTACACACCACCATTCACACTCACTTTGACACATCTCTTGATGCTTGCTCTGGTGATGCAGTGCGCTGTTATGGATCACTGTCCAACAACTCATCACGTAGCGTGTGACCTCAGCTTCCCAGGTCTTAGTGAGGTACGGAGGCCACTATCAGCGTACGGAACGCGTGGTCGAATGGCTGCTGCAGCACCGACATTGTCAGCAAATGGAAGGGGTTATGGTCTTCGGTGTAGTTGGTGGTGGTCAATGGGCGGCGGTGATTGATGGTGAAGTGGTGGCGGTCAGGTCGTATCCGGTGGTGGAGTTCTAAGGGTTCAGGGATCACAGAGTAGGGATCAGGGTTCAGGGATCAAAGAGTAGGGATCAGGGTTCAGGGATCAAAGAGTAGGGATTTGCATTCAGGGAACAGATCTCAGGTTTCACGAACGCTTGGTCTGCATGGGCTGCAGCAGCACCCTGCATTTTCAGTGATGGGATTTAGTCTGCGAGTACGCAGAGCCTCATCAGCAGTACGGAACGCTTGGTCTGAATGGGCGGAAGCAGCACCCTGCATTGCCAGTAATGGGGGTTGGTATGTGAGTACGTAGTGCCTCATCAGCAGTACGGAACGCATGGTCTGAATGGGCTGCAGCAGCACCCTGCATTGTCAGTAATGGGGGGTGGTATGTGAGTACGTAGTGCCTCATCAGCAGTACGGAACGCTTGGTCTGAATGGGCTGCAGCAGTACCCTGCATTGTCAGCGATGGGGTTTGGTCTTTTAGTTGATGGGTTTGGACATTCAATAATAGGAGGTAGGGTGGTATGAGGTAAGAGGTAGAGGGTAGGAGTTAGGGGAGGTGGGGGTTGTGAGGTAGGAGGTAGGCGGTATGAGGTAGGGGGAAGGAGGTTGGGGGTATGAGGTAGGGGAGGGGGGGGTATGAGGTAGGGGAAGGGGGGGGGTGGGGGGATGAGGTAGGGGAGTGGGGGGTATGAGGTATGAGGGAGGGGGAAGGAGGTAGGGGGTAGGAGGTAGGGAGGTGGGCAGGTGGGGGGTAGGATTGGTCGGGGGGAAGAGGGGGGGTCACGATTTGGGTAGGGGGGGTATGAGGTAGGGGCAGAGGTGGGGGTTAGGAGGTAGAGGGTTAGGGGGGGGTTATGAGGTAGGGGAAAGAGAGGTATGGGGTAGGAGGTGGGGGAGAGGGTGGGTATGAGATAGAGGGGTAGGAGGGGAGGTAGGAGGGTAGGGAAGGTGGGGGGGAAGGAGGTATGATGTATGAGTTAGGGGTTAAGAGGTAGGTATGGGGTAGGAATGGTACGGGGGGTTATGGTGGTGGAGTATGGGGTAGAGGTTAAGGAGTAGGAGTTAAGTAGGGGGTAAGAGGAGGGGTGGTAAGGGTAAGAGGTAGGAGAGGTGGGGGGTTAGAGTAGGGGGTATTATTAGGGGTGGTAGGAGTTAGGGGAGGTGGGGGGGGCGGGCGTTAGGGGGGAAGGAGGTAGGGGGGTAGGAGGTAGGGGTGGGGTGGGGGGGGTGGGGTGAGGGGGAGCGTTGGGGGGAAGGAGTTAGGGGGTGGAAGGTAGGGGAGGTGGGGGCGGTAGGAGTTAGGGGGCAAAGGAGTTTAGGGGGTTAGACTAGAAGGTAGAGAGAGGGGGGGGGGGGTGGTGGTAGGAAGTTAAGGGGGAAGGAGTTAGGGGGTAGAGGTAGGGGAGGTGGGGGGTTAGGAGTAGGGGGTAGGAGTTAGGGGGTTTTTAGGGTAGAATGGTAGGGGAGGGGGGGGGTAGGCGTTTAGGGGAAGGAGTTTAGGGTTAGGGGGGGGAAAGGACGGTAATGAGGTAGTGGGTAGGGAGGGTAGGAGGTAGGGGGGGTAGGAGGTAGGGGGGGTAGGGGTGTTAAGAGGGGGGTAGGGGGCTAAGTGGGGGGTAGGAGGTAAGAGGTAGGGGGGGGGGGGGTAGGAGGTACAAGTCAACCACCAATACAAATCTGTGTGCTCATTCAAATGTTGACATCACCTACCAATTGCGTCCTCAGTGTTGAGTTGTCGTGTCTCAAGTTTTCACACTCGGCTTCCTGAGCCTCCATCTGTTGAGCCTGGGACTGGACCTGTGTGGGGTTGCGTGGGGGTGGGGGAATTGTCTCTGCGGGTGTTTCTGTGATTGGGTGTGTGTGATAATTTTGCTTGGAATCCCCTATGTCTGAGTGCACTTATGTGTCTGTGTGTGTAGGAGTGTATAGGTTGCCTGATGGTAAGGTCACCCCCTTCGTGGATGGACATTACCTGCTCCACCATATGTTGGGCCCGGGACTTGAACTGAAACATTGGAACATTTAATTTTAAATTAGACAAAAGCACAATTGCCATCACGGTCATCATAGCAATCACGATCACAATCACAAGCATCATAAGCGCAAGCACAATCATCATTGCAATCACGATCACAAGCATCATAAGCACAATCACGGTCATCATTGCAATTACGATCACAATCACCACAATCACAAGCATAAGCACAATCACGGTCTTCATTGCAATCACGATCACAATCACCACAATCACAAGCATCATAAGCACAAGCACAATCAAGGTTATCATTGCAATCACGATCACAATCATCACGAGCACAAGCACAACTGCACAAGCAGCGCAAGCACAAGCAATGATCGAGACACTCCTGATTAGAAATGACAATTGTTACGCCTTGCCACGGGGACTGGGGTCGAAGGAACCTTCCCGTTCGCTTGCACTGTGGAAGGCTCCTTTGTTGGGTGGTGGTGGTGTGTGTGTGTGGCTGAGGGGGGGGGGGGGGGGGGGGGGGGGGGGCTCGCTTTGCAACATGGACAACGTCTTTATTGCTCAAGCTATGTAACCAAGTTCAAGTTCAACATACCGTATGTATGTATGTTACAGTCCAGGGGTAGGCCAAATAGGCTAAAGGGACTTGCCCAACCGGGCTAGGAAGGGCTTAATAAGAAAAAACACTGATGAACTGAACCCCAAACAATCGTTTTACCGATACTCTCAACATCTCCACTTGTGACTGGAAACTCTTGAGCTGTGAAACAGCTTTTTCACGTTCTTTTGTTGCTGAAACTATGTAACCAAGTTTAAGTTCAACATACCGGAACTGTAAGCATCTCCATGTGTGGCGGGAAACTCTTGAGGCATGAAAGAGCTTAATCACGTTGCTTTGTTGCAAAAGCTACGTAACCAAGTTCAAGTTCAACTTCAACCTACCGTATGTATGTACGTTACAGTCCAGGGGTAGGCCAAATAGGCTAAAGGGACTTGCCCAACCATGTTAGGAAGGACTTAAAAAGAAAAACACTGATGATCTGAACCCCAAACAATCGTTTTACCGATACTGTCAGCATCTCCACTTGTGACCGGAAACTATTGAGCTGTGAAATAGCTCTTTCACGTTCCTTTATTGCTGAAGCTATTGTAACCAAGTTCAAGTTTAACATACCGATACTGCAAGCATCTCCACATGTGACTGGAAACTCTTGAGCCATGAAAGAGCTCTATCATGTGACCAAGTTCAAATTCAAGTTCAACAAACCGATACTGTCAGTATCTCCACATGTGATTGGAAACTCTTGAGCCATGAAAGAGCTCTATCATGTGACCAAGTTCAAATTCAAGTTCAACAAACCGATACTGTCAGTATCTCCACATGTGATTGGAAACTTTTGAGCCGTGAAAGAGCTCTATCACGTTCTCCTGTTGCTGAAGCTATGTAACCAAGTTTAAGATCAAGTTCAACCTACCGATACTGTAAGCATCTCCACATGTGACTGGAAAGTTTTGAGCCGTGAAAGGGCTCTATCACGTTCTTTTGTTGCTGAAACAATGTAACCAAGTTCAAGTTCAACATACCGATACTGTGAGCATCTCCACATGTGACTGGAAACTTTTGAGCCGTGAAAGGGCTCTATCACGTTCCTTGGCATCCTCTGTCTGAGTGCTCTTCAGCTCGTACTTCAGGTCTTGCACACTTTGCTGACTGCAGGTTTGTGTGTGTGGGGTGGGGTGGGGTGGGGGGAGTGTGTGTGTGGGGGGGCATGATCATGTTGCTTGGCATCCTCGGTCTGAGTGCACTTCAGCTCATACTTAAGGTCTTGCACACGTTGCTGACTGCAGGTGTGCGTGTGTTTGGGAGGGGGGATGAGCGTGTGTGTGTGTGGTGTGAGTGTTTGGGTGCAGATGTGGTGTGAGTGTGGTGTGAGTGTGGGTGTGAGTTGTTGTGTGGGTGTGTGTGATCTCATTGCTTGGCATCCTTTGTCTGAGTGCACTTCAACTTGTACTTCAGGTCTTGCACACGTTGCTGACTGCAGGTGTGTGGGTGTGGGTGTGAGTGTGGTGTGAGTGTGTGGGGGTGCGTGTGGGTGAGTGAGAGTGTGTGTGTGTGTGTGGTGGTGGTGGTGGTGGTGGTGGTGGTGGGGGGGGGGGGGGGGGGGTAGGGGGGATCTGCTTAGTTTGAATGCCTATCCCATCTCACTCCACCCTATCCATACCATCCCTGCCCAGCCTCCATCCCCCCTTACCCTACCTCACCTGAACTGTGACCTGTTGCAACCCTAACATTTTCCTGGGTTCTTTTTTTTACTGCCTAAGACAGTGGGCAACCAAATTGCTGGCAGGAGCCATGCAACCAAGTTCAAGTTCAACTTGCGAATTCCAAGTTCGAGTTCAAGTTCAAATTGCGAAGTTCAAGTTCAAATTCAAGTTCAAGTTCAAATTGCGAAGTTCAAGTTCAAATTGCGAAGTTCAAGTTCAAGTTGCGAATTCCAAGTTCAAGTTCAAGTTCAAATTACGAAGTTCAAGTTCAAGTTCAAGTTGAGAATTTCAATGGAGAGCTCATACAGTTTTGCTAATGCATCACTGCCATTGCGCCAGAGGTTAAATTTGCTGAGTTTTAAAGGCCATCCCATCGAATCCCATCCCGATACTGTCAGCATCTCCACTTGCGAAGACGGCAAGCAGCTGAATTTCTGGCTGAAGCTATGTAACCAAGTTCGAGTTCAAGTTGCGAAGTTCAAGTTCAATTCAAGCTCAAGTTGCGAAGTTTAATGGAGAGATCATACAGTTTTGCTAATGAATCACTGTCATTGCACCCAAGGTTACTTTTGCTCAGTCTGAAAGACCATCCCATCCCATCCATCTCTTCAAGATCATCCCTGACCAGCCTCCATCCCCCCTTACCCAACCTCACTTCACCTGAACCTTACCTTACTTTTGCTTACTTGAAAGCCCATCCCATCCCAGCCCAGGCATCACTTTCAAATCAGCCCTGCCCAGGCCTTCCCCCCTTACCCTTACCCAAACTCACCTGAACCTTGCCTTACTTTTTGTACTTGAAAGCCCATCCCATCCCAGCCCAGGCATCACTTTCAAATCAGCCCTGCCCAGGCCTTCCCCCCTTACCCTTACCCAAACTCACCTGAACCTTACTTTACTTTTGCTTACTTGAAAGCCCATCCCATCCCAGCCCAGGCATCACTTTCAAATCAGCCCTGCCCAGGCCTTCCCCCGTTACCCTTACCCAAACTCACCTGGACCTTACCTTACTTTTGCTTACTCGAAAGCCCATCCCATCCCAGCCCAGGCATCACTTTCAAATCAGCCCTGCCCAGGCCATCCCCCCTTACCCTTACCCAAACTCACCTGAACCTTACTTTACTTTTGCTTACTCTGATAGCCCATCCAATCCCATCCCAGGCATCTCTTTCAAATCAGCCCTGCCCAAGCCTACCCCCCTTACCCTTACCCAAACTCACCTGAACCTTACTTTACTTTTGCTTACTCTGATAGCCCATCCAATCCCATCCCAGGCATCTCTTTCAAATCAGCCCTGCCCAAGCCTACCCCCCTTACCCTTACCCAAACTCACCTGAACCTTGCCTTACTTTTTGTACTTGAAAGCCCATCTTATCCTAGCCCAGGCATCTCTTTCAAATCAGCTCTGCCCAGGCCTTCCCCCCTTAACCAACCTCACCTTACCTTACTTTACTTTTGCTTACTCTGAAAGCCCATCCCATCCCAGCCCAGGCATCTCTTTCAAATCAGCCCTGCCCAGGCCTTCCCCCCTTACCCTTACCCAAACTCACCTGAACCTTATATAACTTTACTTTTGCTTACTCTGATAGCCCATCCCATCCCATCCCAGGCATCTCTTTCAAATCAGCCCTGCCCAGGCCTTCCCCCCTTACCCTTACCCAAACTCACCTGAACCTTACATAACTTTACTTTTGCTTACTCTGATAGCCCATCCAATCCCATCCCAGGCATCTCTTTCAAATCAGCCCTGCCCAGGCCTTCCCCCCTTACCCTTACCCAAACTCACCTGAACCTTGCCTTACTTTTTGTACTTGAAAGCCCATCCCATCCTAGCCCAGGCATCTCTTTCAAATCAGCTCTGCCCAGGCCGTCCCCCCATAACCAACCTCACCTTACCTTACTTTACATTAGCTTACTCTGAAAGCCCATCCCATCCCATCTTAGGCATCTCTTTCAAATCAGCCCTGCCCAGGCCTTCCCCCCTTACCCTAACCCAAACTCACCTGAACCTTACATAACTTTACTTTTGCTTACTCTGATAGCCCATCCCATCCCAGCCCAGGCATCTCTTTCAAATCAGCCCTGCCCAGGCCTTCACCCCTTACCCTTACCCAAACTCACCTGAACCTTGCCTTACTTTTTGTACTTGAAAGCCCATCCCATCCTAGCCCAGGCATCTCTTCCAAATCAGCCCTGCCCAGGACTTCCCCGCTTACCAAACCCCACCTTATCTTACTTTTACTTACTCTGAAAGCCCATCCCATCCCAGCCATCTCAACCAATTCAGCCCTGCCCCCCTGTCCCAACCTCACCCAAACCTTACTTTTGCGTATCTGAACTTGAGCTTACTGTTTTCCACATTTATGCCGTCTTGGGCAGTAAATAACCATGCATTTTTTATTGTTTCCATGACGTTTACATTTTTCCTTGGTTAATAATTTACTGCCCAAGACGGCGAGCAGCCCAATTGCTGGCTGGAGCAATGTGACCAAGTTTAAGTTAGCTTTGAAAAAACGCTTTACCTGACTCGCAACATGTTGTGAAGTTCATTGGAGAGTTCATACAGTTTTGCTAATGTATCATTGTCATTGCGTCCGTCCCTGCTTACTGCCTTTGAAAGTCTGCCTTGCCTGAATCGCAACCTGTCGCGAAGTTCAACGGAGAGTTCATAGAGCTTGGCTAATGTGTCACTGTTGTTGCACCCGCCCCTGCTTACTCCCTTTGAAAGTCTGCCTTACCTGAATCGCAACCTGTTGCGAAGTTCAACGGAGAGTTCATACAGCTTGGCTAATGTGTCACTGTCGTTGCGTCCTCCCCTGCTCACTCCCTTTGAAAGTGGCGAGAGTAACTTGTTCCATGACTCCCAGGCCTCTGGAGAGATGTCCTGCATGTTGGTGCTCTTGTTTTTAGTGTTTGTGTGTGGTGTGGTGGGTTGGTGGTGCTGTGGTGGTGGTGTTTGTGGTGTTTGCGTGTGTGGGGTGTGGGGGTGTGGTGGGGGTGTGGTGGGGGTGGGGGGGGTGGGGGGGGGGGGGGGGGGGGGGGGGGGGTGGGGCAGCTGCTGATGGAGTCTCAGGAAGCTGTTACCCCACACGGCAAGGAGCCGGAAGCACAGTGGACAAACAAAGGGTGTAATTGAACACACAATGCGCTCGTTTCGATGCGGTTCCAGGCCTGTTGGCTGGATGCGCGCCAACGGCATGTTTGGAGTGTGTGTGGGATGCTACGGCACAAATGGCGGGCCGAATCAACTACCGATGTCTTCGCTCAATTATCGCAAGGAGGTGCAAAGCGCACTATCTTTTTCGGCTCCATTGCAGCAATTATGCTCGATGTGGGATATGGTGGGGGACACGCATTGAAAAGCTTTGCCTACCTCGTAGTCCGAGGACGACATAGAATCAAAAATGCTGCACAATTTTTTCGCAGGTATTGCAAAGCTTGCGATTTAGCTCTGGTCAAGAAGGAATTTCGCATGCGTAGTTGGAAAAGGGGAAACCGTAGCTGGAAAATGAAACCGCGGAAGTATCGGCCCTAGACGGCCCTAGATGGATTGCGGTCTGACTTGGACCGGACCACGTAATACCCCCCACGTATGACTCCGCTTCGAATCGAAAACTCTGGAACCGGTTTTACTGATTGACGAGGGTGCTGTTGTCTCTCCTTCGCTTTAAATACAGCCTTCTAGAAACTGCGCATCACAATCTGATCTGTGCTGCTTCACCAATGGCTTCTATGCTCACCCGACTGGGGCTTTCGGGCATGAAGCAGTCTGCTAGGCTGCTTCCTGTGCTTTCTGCCACCGCGGAGAAGTCTCTAGCATCTCATTTTCGCGCTTTGAGCTCTGCTGCCCAGGCCGAGGCGAAACCTTCTTCTCCCCATCCTCTCCCTCCTCCCCCTCCTTCAGCTAAAGCCGCAAGCATGGTGTGCATTCCATCTCAATACATTGACGACATCTTATAGTCAAACAAATTCCGTGCAACGCCTTGTAGGATGCGTAAGAACGTGATCACGCATTTCCCCCCTCCCTGACCTAACTCAACCGAACCCGATCAAACCAAAAACTCAAACAAAACTTTCCCAACCTAACACAACTGCTAACCCCCCAGAACCAAGCCAAGCCAAATCCATGTAACTCAACCTAGCCCAACCTTGCCCTGCCTAATACACCCCCCCGACCCCTCAACCCAAAGTAAAGCATAACCAAATCATACACCCAAACCCTCGTGAGACAAACCAAACCCTAGTCCCCAACACTCCTCACCCAAATAACCCAAACCAAACCAAACCAAATTATCCCAACCCATCCCAACCCATCCCAGCCCAAACCAAACCAAACCAAACCAGACCAACACAACACAACACAACACAACACAACCCTGCCCCCTACAGCCCCCCCCCCCCCCCCCCCCCCCCCCTACTACCCCCACCACCATGCTAACGTCAAAACCCTCATTGTCCCTGTCACCTCACAGGTTATCAACTCGGTCCTCTTTGGATCCCTCGCTGCAGCTGGTCTCTTCTCCTACGCGCTCTTCAACTCAGAGATGCCTGAGAACGGTCGCCTGGTTCCAGCTGTGAGTTATGTAGTTGTGTGTGTTGTGTACTGTCATTGTGTGTGTGTATTGTTCTTAGTCGACTCCATCATGTGTGTGTGTGTGTGTGTGTGTGGGGGGGGGGGGGGGGGGGGGGGGGGTTAGCCCCCACTTCAGTTAAGTTGTTTGAGGGTTCTAGGTTATGATTCAAAGGTTTAGGTTTTAGGTGGTTTCAGGGTTTAGGGTCTAGGTGGGTTTAGGGTTTAGGTAAGTGGGGGCTAACTTCCCCTTACCATGTGTTTGTGTGTGTGTATAATCCTTAGTAAAGTATATATTGTCCTGGTCCTCTGGTGGCAGTTGTCAGTTATATCATTGTATGTGTGTGTATGTGTGTGCGTATGTGTTTGTGTGTGTGTGACTAGGGACCGGCATATCATGTAATGTTATCCAAAGGCGAATATGATATCATATGATATCATGCAAATTGCATCATATGATACGTGTATAAATAGTAACGTTAGCCTAGTCAGACTGCTGGCATCATATGGAATCATATCGCTGTCTCCTGTGTGTGTGTCATGTAATTCAAAAAGAGAATACATATCTGCATGCATTGCTGACATCCTGAATGTGAAGCCCCATGCCAGAGATCGATATCCATATTAAAGAAATTCAAGGTTTTTCTAATCGTGTTGTTGCATGAAAAAATAGGAAATAAATATCTGTGTGCATCCCAACGCATAGTACTGAGGCGTGCTGTTTATTTAATAACTTATCTGATTGCATGCTCCCTTTCGACGCCCCCCGCTGCCAAGGACTGTAACACAGTGGGCGGGGCTGTTGCTGACATCCTGGATGTGGAGGGCTGTGACGATGGCTTGCTATCCACAGGAAAGAAATCCAACTTATTTTATTCTTTATCTGTGTTATTGCGTGAAAAAATAGGAAATAAATATCTGCCCGCATCCTCACGCCATGATAAAAGGCGTTATATTTTTTTATTTATCTATGTATCTATTTATTATCTGATTGCATGCTCCCTTTAGGCGCCCCCCACTGCCAAGGACTACAACACAGTGCGCGAGGCCATTGCTAAATCTTGCATGCTCCCTTTGTATTTTTAGGCGTCCCCTGCTGCCAAGGACTACAACACAGTGCGTGAGGCCATTGCTGACATCCTGGATGTGGAGGGCTATGACAGAGATACCGCAGACACATGACAGAGAGTCCACATTAAATATTTGTGTATCCGTGTTGTTGCGAGAAAAAATAGGACATAAATATCTGCGTGCATGCTCCTTTTATTAGGCGCCCCCCGCTACCAAGGACTACAACACAGTGCGCGGGGCTATTGCTGACATCCTGGATGTGGAGGGTTATGACGATGGCTCCTACGGTCCCCTCCTTGTGCGCCTTGCTTGGCACTCGGCCGGATCATGGGACAAGGCCACCTGCACTGGGGGCTCCAACGGTGCAACCATGAGGTGGGTGAAGGGGCCAGGGGGTGTGTATGTAGGGTGGGGTGATGGGGTGGGGTTGGGGGGTTAATTGGCCTTGCATGGCACTCGGCCGGATCATGGGACAAGGCCATCTGCACTGGGGGCTCCAACGGGGCCACCATGAGGTGGGTGAAAGAGCCAGAGTGGGTGGGTGGGTGGGCGTGAGGGGGGGTAATGGGGTGAGGGGGGGGTTAATTGGCCTGGCATGGCACTCGGCCGGCTCATGGGACAATGCCACCTGCACTGTGGGCTCCAACGGTGCCACCATGAGGTGAGTGAAAGGTGTAGGTGGGTGTCTGGGTTAATGGGGTGTGCGTGGGTTAGGAGGTAGGGGGGGGGGGGGGGGGGGGGGGGGGGGGGTCGAGTCTGTGGGGGGTGTTAATTGGCCTGGCATGGCACTCTTCCGGATCGTGGGACAAGGCCATCTGCACTGGGGGCTCTGACGGTGCCACCATGAGGTGGGTGAAAGGGCCAGGGGTGGGTGGGGGGTAAGGGGGTAATTGGCCTTGCATGGCACTCGGCCGGCTCATGGGACAAGGCCACCTGCACTGGGGGCTCCAACGGTGCCACCATGAGGTGGTTGGAAGGTGTAGGGTGGGTGGGTGGGGTAATGGGGTGTGGGGGTGGGGGGATTAATGGGGTGTGGGGGTGGGGTAGAGTTTGTGGGGGTGGGTTTATTGGGGGTGGGAGGGTAATGGTGGTGAGTGTCTGGGTGGGCTAAATGGCAACACAGATATGATGCTTCATTTACACATGTTCCGCCTCTGTGCAGGTTCTCTCCCGAGTGTGAGTTCAGTGCCAATGCTGGCTTGGCCAGGGCACGGGTGGGGGGTGGGATGGGCACTGTGCGGTGGGGTAATGGTGGTGAGTGTCTGAGTGGGCCTAAATGGCAACTCCGATATAATTATTCATTATCATATGTTCACTCTCTGTAATACAATTCTCCCGAGTGTGACTTCGGTGCCAGCGCTAGCTTGGCCAAGGCACGGGTGGACTGGGGGGGTGGGGGGTGGGAAGGGCACAGTGCGGTGGGGTAATGGTGGTAAGTGTCTGGGTGGGCCTAAATGGCAACTGAAATATAATGTTTAATTTACATTTTTCCGCCTCTGTGCAGGTTCTCTCCCGAGTGCGAGCAGGCTGCCAATGCTGGCTTGGCCAAGGCATGTGTGTTTGTGTGTGTGTGGGGGGGGGGGGGGGGGGGGGGGGGGGGGGCACTATGCGGTGGGATAATGTTGGTGAGTGTCTGGGTGTTATCTAAATGGCAACTCAGATCTCATGCTTCACTCACATTTGTTCACATCTGTTCCCTGTCTGTGCAGGTTCTCTCCCGAGTGTGAGCACGGTGCCAATGCTGGCTTGGCCAAGGCACGGGAGGTCTTGGAGCCTCTGAAGGCTAAATTCCCATGGATCAGGTATGAGAAGGGAACGGCAATACGCTATCATGTCATCATATGATATCATTTAATCAGATGATATCATATGATGCCGGCAGTCTGACTAGGCCAAATTTACCATTTATGTACAAAGTCACATGATATCATACTCGCCTTTGGTCAAAATCGTATGATATGCCGGTCCCTAGGTATGAGTAGAGACCACCTAACGGCAATATGATATCATGAAAGCTGCCTTTCCTGTTTTTAAGCTTGGGCAAGTCCCTTCACCCAATTTGGCTACAAGTATGGCGATTTGTGAAATAAAAATATAATTAATGGATAAACTTTTATACAGCTTGACAAAATCGAAATAACCCTTCCACTGATTTCACTAGTGCTTTTTTAACTTCCTTTCCTCTTTTTAAGCTTGGGCAAGTCCCTTCAACCAATTTGCGACCTCTGGGCTGGAAAATGCATACATTTTTTGTAATACACACCCCTTACGACCTAGCTGTCTTGTGGTGCTTCAGCTATGGTGACTTTTAGACCAAAATAAAAATGAATTGATAGATGCACTTTTAAACCGCTTGACAAAATCAAAATAACCCTTCCACTGAGCTCACTAGTGTTTTTTATTTCTTTCACTAGTGTTTTTTATTTATTTCTATTTATTTTATTTATTTATTTCACTAGTGTTTTTTATACTGCCTTTCCTGTTTTTAAGCTTGGGCAAGCCCCTTCAACCAATTTGGCGACCCCTGGGCTGGAAATGCATACGCCTTTTTTTAATACATTCACCCCTTACGACCTAACTGTCTTGTGGTGCTTCAGCTATGGCGACTTGTGGACGCTAGCTGGCGCTGTTGCTGTCGAGGAAATGGGGGGGCCTCACATTCCTTGGGCCCCTGGACGTGTTGACAAGCCAGACGGAAGCCACTGCCCTCCTGATGGACGCCTGCCTGATGCTCTGAAGGGTTCCCCACACCTGCGTGAGATCTTTGGACGAATGGTGCGTTTGTGTGTGGTGTGGTGTGTGTGTGGTGTGTCGGCAAGTCAGGCAAGCCAAGCCAGACGGAAGCCACTGCCCTCCTGACGGACGCCTGCCTGATGCACTGAAGGGAGCCCCACACCTGCGTGAGATCTTTGGACGAATGGTGCGTTTGTGTGCTTGTGTGTGTTTGTGGTGGTGTTGGCAAGTCAGGCAAGCCAGGCAAGGCAAGCCAAGCCAGACGAAATTATGTGCAGACAATATGTAAATGCATGTTAACCTGTTTGCGCACATCAAGCATAAAAAAAGATAACGCCTGGAGGGGCGTGGTGTTAAGGGGACACTCCCGTACCTACTCACCAACCCTCCCGCTCACCTTCTCACCTACCTACTCACCACCCCACCCCTCACCACACCATCCCACACCACACCACACCACCCCTCACCACACCACACCACACCACCCCTCACCACCCCAGTTGTGGTACCATTTGTACGCCGTGCGCCGCAGCTGGAGAAAGTTACCATGCTCATCAAGCATAGTGTACATACAAATCCCGGACAAATCCAATCAATTGTTCTCCGAAGAATCATTAGACTGCAATCAACCAATGCGGTGTTCCTTATTCAATTGAGGCAACGCTACATGAGATGGCATGTCATGTAACATCTAGTGCTATCACAGTTTCAAAAAATTGAATTTAAATTTTGAATTTAATATGTTGCTTAACACACCAATCCAAGGTTTTGATGATCGTGGAAGAAGAGATCGTGGCCCTCAGTGGAGCCCACGCCCTTGGACGATAATAATTCAATTGGGGGGGCTTGACAAGTCATTTTGCTGCATTTGTTTTATACTGCCAAACGATGTGGTGCTCATTCATTCGTTTTTTTCCACTGCCAAACGATGCAGTGATTATTATTTTAACGAGTCAACGCTTTATGGGGTGGCATGTCATTCGGCATCTAGTTCCAACGCAGATTCAAATATCCAAATTGTAATTCAATTTGTTGCATGTCACACCGATTCAGGGTTTCGATGACAAAAGGATTGTGGCCCTCAGTGGAGCCCACGCCCTTGGACAATAATAATTAAATGGGGGGGGGCTGACGGATCATTTCGCTGCATTTTGTTTTATACTGCCAAACAATGTGGTGCTTGTTATTTTAACGAGCCGATGCTTAATGAGATAGCATGTCTTTTGGCATGCAGTTCCAACACTGATTGAATTCAAAAATTGGGTTCAAAAATTTGCATGCCACCTGTATTCAGGGTTTTGATGACAGAGATATTGGCCCTCAGTGGAGCCCACTCCCATTGACAATAATAATTCAATGGGGGGGGGGGGGGGGGGGGGGGGGCTGACAAATCATTTGCGGCCTTTTTTATACTGCCAAATGATGTGCACATTCAAATTGGTTTTTATTATTTATTTCTCATTTTTAAACTGCCAAACCATGTCATTTGGCATGTAGTTACAACACAGATTCAAAATGTGAATTCAAACAATTGCATTCCACACTGATTCAGGGTTTTGATGACAAAGAGATTGTGGCCCTCAGTGGAGCACACTCCCTTGGACAACAATAATTGAATGGGGGGGGCCTGACACATCAATTTGCTGCACTTGTTTTATACTGCCAAACGGTGTGGTGCTCATTCGATCCTTTTTTATACTACCAAACGGTGTGGTGCTCATTCGTTTCTTTTTTATACTGCCAAACAGTGTGGTGCTCATTCGTTTCGTTTTCATACTGCCAAACGGTGTGGTGCTCATTCGTTTCTTTTTATACTGCCAAACGATGTGGTGCTTGTTATTTTAACGAGTCAATGCTATATGAGATGGCATGCCATTTGGCATCTAGTTCCAACGCAGATTCAAAATTTGAATTTTGATTCAATTTGTTGCATGCCACACTGATCCAGGGTTTCGATGACAAAGAGATTGTGGCCCTCAGTGGAGCCCACGCCCTTGGACGCTGCCACACCGACCGCAGTGGTTTTGTCAACGCCTGGACCAACGCCCCTACCACGTTCAGCAACCTCTACTTTAAGGTGAGCTATGGGGCATGTATACAGATATGGGGCGCTGGATAAACACACACATATATATATATATATATATATATATATATATATATATATATATACATATATATACATATACATATACACATACATATACATATATATACATATATATATATATACATACATATACATATATATACACCGGCCACACGGGCTACCGCACTAGTATATATATATATATATATATATATATATATATATATATATATATATATATATATATATATATACATACATATATATATATATACATACATATATATATATATATATATGTGTGTGTTTATCCAGCGCCCCATATCTGTATACATGCCCCATAGCTACATATATATGTATACATGTATATATATATATATATACATGTATATATATATATATATATATATATATATATATATATACTAGTGCGGTAGCCCGTGTGGCCGGTGGCCACACAGACACACATCACCCCTACCCCAATCATAATAGGGTGCCCGTGGGGCTGGGTTACAGAATGGGCTACACATATGTCCTCACCTCCACCCCTCCACACACACACACACATACACACATATATACTGTTTCCCCCACTTCAAATCCTGACGCATCTGCCCCCCCACACACACACACACACACACACACATACACAGCACTAACAACTACCCACACACTAATCCCTCCCCATGCACCCCCCCCCCACACACACACACACACACACAGTCCCCACTCTGCCCAAACCTCGACCCAGCCCCAATCTCAAATTTGCCTCACCCCTTTACCCGCCAACACACACGCACTTCCCTGCTTCTCCGTTCCCATTAATCTGATCTTCTCTCGGCAACTTTAGCAGATGGGTTTAACAGAAGCGATTATGATGTTTCCAGCTGAGTTCGAAATCGCGCAGACGTTTGGACGTTTCGTCAGACGACGCGGAAATGCGAAGACTTTTGGAAATTGCAAACGAACGTCTGCGCAGTTTCAGACTCAGCTTGAAAGATCGGAATTGCGCGAGAGCAAAGGTGCTTACCTGTAGCTTCCTCTTTGCGCATAGATACCTGGTTGGGCGTGCAAGCTGCTTCCCGAAAGGGCCTTCGCTCGGTCAACTCTGTCACGCACTCGCTTCAGCTCAGCGCGAAAATAACCTTATCGTTGCAGGGTGTGAGTCGTGTGGGGTGGGGGGGGGGGGGGGGAGATCTTGAAGAGGTATTGCACGCGGTGCAAGGAGCACGCAGCAAGAAGGAAGTCGGACGTCGGAAGACTGTCACAGGGTTGCAGGGACTTAGATCGTGCAGAGATACCATGAGCCGCTCCAATGTCTTAGCTCGCAGCAAGATGAATGTATCAATAGAGCCTGGAGAAAGGCTGGAGAATGGAAGTGAACTACCTCCAATCACGAATCAGGCGATGTGATAGCGAATCAGGCGATGTGATAGCATAATGCGACGACGAATGTAATGCTGAGATGATGGAAGAAGTGCGCATGCGTGAGCCAAGTGAAAGTCAAGGGCCAGCCGAATCATGAGCCGAAGTGAAAGTTCTGGAGCATGAGCCGCAGCCTTCAGGTCGCTCCGTGAAGCAATACACTGAAAACTATTATTCCGAGCGCCATGCAAAGCGATCTGAAGGTCAGCAAATGACCTCCGAGGAGAGGATCTCCTCACTCATGTAATTGCAATTCATTGCAGTCACAGTATGGGAGGCAGTTGTGGACATGAAATGAGCGCGCGCGCATAGCTTAGCGCATCTACTGTTTCGGCAATTGAAATCGCTGGGCGAAGACTTGGATGTACGGAAAGTCGGGTTGCAAGTCGGATTTTACACTTCGCACGCCCATGGCAACGGTGGGTACGACGATGATGCCACCACACGAACACGACCATGCTTTCTTTATATATATAGATTATATCTAAGATCTATATTAGATTATATATAGATATAGATATATATATAGGGGGCCATCAAGAAGTTTCTTTTGACACCTCATGCTATGACGTTTTTTTTGCCCGTACCACCCCCCCCCCCCCCCCCCCCCCCCCCCCCCCCCCCCCCCCCCCCCCCCCCCCTCCCCCCCCCCCCCCCCCCCCCCCCCCCCCCCCCCAGTCAGCTTAAAAGGCTTATATCCTCCTCCCTTATAATATTTATGTCATGAAAGTTAGGATTAATTGACCCTCCAGTCGAGCTCTATCAGCTAGTCCTTAAAAATGTCGGTTGGCTCATGTATAAGCGGACCCTGCCCCTGCCCCCCACCCCCCCACTCCAAAACATTCACACAAAGTATCTCCGCTAATAAGAGGCAGGCTGCAAAGTGAGTTCTATCTGCAGTTACATTTGTTACAAAGTGTAGTTCATAAATTACATCAGTCAGAGGCAGGTCAGGGAAGTCTCATGAGATACAAAAGTGTTGGGCCGATGGGGCCTCAGGCAGTGAAACACCCCTCCATCCACCCAACACCCGCATAAATTACACTATTTGTCTAGCCTGATCCAGTTATTGTGCAAAACGTGTGTAATCGACCAACGACTGCATATTCGTAACTCTTCCGTCGAGGCGTTTTCGATGGTGTGCGGCACGTTCGATTCTGCCCACAAACGAAGAAGTTGCGAAGAAATTTTGAGATCGGCCTCGACCCCCCCCCCCCCCCACCCCACCCTTTCGGACCCCCCCATATCTCAGCCCCCAGGCACTTTTTTCAACTTTTTCAACGGTTCCGGGGTCTACGACCAAATCGGAGACGATTAACGGCTTGCGCCTCCCCACATATGTTTTGATGGCCCCCCGTATATATATATATGGCACACGCATTTATATATCTGTGTTGCCTGGGCACTTAGCTGTTTCCCTGTTCGATTCTGTCTGTCGACTCAGTGTTCAGGAGAGGTTACCTCGTAATCGTGTTGCGAGGCTGAGGTAGCCGATTTCATTGGCCTGGCACGAACAGCAAGCGGTTCTGGGGACTAGGCTTACAAACGTTGTGTTCTGCTTGGGCACCATTGCACCCCGTCTTCTTTTTCTTGAAGGGTTGGGTGCTATAGTCTAGGCTGAGGGTGCAGTTGCTTTTGCTATTGGTGGTTCGCCATGGTAAACTTACCACTGGACTTTGACTTTACCCTTACCCTAGGTGCGGCCAGGGGGAGTAGCCGATTTCATTGGCCTGGCACAAAGAGCAAGCGGTTATACCATGTACACATTGTACTTCACATCCATTCTACTACCCAATCCAACAACAGCTTCTGCCCCCCCCCCCCCCCCCTTAAACCCACCTACTCACAGGAGCTGATGGAGAATCCTAAACCCTAAATCCTTAATCCTTAACCCTCCTCCTTACAGGAGCTGATGGAGAACCCTAAACCCTAAATATTAAACCCTCCTCCTCACAGGAGCTGATGAGGAACCCTGAATCCTGAACCATCCTCCTCACAGGAGCTGATGGAGAACCCTAAATCCTTAACCCTGAATCCTAAACTCACCTCCTCACAGGAGCTGATGGAGAACCCTATACCCTAAATCCCAAACACCACACACACCAACACCACACACCAACCAACCAACACTAACCAACACCAACCAACAGGAGCTGATGGAGAACAAGTGGACAAAGAAGAAGTGGAGCGGTCCGCTTCAGTACGAGGACAAGAGCAAGACCCTCATGATGTTGCCCACTGACATGGCTTTGGTGTGGGACAAGAAGTTCAAGCAGCATGTAGGTGGATGGGTGGGGGTGCCTTTGTGTGTGTGGGAGGGGGGGGGAGGGGAGGTCAGGGGGTGGGATGTGTTGGGGGGGGGGGGGGGGGCTGATTTGGGAGGAGCCTAGGCCCTTGTTAGGTCGTACCGCCTATTTGGCTGAGCTTTGCTTGTCAACTTCTGCAGGTGAGCACGTATGCCAAGGACGAGGAGCTTTTCTTCAATGATTTTGCCGCTGCTTTCGGCAAGTTGCTCGCCTTTGGAGCACCACAGCCCGAGGGCGGAATCCCTGCTGCTGCCTAATCCTTTCGACAGCATTGTTGGTTTTTATCATGAGCCTCATGCATCATCTTCTAGGCAGCTCCTTGGGCCAGCCTGTTCCCAACGCTCTGGGCAACTTCTCGCTAGCACTGCATCTTATGTCTCAGACACTCGCAAATGCTTGCTTGCTGCAATCTTGCCTATCTTATTTTGAAAATTCCTGGTAGTCGGAAGACCCCTCTCTGATGTTGTGGAGCGGGCTTGTCTTTGGCCAATAATGGCATGATGATGACAATGTAATGACGATAAGTCACCCTTGTTGGTTGTTTCCTCGCTGCTTCAGGCTTCATAATCAGTGTAAATGTCTGTTTACAAAATGATTGAAGCACAGAATGGAGAATCTGCCCCACCCCGTGATCTGTGAGACCGCCACCTGGTACAATTCATACTCTGGGGATCCAGGGGGGGGGGGGGGGGGGGGGGGGGCATTTCTTACCAAATTGACCCCATCGTCAAATTTTGTAGATATCATTCAGATAACCACTACTGTGCGATACCCACGTCCGATAAAGTCACTAAGACCAAGGAGCTGCAGCCTTTTTTTAAAGGGAAATTGCCCCCACCACCCCCACTTTCATCGCAATGTTGGCCCTGGAGCCAATTGCCCAGAATCCAGAAAGAGCAAATATTGCAGGATGTCAAAATCCCTTGGAATTCAAGTTCAAACATTCGACTTCATAAATGGTGTCGTCTGCCGGTCAATGAGCTTCAATCCTTACATTTTATCTGATGAGAAATTTGATAAGGGTAGACAGCACACAGGCGGTCAGTTAACCTATCTAGACATTTGCTTATAAAGCAGGGTGTATCGCTGAAGTTCCAGATCCGAGGATTTGTGTGGATGGAGGCTGCTGGAGTTCGAGGGGAAGGGAAAGGGGGGGGGGGGGGAGCGGTTACTGTTCGAGGGAGTGACCAACTGCCACTGGCCAAGCAAAGCCAGGACAGCCAGGCCAGATTAGCTTCAGGCAAAATCCAGCCCACAGAGGCGATTCTCGAAACTATGGGTTTTATCGCAAGGCCGATTCACAAAACAATAGCTTTGATCGCAACTTGCGAAATGTCGCAGTTCCAAAAACCCCGGGGAACAGTTAAGGCAGTCTAAAGACTTGCCGTCTTAGGCAGCAACACCAACATCCTTCCAAACAAAAACACAACATTAAAAACAGTGCTCTTATCAAGTTATACTCTAACTTGAACTTGGTGACATGGCTCCAGCCTGTAAGGCTGCTCGCCGTTTTTACAGTAAAAATCAAATCCTAAGCAAAGCATTATTATCAAAATATATTTGGTTCGATCTCTTCATACGACCATTGATAAACAAAGGTAAATTCTCATTATCTTCCACCTCTGGATTGCTCACCAACTAATGTTGAGAAATCATTTTGTTACCTGGATTGAAAATCAAGCTATGATAATTACATATCGCATTCAAACCCCTGGTTCAGACCAGGGTACTTCTACTGACCCAATTGGTCAGCGCTTTGTAGTGCAAAAAGCGCAAAACTGCGCACTGCGCCCACAGGGGGTTGAAAAAACTGCGCGAAATGCGCAGTGGGGCTCAAAAAGGCAGCGTGCCAGCGCGCAAAAGCGCGCACTTTGAAGTACTCTAGTTCAGACCATGCGGAGGTCTTTCTCCCGTGTGTGCCTCATGCCTGTGCTCATCGAAACCTCTTTAGGCGCAAGTAAGGTAGCCTACATGGTGGTGGTGGTCGGGGTGGAATGGGGTGGGGAGTTTGTGTGGGTGTGTGTGGGTGTGTGTGTGGGGGGGTGATTTGATTTTGATTGATTACATGGTCTATCAGCCTTCAGGCCGCTCATCGTCTGCAGGCAGAGTAAACATGGGTAGTACAAATACGACTACACCACACTCCTGAGTACATAATGCAACCGTGTAGGTGTAGACCCGGTGAGATGCAATAGAGTGTAGTGCAGCAGTACACCACACTCTGCAGTACATAATGCAATCATGTTGGTGTAGACGCGGTGAGATGCAATAGAGTGTAGTGCAGCAGTACACCACACTCTGCAGTACATAATGCAATCATGTAGGTGTAGACGCTGTGAGATGCAATAGAGTGTGGTACAGCAGTACACCACACTCTGCAGTACATAATGCAATCATGTAGGTGTAGACCCAGTGAGATGCAATAGAGTGTAGTGCAGCAGTACACCACACTCTGCAGTACATAATGCAATCATGTTGGTGTAGACGCGGTGAGATGCAATAGAGTGTAGTGCAGCAGTACACCACACTCTGCAGTACATAATGCAATCATGTAGGTGTAGACGCTGTGAGATGCAATAGAGTGTGGTACAGCAGTACACCACACTCTGCAGTACAGAATGCAATCATGTTGGTGTAGACCAGGTGAGATGCAATAGAGTGTGGTACAGCAGTACACCACACTCTGCAGTACATAATGCAATCATGTAGGTGTAGACGCGGTGAGATGCAATAGAGTGTAGTGCAGCAGTACACCACACTCTGCAGTACATAATGCAATCATGTAGGTGTAGACGCGGTGAGATGCAATAGAGTGTGGTACAGCAGTACACCACACTCTGCAGTACAGAATGCAATCATGTTGGTGTAGACCAGGTGAGATGCAATAGAGTGTGGTACAGCAGTACACCACACTCTGCAGTACAGAATGCAATCGTGTAGGTGTAGGGTGAGGTGATGACTGCTTACCATTGTTGCTCAAGTGTGATTCAAAATCTACGTTTCATGTTCCCAAATAATAAATAAAAATAAATCTCAACTGCCAAGACATGTCACAATGACACTTCTAAGGATGTGGGGTTAAGGGAACCGGTTCGTAAGTATGCGATGGACGGGCTTACATCACACCTAGAGTCCAGTTACCATGCCGGTCGACTAAATACATGTCTCGTGAGCCTGCCTGATTCCCTGATAGCCCATTTCAGTGATACGATTGGTCTAGTGGTACACAAAATTGCTGTTCCCTTAATACCAAGCTCCACCAGGCGTTATCATTGCTTTTTGATTGCCTGATTGACAAAACCAGGTCTATGTCTGCACTGCACTACAGCTCGCTTGCTTGCTTGCTTTTGTTTTGCTGGCTGCCTGCTTGACAATACCAGGTCTGTGTCTGCACTGCACTACCGCTTCCTTGGTTGCTTTTGTTTCCTAGCTCCCTGATTGACGATACCAGGTCTGTGTCTGCACTGCACTACCGCTTGCTTGCTTGCTTTTGATTCCTAGCTCCCTGATTGACGATACCAGGTCTGTGTCTGCCCTGCACTACCGCTTGCTTGCTTGCTTTTGATTCCTAGCTCCCTGATTGACGATACCAGGTCTGTGTCTGCCCTGCACTACCGCTTGCTTGCTTGCTTGCTTTTGTTGTCCTGGCTGCCTGATTGACAATACCAGGTCTGTGTCTGCACTGCACTAGCGCTTGTTTGCTTGCTTTTGTTTTGCTGACTGGCTGATCGACAATACCAGGTACAGGTGCACTCAGTTATTTGAATGCTTGCACAATGGTGGCTTTCAGCAACAGGACCTCCAGGGACAGCTCTTAAGTGCTTTTTACAGCTTGTGAAGCCTTTTATAGCTTATAGAGCAAAATAAACTTTTTGTTTTCATTTCATAGCGATAATTTTGCCAGAACGGGGTCAAAACTAGCGATTGCTATATATAGCGAAAATACAAAGCCCTGGCTTGCACAATGGTGACTTTCAGCAATTAAGGGCGCCTGGTGGCGCTTCCCGAATGAAATGAATTGAATCCTTAATTCAATGTATTTTAATTAATTTTAATTGAATTGTATTTAATGTTGTGCTATTTTAATTCGATTTTATTTCTTTCAATTTATTTAATTAACGTGAATTTAATGCATTTAATTGCTTTGATTTGTATCAATTCGAATAGTAAAAAGCCCTGGCTGTAACATATATGGTTCACATACATCCCAATTCAAATTTCTCACCACAAGAGAGTTAGAGTGTAGGGTTTAGGGTTTAGACCTAACAACGTTTCTCACCACGAGAGAGTTAGGGTTTAGGGTTTAGGGTTTAGGCCCAACGAAGTTTCTCACCTCGAGAGAGTTAGGGTTTAGGGTTTAGGCCCAACAACGTTTCTCACCACGAGAGAGTTAGGGTTTAAGGGTTTAGGCCCAACAAAAAATCTCTCCGCAAGAGAGTCATCATCCTTTTTGTGATGTTGTGTGGTCTTGTGCTTCTTTTCAATGACGCAAGCCAGCACGACCAGAATGATAGTGATGATGAAGGCGATGCACGCTATGAGTGAGTAAAGGGTAGTGAGTATAGAGTAGTGAGTGTGGGTGAGTGAGTAAAGGGTAGTGAGTATAGAGAAGTGAGTGTGGGTGAGTGAGTAAAGGGTAGTGAGTATAGAGTAGTGAGTGTGGGTGAGTGAGTAAAGGGTAGTGAGTATAGAGTAGTGAGTGTGGGTGAGTGAGTAAAGGGTAGTGAGTATAGAGAAGTGAGTGTGGGTGAGTGAGTAAAGGGTAGTGAGTATAGAGTAGTGAGTGTGGGTGAGTGAGTAAAGGGTAGTGAGTATAGAGTAGTGAGTGTGGGTGAGTGAGTAAAGGGTAGTGAGTATAGAGTAGTGAGTGTGGGTGAGTGAGTGTGGGTGAGTGAGTAAAGGGTAGTGAGTATAGAGTAGTGAGTGTGGGTGAGTGAGTAAAGGGTAGTGAGTATAGAGTAGTGAGTGTGGGTGAGTGAGTAAAGGGTAGTGAGTATCAACATGGTCGCATCCGATTGCGACCATGTTGATGTGATCTTCCAAAGTCTTTGAAGTGGATGATGCGGCTGCACAAACCAGTGGTGGGTGTGGGTGTGGGGGGAATACGGTGGGTGGGTGGGTGGGGGGTAGGGAGGGGGGATACGGTGGGTGGGTGGGTGTGGTACCTATGATGAGGTACCAAAGTCTTTGAAGTGGATGCTGCGGCTGCACAAACCAGTGGTGGGTTAGTGGGTGGGTGGTGGTAGGTGGGGGGTGGTGTGTGTTGTGTGTGTGTTGTGTGTGTTGTGAGTGCGTGTGTTTGTGTGCGCGTGTTTGTGTGGGGTGTGGTACGTGGTGTGTTGTGTGTGTTGTGTGTGCGTGTGTTTGTGTGTATGTACGCGTGTGGTGTGTGTGTGTTTGTGTGGGGTGTGGTACGTTGTGTGTGTGTGGTGTGTGTGTGGTGGTGTGCGCTGTGTGTGTGTGGTGTGTGTGCTGTGTGTGTGTTGCTTGCGTGTGTGTGTTCGTGCGTGGTGTGATGTGTGTGTGGTGTGTGGTGTGCTGTGTTGTGTTTGCGTATGTTCGTGCGTGGTGTGGTATGTGTGATGTGTGGTGTGTGTGTGTGTGCCATGTGCACCGTTTTTTCCACAACTCTTCACCAGTATTGAGAATAGGAGACTGGGATTGCAGTGATTTTTTTTTTCTAATCTGAAAGTGGGCTTCTTCTAGCTTATTAATTTTAGGCCTCCTCCAGGGACAGCGTTTAGGTGCTTTCTGTAGCTTTTTGTAGTTTTATAGGGCCATAGAGGGTAGAAAAAAAACTGTTTTTTATACTTTTTTTATAGCGATAATTTTGCTAAAACGGGGTCAAAACTAGCGATCGCTATATATTGCGGAAATAAATATCCCTGTGGGATTGAAGAAAGGAGATCGGGTTGAGGTTGGAGCTGGCATTGTTACTTAATGCATTGATTGACTGTTTTGGACTGTTTTTGATGTTTTTGACTGTTTTTGACTGTTTTTAACTGTTGTTGATGTTTTTGATTGTTTTGGACTGTATTGGATGTTTTTGACTGTTTTTGATGTTTTTGACTGTTTTTGATGTTTTGACTGTTGTTGCATTGACCACATGTTTTGTTCAAGTGTTTGGTAATCACTATCTGCGTTGTTTGCATGATTATGGATTTGTGTTGTGTTTTGTGCTGTGCTGTGTCTTGTTTGTGCGTTGTGTTGTGTTTTGTGTTGTGTCGTGTCGTTTGTTGTGCGCTGTGTTGTGTTTTGTGTTGTGCTGTGTTTTTTGTGTGTGTTATGTGTTGTGCTTTGTGTAGTGTGTTGCTTTATGTTGTGTTTTATGTTGTGTCGCGTTGTTTGCTGTGTTGTGTTTTTTTGTGTGTGTGTGTAGTGTGCTGTTTTTTAATGTTATTTTGTGTTGTGTGTAGTGTTGTTTGTTGTGTGTTGTGTTGTTTAGTGTGTTGTGTGTTGTGTGTTGTGTATTATGTATTGTTTTGTGTGTTGTATTGTGTTCTGTTTTGTGTTGTGTTTTGTGTTGTGTGTTGTGTTGTGTTTTGTTTTTTGGCTTGGTTTGATTTGTTTTTGTTTTGTTTGGGTTGGTCTGTCGAAACAGCGTCTAGACACGCGTGCTACCCACCCACAGTAGTAAGAAGCAGGGGGCCACAAGAGACTGCAGCATAAGTAGAATGTTCCTCGAGCTCAACATCCTGATCATCACCCTCCCTTTTGGCAACCACCACCACCACCACCACGACCACCACCAGCACCAGCACCACCAACACTTCCTACTCTTGTTACTCACCTACCATACAGTAGTAAGAAGCAGGGGGGTCGCAAGGGACCGTAGCATAAGCAGCATGTGCCTCCAACTCAACTCCCGTTCATTGCCCCCCATTTTGGCAACCACCACCACCACCACCACCACCACCACCGCCAGCACCAACACCAGCACCAGCAGCAGCAGCAGCAGCAGCAGCAGCAGCAACAACAACAACAATAACAACAGCACCAGCACCAGCACCAGCAACACTTCCTGCTCTTGTTACTCGCCTTCAGTAGTAAGAAGCAGGGGGGCCGCAAGGGACCGTAGCATAAGCAGCATGTGCCTCCAACTCAACTCCCGTTCATCGCCCCCCATTTTGGCAACCACCACCACCACCACCACCACCACCGCCAGCACCACCAACAACACCACCAACAACAACAACAACACCAACAACACCAGCAGCAGCAGCAGCAGCATCAACAACAACACCAACACCAACACCAGCACCAGCACCAGCACCAGCACCAGCACCAGCAACACTTCCTGCTCTTGTTACTCACCTACAGTAGTAAGAAGCAGGGGGGCCGCAAGGGACCGTAGCATAAGCAGCATGTGCCTCCAACTCAACTCCCGTTCATCGCCCCCCATTTTGGCAACCACCACCACCACCACCACCGCCAGCACCACCACCACCAACAACAACACTAACACTACCTGCTCTTGATACTCACCTACCATACAGTAGTTATAAACAGGGGGGCGCAAGGGACCTTAGCATAAGCAGCATGTGCCTCCAACTCAACACCCTGTTCATTACCCCCACTTTTGGCAACCACCACCACCGCCACCACCACCACCGCCACCACCACCGCCACTGCCACCACCACCACCACCAACATCAACACCAACACTTCCTGCTCTTGTTACTCACCTACAGTAGTTAGAAGCAGGGGGGCCACAAGGGACCGTAGCATGCGCCTCGAACTCGACTCCATTGGCAGCTCCTAGGTGTATGCTGAGGTTCTGAAGTTGGATGCTGAGGGTCTGGAATCGGATGCTGGGCGTCTGAAATCATATGCCGTCTAAGCCGTGGGCATAACTCAGGGAAACCAGTAATTGGAAGACGGTGAGCAGCCCAGAGTTGGCTGAAAATCCATGCACCAATTCTTCTCCTTCTCCCTCTTCTTCTTCCTTTTTTTCTTCTCAAGGCCAATCCACCTGTGCCCACCTTACCGACAAAATGATGGTCCTAACCAGGCGTCTGATGGGGCTCTTCAACTGATCAGTAGTATGTGCCGGTACGGTATGTATGTTTTGTCCAGGGGTAGCTAAATAGGCTGAAGGTTCCCAGTCTCAAACAATGAAGACGAACAAATCAACTGATTTGTTTTACTTAGAAGAACAAACTGATGGGGTGTACTTAGTTTCTTGCACATGCCCTTTACTCGGCTAAATAATGGTTGGAAGACTCCCCCGGATATGTGGAGCCGGCTTGTCTTGGGTCAACAATGGCCTGTCTATGACACTGAAATGAATGACTGTTCTTGTCTTGTCTTGTCTTGTCTTGTCTTGTCTTGTCTTGTCTTGTCTTGTCTTGTCTTGTCTTGTCTTAGTTTGGCTTGGCTTGGCTTGGCTTAGCTTAGCTTGGCTTGGCTTGGGTCAACTATGGCCTGTCTAAACCACTTTAATGAATGACTTGGCTTGGCTTGGCTTGGCTCAACTATGGCCTGTATATGACGATGTAATGGATGACTTGGCTTGGCTTGGCTTGGCTTGGCTTGGCTTGGGTCAACTATGGCCTGTATATGACGATGTAATGAATGACTTGGCTTGGCTTGGCTTTGGTCAACTATGGCCTGTCTATGACAATGTAATGAATGACTTGGCTTAGCTTGGCTTGGCTTGGGTCAACTATGGCCTGTCCATGACAAGGTGATGTAATATAATTCTTGCTTGCAGTCTTAAGGGAGCTCAGAGCTGAAGGGGGTAGACCACGTAAGCCAGGAAACAGTCAGAATGGATTTGCTGAGTGAAAGCATTAATCAATTCTTGCTGCGGATAATGATGGAGGGAAGTTTGAACTTAAACTTTACCTTGAACTTAAACTTGATCTAGGTTACATGGCTCCAGCCAGAAATTTGGCTGCTCGTCGTAAAGTCTGGACAGTAAAGGCAGTACTGCAAAAGAGAAGCTATGATGATGATGTTGATGGGTACATTTTTCCTGGTGCCCTACTGGACTCCAAATGTGCCCGCGGCTTGACGGAGGCAAGGAGGACTTGGTGGATTCAAGTTCGGAGTCTCTGTTGCATGTGCAGGCGCGCATTCCTTCAACACGATCCTTTCTCGCAGCCCCAGTGCGTGGGGGGTGGGCTTTGGGGGGCGCCCCCGAGGGGCTCCGTCCCCCCCGCCCCCGCCCCCGCCCCCGTCCCCCCCTGAACTGCACCTCGTGGTTGGCGTGCGGTCCGAACGAACCAGTTGGTAGCAGTTATGTTGGCGGAGCACCCGGAGTGCTTGTGTTCCTGTTCTACGCATGCATGTTCACTCTGAGCCACAGTGGGCTAACCCGACGCGCTCATGTACCTGTGAATAAGGACAGAAGGTGTCAGGAGTTGGCGTGGCGTCCGCAACCGTGGTCGTCGAGGTCGCCACCAGGCAACTCGTGAACAAGTCCGTCGGCTGGACGGTTGGGCCTTGACCCAAGGACCTGGATTTCAATCGCTGCTGTGGATTGCTGCAATTTGGCAGGTACTGACAACTCTGCTTGTGAAATGTGTCGTTGAGGTATGGCGCTGCTGTTGCTGCTGATGGTGATGGTTACATTCTCCTGGTGCCCTATTGGGCTCCAAATGTGCTGATGATGATGATGATGATGATGATGATGATGATGATAATGATTATTACATTTTCCTGGTGCCCTACTGGAATCCAAATATGCCCGCGGCCTGGCAGAGTCAAGGGGGACTTATGTACATCATATAGAGAGTCTTATGTACATCATATGAAGAGTCTGATGAACATCATTTGGAGAGTCTTGTATATATCATATGGGGAGTCTTACGTACGTCATATGGGGAGTCTTGTGTACTTCATATGGAGAGTCTTGTCTTAAACACCGTAAGGAGTCAGGAGGGCTCATAAGCTGACAAGAGGAGGCCATGTGGGTGCCCTCGAGAAGAGGGCATGAGAATGTTGGGTTCGTGTTGGATTGGGTTTGGATTGGATTTGGTAACTCAGGGCCCCCGTCGGTAAAACGATTGTTTGGGGTTCAGTTCATCAATGCTTTTTTGTATGCCCTTCCTATCACGGTTCGACAAGTCCCTTTAGCCTATTTGACCTACCCCTGAGCTGTAACATACATACATGGGTTGTGGGGTGGTGACTGTGCACTGCCTTCCATTGTCATAGGCAGGCCATAGTTGACCTAAGACAATTGAAATCCTTATAAATGATTGCATTATATTCTCTAGAGTGTTGTGTACTGTAGGAGAGTTTAGTAGTTTGTTATATTAAATTGTCATTGACAGTCATATTTTGACAGAGTTTCCCCAAGACAAGCCCACTCTACAAGATCTGGGGGTGTTTTTGAACCATCCTCAAATAGAAAATCACGGGGTGCAAGCAATAAAGCAATGAGGCTAAGAATCAATCAAGCAAGAAGGTGAAGCATAATGACTCACGTGTGTATGTGGAGCGGTGGGAAAGGGTAGTTGCCTGCTTGTGTGTCGTTGAGGCAAAGTGGAAGTGGGTATGTAGCTTGGACTGCGGGCGGGTGGCTGGGAAGAGGAGGGTGTGTGGGTGTGTGGGTGTGAGTGTGTGTGTGGGGGGGTATGCATGCATGCCTGTGGATTTGGGTGGGTGGGTGGGTGGGTGTGTTCCAGTGTCGTACTGCTGTACTTCAGAGTGACTATTCCACATCATTGAAGACATAAGGGTGTATTAGGGTTTTAGGGTTTCCACAAGGGGAGTAGGGTACTAGTGTTCAGAATCATAGGGTAGGAGTATTTACACTTAATGTCTTCACTCTGCCCACAGCACTGGGGTAGGAATCTTTACATTAATCATTTTCAATCTGCCCACAGTACTGTTTCTTTTTGGGGTTTTGAGTAGCAGCTTCTAGGCAGCTCCTTTTCCCCATCCTTGAACCAAACCTGAAGCCAGCTAGTGCATCTGAAAGCAGACATGGCAGGCATTCCAATGCAGCGGTAATATGCGGGCTCTACTCAGTCGCTGGCTAATGGAACTGGGTAGAAGCTGCTACATGTAGCCTGAAAAATAAACAGTGCACCCAGACTCGTGGTCGTTTAGAATTGATCTTAATTGTTCATCGTTAGGCAAGTCCCTTCTGCCTAATGGGCAACACCTGTACTGTTCCATTTGATCCATTTGCATGGTAGAGAAAACGACAGTACGTCAAATGTATACGGAGCATTGGGGAATCCACATGCACATACATACATTTGAGGGGGAGTCCACATGCACAAACATACATTTGAGGGGGAGTCCACATGCACAAACATGCATTTGAGGGGGAGTCCACATGCACAAACATACATTTGAGGGGGAGTCCACATACACAAACATACATTTGAAAGGGAGTCCACATGCACAAACATACATTTGAGGGGGAGCCCACATGCACAAACATACATTTGAGGGGGAGTCCACATACGTACATTTGAGGGGGAGTCCACATGCACAAACATACATTTGAGGGGGAGTCCACATGCACAAACATACATTTGAGGGGGAGTCCACATGCACAAACATACATTTGAGGGGGAGTCCACATGCACAAACATACATTTGAGGGGGAGTCCACATGCACATACATACATTTGAGGGGGAGTCCGCATACGCACATTTGAGGGGGAGTCCACATGCACATGCACAAACATACATTTGAGGGGGAGTCCACATGCACAAACATACATTTGAGGGGGAGTCCACATGCACAAACATACATTTGAGGGGGAGTCCACATGCACAAACATACATTTGAGGGGGAGTCCACATGCACAAACATACATTTGAGGGGGAGTCCACATGCACATACGTACATTTGAGGGGGAGTCCACATACGTACATTTGAGGGGGAGTCCACATACGTACATTTGAGGGGGAGTCCACATGCGTACATTTGAGGGGGAGTCAACACGCACATGCACATCCATACATTTGAGGGGTAGTCCACATACATGCATTTGAAGGGGAGTCAACACGCACATGCACATACATACATTTGAAGGGGAGTCAACACGCACATGCACATACATACATTTGAGGGGTAGTCCACATACATACATTTGAGGGGGAGTCTACATGCACATGCACATACATACATTTGAGGGGGAGTTCACATGCACAAACATACGTTTGAGGGGGAGTCCACATACATACATTTGAGGGGGAGTCTACATGCACATGCACATACATACATTTGAGGGGGAGTCTACATGCACATGCACATACATACATTTGAGGGGGAGTCCACATGCGTACATTTGAGGGGGAGTCTACACGCACATGCACATGCATACATTTGAACAGGCAGAACAATACACTGTGAGCACATACAGACATTTAGATGTCAAGTTGCGAGCAAGATAAGGCAGTCCTACGAGCAGAATGAGCAAGGCACGTACATACATGCGTAAATACAAGGCACGTACATACATGCGTAAATACATTTGACATGCACGGACATACGTGCGTACATGCATACATGCATACATACACTTAGGTACCAGGTTGCAAGCAAGATCAGGCAGGGCAACAAGCAGATTGAACAAAGCAGGTATGCGCCCAAGGTGCTCGTATCAATAAGGCCTGCAGTGGTGTCTGCAGATGTAGGGTACAGGTATGTACGTATGCAAACATACGTACATGCATGCATGCATACATCTATGTATATGTAATGTAAACATACGCGAATGTTGGCGCTGGCTGGCACCGGTTCTTCTCGTGAAGCTCGGTGGGTACCTACCGTAGCTTTCAGGGCCCCTGGTAGCTTTCCTGTACGGCCGAATTCCCGCCCAGCTCCCCACCCATCAAAATTCCAAAACGTCAACAGAGTAGATGCGCTCATTTCGTGTCGATATCTGTATCTATATTTTTCCGCATTCGTTCTGAGCGCCTCTTCAGACCAACTATGGTGCTCAGACTCATCGTCTATAATCGTTTGCTTCTTGATGAGCGAAAGGCAAGCTCTTCATCAGCGCGAAAGGCGAGCTCTTCAGAATGACGAGGACAGGAGCGATGCAAACCAGCGTTGACGTTTAGCAAATGCTGCTAATCCACAGCAGCGCGCGACTTACAACCAGGCCAGGCGAGAATTTCATGCAACCAGTCCTGAAAATCAACGCCAGGTTGAATATCAGACAAGACGTGAACCTCATACTGCCAGGCAGGCTGCCACGCTCAATTCGCAATTGATTTGTTATCATCCTCTGCACCAAAGTCATGCCATCGCATTGTCTGGTTGGCAGGCAATTATTGCGTGATACTTATGAATTTCTTGAGACCTCCACTGGCATTACCTTCCCTACGCAATATGGCCCTTGCACCCCTCATCCAATCTCTTTTCATTGTTTCAAGCATTGATACATCGGTTGCTTAGTATGTTGCGATAGAAGACTGGCTGAAACTTCCTGGTCAAAACGACAGCTGCAGACCCAACTATGTTACGCGCAAAGAAGAAGCTGCAGGTATGTCAATTTGCGAATTGCGATTGCGCACGCCCAGTATTATCAGCGGGTTCGGCTTTTGCAAGTTGTTGGCAGATTGGATCCGCAGCCTGCTCTTTATCCACTTCGTATTTCTGCATGATCTAGGCCCACAGATGGAGTGAAATGGATGAGGTAGGGAGAAGGGGATTATGAGTGCGTGCCGGTGGTTGGGGAAAGAGAGAGTGGGGGGGGAGGGTCGAGGGTGACCCACCCTGGGTAGGGTGAGGGGAGGGGGGAAAAAGATAAAGTATGTACATGGGGTGGGATGAGGGGCAAGGAGGGATCCAGAAATGTGTGGACGCTGTGGGTCTGGCTTGGGTTGAGTTGGAATGGTATGTGTGATACATATGGGTAGGGGGGTCCATACAAGGACGTAACCCGTTATGTTACCCAGACCAGAACCCAGGGCCTGGGTGGGGGGTGGTCACCGACCACACAGGCTACCGTACATATATATACATACATACATACATGCCAACACCTGACACCTGTTGTTCCCATCCCTCACCACCCCCACTCCCTAAATCAGAACCCCCGCTCCCTGAATCACAACCCCCACTCCCTGTACAGTCTGTACCTTGATGGCTGATTATGAGTGGACAGTAGTTGGGGGTAGTGGGAAAACAAAGAAGACCCCCAGCGCGAAGAAGACTGTGTCTGACGCTGTTGACCTGAAGCTCAAGGGCTCGGTCTGTCCATCAGTACAACCTGGTGTACTGCCACCAGGTTGGGGGGCTGAGTCCACAAGCGCTTCTGTAGGGGGGGTTCTGACTGCGAGAGCTATGGAGGGGGTTAGCAGTACGTCCAGCAGTGCAGGGGGACGAAGGAGGAAGAATGCACCCAAGACCGTAGAAGAGAGAGTGGGTGTTCTTGTGGGTCGGGTGAGGGAGTGTATGTTGGAAGTGGAGCGCAGCAGCGTGTTCCAGGCTGTGAAGGAAGCTATGAGGAAGGTGGGGGGTGAGCCCCACACCCAGCAAGAGCCAGGGATGATTTTAGAGCGGGTTTCGAATGGAAGCACCAGCTGTCCTTGGCTCTGGGAAGAGGTGGAGGAAGTCGTGTGTTACGGGCTGGGCTCTATGGAGGACAGCCGTGTGTCTCGTTACCAGCTGGCCTTTGGTCTGTTGCTTGTGTCTATCCTACCTGGCAACGCTCCCCTGCTCACCTTTGACCCGGCCTTTGGGGAGGTGGATGCACTGTTGCTGGCGCACCTCAACGTGGGCCTTATCAAAGAAAATGAGGGCTGCGCAAGGCGGGCAGTGCTGAAAACTCTGTTCTACCTGCCTCATTTGGAGGGCCAGCTGTGTAACAACCTCCTTCTGGCCAACACTGAGGCAGGCCTGCTGTCCAACGTTGCCATAATAGGCAACAAGCTTAGCACGTACAAGGAGCGCTGGTCCCTTCCGAGTAAGGCTGTAGATCCAAAGTGCCCACGCCACATGCTGGAGCTCATAGAGGCTGGCCATGTTCTGGAGGTGGGCGTGCCCGATGGAGGTTTTCATGAGCTGTCAGCGTTCAACGACATGGCTATGCATGTATTCTCAGCATAGCTCACCCCCACAGACGTTATGATAACAAGTATCTGGGGTCGTTGCTCAAATGGTAGAGCGGTCGCGTAGCATGCGACAGGGACTGCTGCCACCTCAACTCTCCAGGCTCCACATCACATGCTGGATCTCATAGTGCTAGATCTGTTATGCTACTGCATGTGGCTATGCATGTATTCTCAGCATAGCGCACCCCCACAAACGTTATGATAACAAGTATCTGGGGTCGTAGCTCAAATGGTAGAGCGGTCGCGTAGCATGCGACAGGGACTGCTGCCACCTCAACTCTCCAGGCTCCACACCACATGCTGGAGCTCATAGTGCTAGATCTTTTATGCTACTGCATATGGCAGTAGCATGACGTGTTACGTAGCACGCGTGAGCGCTGCGTGGCCGGCCCAGGTGACTCCCGGACCAAGCCACTAGGCGCGTGCCACCTAATGCTAGCTGCCGGCTTAACCTGGAAGCCCCCAGTACACCTAGGTCAGGTTGAACTGGGCACTATAAGAGCGAGCCCCCAGGCTCGAGATGTAACGAATCTCTGAATAACAAGATCGTGTCCGGCAGCTGTAGTGCTGCTGGACAGATAGTAGCCATATACACTTGGGTATTCATAGCAGCAGTTGATTCGAATGTTCTGGACTTTTGGAGAAGCCATTGCTTTAGACATAGATTAGATTAGATTAAATTAAATTAGAGACAGTTGTACGGATGTTGATGCCATATGATGTATTTTGACAATTTCAGAACATGCTAAATGTTGAAGAGTTGGTATGATACAGATGTCTGACATATTCATCAATGTATTCAGAATAGAAGTGATTTGTGTCTTTTAATTAAAGTCAAATCATGTGCATAGGACGAACTTCGAGCCCTTGTCGTCTACGAATTGTTGGTGTTCAGTTCACCAGTGCTTGTTTTGTATACAGCCCTTCCCAATATTGAGTTTGGGCAAGTCTATTTAGCCATTTTGGCTGCTCCTCAACCCGCTAGACGAATCCACACATACACTTGGCTGCACCCTCACACTCTAAGGCAGCTAAGAAATTCCCAATCTGAGAGTAAAATGATTCCTCTACATTATCTGATGCGCAATCCATAAGTGGAAGGTCGAGCTAACCTTCCTCTGTTTATCCATGAATGTATGGGGAGATCCATCAAGCATTTTCACAGGATTTTCTTGTTCAGAAGAAGCAACAAAATGAAAACAATGAAAATAAAACAAAATGATATAAAATGAAGGAAAAAATAGGGTTCTGAGGGGGGGGGTCTTATCTGCTTCGCGCTCCTAGCGCTATTAGGGGTAATTAGCCCTAAAACAAATCCCGTTTTTTAGCGCTAACTAGAGGTGAAGAGAAGAGAAAAAGCACGTCGTCGTAAGTAGCCTAACGTAGCCCTACGTACGCAGCCCCACATATCCCGTCGCACATACCCTACGTAGCCCTATGCGAACCACGTATCTCGTCGTAGGTACCTTACATAGCCCTACGTACCAGGGTAATTCAAAGTGCGCGCTTTTGCGCTTTTGAGCGCTGACTTTTTGACCCCCTCTGCGCTTTAGGCGCAATTTTTTGCAACCCCTTGTGGGCGCTGCAAGCAATTTTTGCGCTTTTTGCACTACAAAGCGCAGTTTTTTTGTTTTCAAGTGCGCGAAAGCGCTGGCCAATTTGGCCATTTGAAGTACCCTGCTACGTACGTACCCTACGCAGGCAAACCAATAATCAGTGGTCCAGAGTTTGGACATAGCCATCCAGGATTTTTGCCATTTTCTGTTATGTACTTCTATACTTATTTTTCTCCGATGTAACGCGTTGCTAACTTGATATAATAATACGGCAATCTTCGCTCGCTCCTGTAGGTGTGACCTCATTCGTCATGAACTCATAACGGTCAGGTCATACACAATCGCCACAAAGGTCAGTAAGATGCATAACAACACTCTCCTACACAAATGGCACTTTTTCTGGGTTGTTTTGGATAAGTTTGGCTAAATTAGTTGTGCACTATTGGGGCTAATTTTGTCCAATTTTAGCCCTAAACTCGGAAGCCTAAAGACAATAAAACTAAATGATTCGTTTGCGTTTCTATTTTTCCTGGTAAAATAATGATTTACTGTCGAATACAGCAAGCAGCCAAATTTCTGGCTGAAGCGACCGGTATGTAACCAAGTTCAAGTTCAAGTTCAAGTTCAAGTTAAGGCAGCTAAAGAAGTCAGGGTTCAGGAGAAGGGCATTCAGCTACCAACTGTTTACCCAACATGGTAGCTTACAAGTCCGCGAAATGTAGCCAAGCTGCGGCCAGGGGTGTAGCCGGGGGTGTAGCCTAGTCGGTAACCGGGAACACCTGCCGACCAGGGTTGTTCAGGATCCCCACCTCTGCTTCCCGAGACGCAACCAATTGCATAGCCTGCGTCCTGACACGCAACCGACCCATAACCGACCCATAGCCTGCGTGACTGCGTCCTGCGACGCTATCAACCTACTAAAGCTGCAACGGTCCCTCCCCACGTTGCGTCCTGAGACGCAACGGACACTTCGACGCAGGACTCAGCGGCCTGAACAACCTCTGCTGCAGACCTGGGGTTTTTGAACAGCGGCCTGAACAGCGCAACGCAAGACGCAGCGGCCTGAACAGCGGCCTGAACAACCCTGCTGCAGACCCGCGGGAGCCGAGCTCCAAGTTCGGTTTTTAATCGTTTTGATAACGTTTACATTCCCCCCGGTAATTGTTTTTTACTGCCGAAGATGGCTACCAGCCCAATTGCTGGCTGGAGCCATGTAACCAAATTCAAGTTCAGGAGCTCCAATTTTATTTTAGTTGTGACAGGTTGTGACAGGTTTTACACCCTAGGAGGTAGGTCTCCAGACACGAACCAGCCACACTGGCTAGGGCGTTGACGAGCTTGTCGGACGGTCATCTACAGCATGTAAGCCGTCCCCCTCAACAGTTGACGAAGTCCCTACACTCGAAATGTAAGTTAATGTACGATGGAATGTTTTTATCTTTTTCCTTGACATTTTCCTGTTTTTTACTGCCGAAGACGGCGCGGTGCAAAATTGATGGCTGAAGCAGGCTGAAGATATGTAATCAAATTCAAGTTCAAGTTCAAAAGTGTAATTAAAGTGAGATGCGTGAATAATCACAATCTTTGCATCAAATCCTCATTGACACTTTCAAGCCTCAAAGGGCTTACTAAGAAAGTCCATTGATGCCGGACTCACTGTCGCCTTAAAAAAAAGAGGGGAGGGACCCCTTACACAAGCCAGCGCCACCGAGGGATTCAGAAAGAAAGGCAGGACAAGTTCTAAGAGTGTGTCGCAAGCGAAACGGTAAATCGCTTTAGCAGTCACCGGCAGGAAGTTTCGGAAGAAGTAGAGAAAGTAGCTAGTCGTAGCCGAATAGAGCTACAAGCATTGAACAACTTATGCGGAGGATTTTGACCGCTGCAATGCTGATAACTCTAGTCCAACTATGAGCAAACTATGAGCACAAATTGCGGGTGCGGAGGTGGTCGGAATTGTTCAAACGCCTGGACATCTGTCGGACAAACGGCCGAGAGAGACACGGGGGGAATCTGGGGCTTCAGCCCCGGGACCCCTGGGGGGTCCAGAGGGGGCTAATGCGTTTAGTCCAACATAAGTAAGCACCCACTGGAAAGGTAAGGCATGTCGGACCACTGCCAATCGTAATTTGTATTTTCAGCTACGAGCAGCAGCTTCTAGGCAGCTCCCTGGGATCTCTCTTCATCCAAACCTCTAGCAACCTAGGCACCTGGAAGCTGACATTGTCAGCTATCCAGTGCTCCTGGAATCTTTGGGATCATCTATACTGCCATCCGATGGAATCACCAGCCTGTACTTCTCTACCCACTGTACATCGCATGCGCAAGAGGACCATGACCAACTCTTCCCCCTTGCGCATGTGATCTTCAATGGTAAGCAGTCCAGCAATGCCTGACCGCCTGCAACATCAATGACCGCTCATCGAACTTCTCCTTCCACTCATACCTCCATACAATGCTAGTGTGGGGGGTCTTCGGCACCCTTTTATTTGGCTTTAAAGGGTGTACAAGTGTGCCGTAGGGGTGCAGAAAGTGCTTAAAGGGTGTACAAGGGTGCCATAGGGGTGCAGAAAGTGCTTCAAGGGTGTACAAGGGTGCCGTAGGGGTGCAGAAAGTGCTTCAAGGGTGTACAGGGGTGCCGTAGGGGTGCAGAAAGTGCTTAAAGGGTGTACAGGAGTGCCGTAGGGGTGCAGAAAGTGCTTAAAGGGTGTACAGGGGTGCCGTAGGGGTGCAGAAAGTGCTTAAAGGGCGTACAGGGGTGCCGTAGGGGTGCAGAAAGGTTGCTACAGACCCCCCAAATTTGCAGTGATAACTCTCAGAGATTTGTTTCCGTAATGTATTACAATCGTAATATGAGACCCCGTTTTGGCCAAAACTATCGTAATATGAGACCCGATTTGAGATCCCAGCTCTCAGAGTCTCAGACCTAAAACGCTACCCAGAACGCCAAAATCATAATAAGGATCCTGTCCTGGGAGGAGGCAAAAAAAGGAATGAGATATCCTCTTTTCAATTCGAAAAAACTGATCACTCTCTTGGCACACTTGGATCATCAACACTCCCATCTGTTGGAATCACCAGCCTGTACTTCTCTACACACTGTACATCGCTGTACATCACACGCGCAACAGAACCATGACTCATTCTTCCCCCTTGCGTATCTGATCTTCTCTACCCACTGTACATTGCTGTACATCACACGCGCAAGAGCACCATGACTCATTCTTCCCCATTGCACATCTGATCTTCTCCACCCGCTGTACATCGCTGTACATCACATGCGCAAGAGAACCATGACTCATTCTTCCCCAATGCACATCTGATCTTCTCTACTCATTGTACATCGCTGTACATCACACAAGCAAGAGAACCATGACTCATTCTTCCCCATTGCACATCTGATCTTCTCCACCCGCTGCACATCACTGTACATCACATGTGCAAGAGAACCAAAACTCATTCTTCCCCCTTGCGTATCTGATCTTCTCCACCCGCTGTACATCGCTGTACATCACATGCGCAAGAGAACCATGACTCATTCTTCCTCCTTGTGCTCGTGATCTTCAATGGCAGGCAGTCCAGCAATGCCTGACTCTGCCCACACCTCCTGCAACATCAATGAACGTCCATCGAACTTCTCCTTCCATTCAAGCTGCCATTTCACTTGGCACACTTCAATCGCGTCCTCCAAACATTTTGCGGTGGGGAAGCGCTCGCTCCCCTTGTCTTGGTACGCCTGCACAACGAGTGTGTGTGTGTTTGTGTGTGTGCATGTGTTTGTGCAAGTGTTGTGTTTGTCTGCATAACTCGTGTGTGTGTGTATGAAAGTGTGTACAAAAGTGAAGTGTGCGCACAAGTTTTTCTTTTCCTTTTTAAGTCCCTCTCCCTCCATCTCTCTTGGCACACTTCGGTAGCATCCTCCAAACTGTTTGCGGTGGGGAAGCGCTCGCGCCCCTTGCCTCGGTACGCCTGCACAACGCGTGTGTGTGCATGATAGTGTTTGTGTTTGTGGTTGTCTGCATAACTTGTGTGTGTGTGTGTGTGAAAGTGTTTGTGTTGTGCTTGTCTGCATAACTCGTGTGAGTGTGTGTATGTGACAGTGTTTGTGTCGTGCTTGTCTGCAAAACTCGTGTGTGTGTGTGTGTGTGTGTGAAAGTGTGACAGTGTTTGTGTCATGCTTGTGCTTGTGTTTGTGCTTTGCTTGTCTGCATAACTTGTGTGAGTGTGAGTGTTTGTGTGTGTGTGCTTGTGTGTATGCTGATGTTGTGCTTGTCTGCATAACTTATGCGAGTGTGAGTGTGTGTGTGTGAGAGCAAGTGTGTTTACAAGTGTTTGTGTTTCATTTGTTTTCTTAATCCTTCTCCCTCCACCTCTCTTAGCACACTTCGGTAGCGTCCTCCAAATTGAGGGTAGCGGGGAACTCTCTGCGGTAGCCTGTTCAACAACTACATGTTTAACCATTGATGTCCGTAAGCAGGTGTTTAACACCCTGGACATCTGTTCAACAACCTGTATCGTGACAAGGGGCGCGAGCACACCCTACCGCAACCTGCACCTGTTCAGGTTGTCCAACAGGTGTTCAGGGCGTTAAACACCTGTTCAACAACTACATGTTTAACCAATGGTGTACGTAGGCAGGTTAAACAGGGCGTTAGGGCGTTAAACACCCTGAGCAACTGTTTAACACCCTGAACAGGGTGCAGGCTGCCATAGGGAGTTCGTGCGCTCCTTGTCAGGGTAGGCCTGCACAAGCGCGTGCCTTATGTGTATGCTGTGTACGTTGTTACAGTCCAGGGGTAGACCTAATAGGCTAAAGGGACTCAGTGATGTGTATGTTACAGTCCAGAGGCAAGCCAATTAGGCTAAATGGATTTGCCCAATTGTGACAGGAAGGTCTAAAACCAAAAACAAACACTGATGAACTCAGCCCTACACAATCGTTTTACCGACAGGTGGCTGAAAAACAATAGCCAGCTAGGATAGGGACTGGCGGTCCTGGATTAACTACTTAAGGCAAGCGGGAGGAGATCATCTCTCACAGGGGGCCCTGTGTGGTCTATGTAGCCAATGCACTGCTGAATGTTATCAGCCATGTGCTGATGCACAATATGCCCCCCCCCCCCCCCCCCCCCCCCCCCCCCCCCCCCCCCCCACCCACACACACACAAATACAAACCAAACCCACACACTCACCCCCCCCCCCACCTACGACCACCACCATACCTGCACAAGTGTGGGCCATGTAGCCAACACACTGCTGGATGTTATCACCCATGTGGCGCTGTACATGCCCCCCCCCCAATCCTAACCCAAACGACCTCTCCAATACAACACCCAGGATAAGGCATACCTGTACAAGCGTGGGCCATGCATCCAACGCGTTGGATTTTTCTTTTTCTATTATACCACTGGATTTGATCACCCACATGGAGCTTAGCATCAGCTCTGCATCCTCCACCATCCCTATGCCCCCCCCCCGTCCTAACCAAAACTACCACTCTAATACACACACCCAGTATAAAGCATACCTGTACAAGCGTGGGCCATGCATCCAACGCGTTGGATTTTTCTTTTTTGATTATACTGCTGGATTTGATCACCCACATGGAGCTTAGCATCAGCTCTGCATCCTCTGCCAGTCCCAACTCCTTCAATAGAAGACACCTTGGGCCAATGCGTGTGTGCATGCTGTAGGTGGTGATGCTATAGTTCCTGGCGAGCATCAAGGACGGGCTACAGCCAACCAACTCCGTCAGCGTCAATAGCTTGGCGTGTATACTGCTCGGCCGTTTACCGAACATGGATGGCTGCTTGGTTAACAAGGCGACAGCCATCTCCTTGGACCCCAAAACCCAAGCCACGTAGTCCAACATAGGACCTAGGCACTTCTCTGGTGAGTACTTCAACAAGGCGGGCCTGTTTAGGATCATCTTTCGGATCAGGGGTTCATGAAAGCCCTTGGCTGTCAACCACTCCACGCTGTTGTACTTCAGGGAAGATGAGAGAAGTGCAGGGTCCCTCATTAAGGGCCCCCGCTCACTCGCGGGGGGGAAGCCCATGTCTTCCAGGCGGGCGAGCTTTTCTGACAGCCTAGCATGGTGGGACAGCAGGACAGCGGGGAACTTCTGTAATACATGCATCACTTGCTCGGACCGAAGGCCAGCTTGTCCCAGCACTCTCAAAACCTCTGCGATCCCCTCCTCGCGCCCTGCAGCTGAGCAGAATAAGATGGAGGGGCACTGTTTGAGGCCTTGTATCAGGCCCTTCCTATCCTGCCCTAGCTGCCGTAAAGTCGTGATCCACCCTCGACAGTTCTCTAGGGATAGGACAGAGGTGGACTTGCTGGCAGCCTTGATGACCATGGATGCAGCCTTGGGCGCCATGCCTAGAGCCGTCACAAGCTCCTCGTGAATCGCTTTGATCTCTGCTGCACGCTCCTCTTGGAGGATAGGAGCCGCCTTGGTGTACGTCCGTCGCTTTTTTGTAGGTGATGCTTGTTTTGGTGCTTGTGCTGGTGCTTTTTTTGGTAGTGGTCGTGGTGCTGGTGCTGGTGGTAAAGCTTGTGGCGGTGGTGGTGCTGCTGGTGCTTCCTTTGGTAGCGTTGCTGGTGGTGGTGCTGGTGGTAAAGCTTGTGGTGGTGGTGGTGCTGGTTTGGTGTCCACCTTGCCTTGGTCCCCATTTGCTGAAGTAGCATGGACCTTGACCAGTCTCTGTGGCTTGCAGGTTGGACTGGTTTGGCTTGGCTTAAAGGCTGGGTTGACTTGGCCCAAGGGTGCTGAGCTAGCCTGAACTCCGGCCTGTATTCTGGCTGATGAGCTGGATATGCACACCCCTGTAACTCTCGATCTCATTGCACTGGAGGTTACCTTCCCTTGGTTCACATGTGCTGAAGTAGCATGAGCCTTAACCGGTAGCCTCATAGGATTGAACTTTGGCTTGGCTTGGCTGTTGCTTGGCTTAAAGTATGCCTTGCCTTGGTCCACATGCGCTGAAGTAGCGTGAACCTTGACCTGTTGCCCCTGTGGCTTGAAGTTTGGCTTGGCTTGGCGAGGAATGCAGGTTGGATTTGAGTCGACTTGGCCTACTAGTGCTGAGGTAGCGTAAAGCTTGACCTGATGCCTGCTGTTGCCTCTGTGGCTTGAAGTTTGGCTTACAGATTGGGCCGACTTAACCCACTCGGAGTTGAAACGGCTTGACGCTTGACCCGCAGCCTGTCCAATGATCTAGACGCACACGCAGGTCCTAGTACAGAACTACGGATGCGCAGGCACATTGTCGGTAGACAGAGGAGTACGTAGGACGGGGGAGAAGGGCATGCATCGGGAAAGCTGTACCTAAGGGGGCTGAACCCCGAGTTACCGGCGGTAAAATCGGCCAAGTGAAGGTGGTATAAGGGGAGGGAAATCGTGTTGGACGCTACAACATGCTGATGCTTCCTGAGGATCGTGTGAAGTGGTGTGCTACGCGGAATGCGTAGGCGTGGGATGGGCCTTAGATGAATTGGAAATGCTAAGGGGTGTATATGCCAGCGTGGGACAGCGACTGCAAGGGGAAGGCCGGGGGGAAGGCCCCGGCCCCGGCCCCGGCCCAAGGGTGGTCTGCCTTAGTGGAAGAACTGTGCTGGACTGTACATGCACACGGCCCCCTTCAATGTGTTGTACTGCAAAGAGTTGGGCACGAGCTGCTTCGACCTTACCAGGTGAGGGGCAGGGGACGAAGCAGGATCCCTCTGGTCCCAACTCGACGCAAGACTTTTCGGAGTTCGGTCGAGTGTTCATCATCTGAATTGACTACGCGTGTGGTTGCTATCTCGAGCGCACACATAACTATCCACGCTGAAAACGTTTCTCAAGGAGGCGGGACCATTCCAAATCAATCGCGCACCAGATCGATTGATATCTTGAATCCCTTTTTGTGCGAGCAATAGATTGAAGCAAGGATGAGCTTTGATTTCGAAGACGAATTGGACTTCGGTATCCAGGCAGAGCTTCCTGTTGATGTGAAGGGTGAGTTTTCTGTTGCCCTCTGGGTTGGGGCAGCCCTCTGCTGCCTGGACCCCACTGTGCCATGCAGGATATCAGTTAATCATGGTATGTACTTCCTGTGCTTGCTGCGAGTTCCTTCTACTTCTGCCCTTGTTCCCAGGAATGTGAGAATGCCTCCCTTGCATCGGTGCCATGCATGAGGCCATGACTCACTCTTACCATGTACCGCCCTGCCTTGAGCTCTCCCCTTCTATGATGTACTACCACGACCTTGCATCATGTACAGTACTGGCATGAGGCCATGACTCACTCTTACCATGTACTGCCGTGCCCTGCCCTCTCCCCTTCTATCGTGTACTACCACGACTTTGCATCATGCACTGAACTGACATGAGGCCATGACTCACTCTTACCATGTACTGCCCTGCCCTGAGCTCTCCCCTTCTATCTTGTACTGCCCTGACCTTGCATCATGTTCAGTACTGGCATGAGGCCACAACTCACACGTGTGCCCTGTGTTGGTCTCCATCACATCATTTCACCCCCCATTGCCTCCATTATGTTTGGGCACCGCTATACTACGCCTTGAACGTGACCTTTACTGACATCAGCAAGGCTGGAGGGCGGGCCCCCCTCGCCCTCCTGGGAAGGTCCGCAGCGCAGCTGTGCAGGACTGCCATTATGTTTCCCCACTGTCCTCTCACATCCATCATCCCCCCACCCCCCCCACCCCCCCCACCCCACTTGTCTGCCCCTCGCCCCCACCCCCCCCCACCCCCCCCCACCCCCCCCCACACACTCCCCCCACCCAAACCACCCAAACCACTAACTACAAACCACAACCCTGAACCCA
>JACBWV010000099.1:2343637-2347443 GCA_013435795.1 Chlamydomonas sp. ICE-L
TTGAGGTGGTGATGGTTGAGGTTTTAGTGGTGGTGGTGGAGGTGTTAGTGGTGGTGATGAAGGTGGTTGAGGTGGTGGTGGTGGCGGAGCAGCGCAACAGCAGAGCCTCCCAGTAAGCATTAAGCTTGAGCCGCAAGAGCACACTCAAGCAAGAGCATTTATCAAACAAGAGCCGCTAGATGACGTGCAACCGCCCAAGAGGAAGCGCACATCTGAGGGAACTGAGGTGAGTCATGTGACTGTTGGTAGTGGTGGTGGCAGTTGAGGTGGTAGTGGGGGTGGGGGTGGGGGTGAGGTGGTGGTGGTGATTGAGGTGGAAGGGTGGTGAGGTGGGTGGTGGGATTGAGGTGGAAGTGGTGTTGAGTTTGAGGGTGGATTAGGTGGTGGATTGAGGTGGTGGTGGGATTGAGGTGGAGTGGTGGTTGAGGTGGTGGTGGTGATTGAGGTGGAAGTGGTGGTTGAGGTGGGTGGTGGGTGATTTGAGGTGTGAAGTGGCGGAATGCTGGTGGTTGAGGTGGTGGTGGTGATTGAGGTGGAAGTGGTGGTTGAGGTGGTGGTGGTGATTGAGGTGGAAGTGGTGGTTGAGGTGGTGGTGGTGATTAAAGTGGAAGTGGTGGTTGAGGTGGTGGTGGTGATTGAGGTGGAAGTGGTGGTTGAGGTGGTGGTGGTGATGAGGTGGAAGTGGTGGTTGAGGTGGTGGTGGTGATTAAAGTGAAGTGGGTGGTTGAGGCTGGTGGTGGTATTGAGGTGTGAAGTGGTGGTTTGAGGTGTGGGGGGATTGATGGTGGTGGTGGTGATGAGGGAAGGGTGATTGAGGTGAGGTGGTGGTGAGGTGGTGATGGTGATTGAGGGTGGTGGTCGGTTGTTAAGGTGATACGTGGGGTTGAGGTGGGGTGGTGGTGATAAAGTTGGAAGTGGTGGTTGAGGTGGTAGTGGTGTGTTGAGGTGGAAGTGGTGGTTGAGGTGGTGGTGGTGGTTGAGGTGGAAGTGGTGGTTGAGGTGGGGGGGGTGATTGAGGTGGAAGTGGTGGTTGAGGGTGGGGTGATTTGAGGTGGAAGTGGTGGTTGAGGTGGTGGTGGTGATGGGTGGTAGGAATGGTGGAAAAGTGTGGTTGAAGGATGGTGGTGGTGATTGAGGTGGTGGTGGTGATTGAGGTGGTAGTGGTGGTTGAGGTGGTGGTGGTGATTGAGGTGGAAGTGGTGGTTGAGGTGGTGGTGGTGATTAAAGTGGAAGTGGTGGTTGAGGTGGTGGTGGTGATTGAGGTGGTGGTGGTGATTGAGGTGGAAGTGGTGGTTGAGGTGGTGGTGGTGATTGAGGTGGAAGTGGTGGTTGAGGTGGTGGTGGTGATTGAGGTGGAAGTGGTGGTTGAGGTGGTGGTGGTGATTAAAGTGGAAGTGGTGGTTGAGGTGGTGGTGGTGGTTGAGGTGGAAGTGGTGGTTGAGGTGGTGGTGGTGATTGAGGTGGAAGTGGTGGTTGAGGTGGTGGTGGTGATTAAAGTGGAAGTGGTGGTGAGGTGGTGGTAGGGACTGAGGGGCAGTGGTTGTGACGGTGGTTGGTGGTGATTAAAGGAAGTGGTGGTTGAGGGAGGTGGATGGTGATTGAGGTGGAAGTGCGGTGAGGTTGTTGGTGGTGATTAACGGGGTGGTGTGGGATTAAGGTGGATGGAAGTGGGGTGAGGTGGTGGTGGTGGTTGAGGTGGTAGTGGTGGTTGAGGTGGTGGTGGTGATTGAGGTGGTGGTGGTGATTGAGGGGAAGTGAGTGGTAGTCGAGGGGTTAGGGTGGTGGTGGTTGATGGTCGGTGGTTGGTGGTGATTGAGGTGGAGGTGGTGATTGAGGTGGAAGTGGTGGTTGAGGTGGTGATGGTGATTGAGGTGGTGGTGGTGATTGAGGTGGAAGTGGTGGTTGAGGTGGTGGTGCGTGTTGACTAAGTGGAAGTGGTGGTCGCGGTGGTAGGTGGTGGGTGATTGAGGGGGAAAGGGTGGTTGACGGTGGTCGGTGGTGATTAAAGTGAAGTGGTGGTTGACGCCGGGTGGTGGTGGTTGATTGTGGTGGGGAAGTGGTGGGTGACAGGTGCGTGGTGGTGATTGCGGTGGAAGTAGTGGTTGAGGTGGTGTGGTTGCCTTGAGGTGGTGGTGGTGATGAGGTGGGTGGTGTGGTATTGATGGTGAAGTGGGGGTTGGGTTGATGGTGGGGTGGTGGTGATTGAGGTGGAATTGGTGGTGAGGTGTGGTGGTGATTGAGGTGGAAGTGGTGGTTGAGGTGGTGGTGGTGATTGAGGTGGAAAGGGATGGTTGAGGTGGTGGTGTGATCTGAGGTGGAAGTGGTGGTTGAGGTAGGTGGTGGTTGATTGAGGTGGAAGTGGTGGTTGAGGTGGTGGTGGTGATTGAGGTGGAAGTGGTGGTTGAGGTGGTGGTGGTGATTAAAAGGTGGAAGTGGTGGTTGAGGTGGTGGTGGTGATTGAGGTGGAAGTGGTGGTTGAGGTGGTGGTGGTGATTGAGGTGGAAGTGGTGGTTGAGGTGGTGGTGGTGATTAAAGTGGAAGTGGTGGTTGAGGTGGTGGTGGTGATTGAGGTGGAAGTGGTGGTTGAGGGGGTGGTGGTGGTGATTGAGGTGGCTGGGGTGGTGGGGTGAATTGGGGGTGGTGGTGGTGATTGAGGGGAAGTGGTGGGTTGAGGTGGGATGGTGATTGATGGTGGTGGGGGTGATTAAGGTGGAAGTGAGTGGTGGGTGAGGTGGGGTGGTGGTGGTTAAAGTGGGAAGTGTGGTTGGTTTGAGTGGTGGTGGTGATTGAGGTGGAAGTGGTGGTTGAGGTGGTGGTGGTGATTGAGGTGGAAGTGGTGGTTGAGGTGGTGGTGGTGATTGAGGTGGTGGTGGTGATTGAGGTGGAAGTGGTGGTTGAGGTGGTGGTGGTGATTGAGGTGGAAGTGGTGGTTGAGGTGGTGGTGGTGATTAAAGTGGAAGTGGTGGTTGAGGTGGTGGTGGTGATTGAGGTGGTGGTGGTGATTGAGGTGGAAGTGGTGGTTGAGGTGGTGGTGGTGATTGAGGTGGAAGTGGTGGTTGAGGTGGTGGTGGTGATTAGAGGTGGTGGTGGAAGTGTGGTTTAGTGGTTGAGGTGCGTGGCTGTGATTAAAATCGATCTTGGTGGTTGAGGGGGTGGTGGTGGTTGACGTGGATAGTGGTGGTTGACGGTGGTGTGTGGTGATGCGGTGGAAGTGAGGTTGAGGTGGTGGGTGGTGGTGATTAAATGGACGTGGTGGTTGTTGAGGTGGTGGGGTGGCATTGAGGTGCAAGTGGTTGTTGATGGTTGGTGGTGGTTGATTAAGGGGAAGTGGTGTGTTGGTTGAGGTGGTGGTGGTGATCGATTGAGGTGGAAGTTGATGGTTGAGGTGCGTGGTGGTGTTGAGGTGGTGGTGGGATTGAAGGCGGAAGTTGCTGGTTTGAGGTGGAAGTGGTGGTTGAGGGTGGTGGTGTGGTTGAGGGTGGTAGTGGTTGATTGAAGAGGGGGGGTGGTGATTGACTAAAAGTGGTGGTGGTGGTGAGAGGTGGAAGTGGTTAGTTCGAGTGTGGTGGGATGGGGGGTGGTGGTTGATTGAGGTGGTGGTGGTGATTGAGGTGGAAGTGGTGGTTGAGGTGGTGGTGGTGATTGAGGTGGTGGTGGTGATTGAGGTGGAAGTGGTGGTTGAGGTGGTGCTGGTGAGTGAATGTGGAAGTGGTGGTTGAGGTGGTGGTGGTGGTTGGTGATTGAGGTGGAAGTCGGAGGTTGAGGTGGGTGGTCGTGGTGGTGTTTAAAGTGGAAGTGGTGGTTGA
>JACBWV010000099.1:2347943-2447189 GCA_013435795.1 Chlamydomonas sp. ICE-L
TACCAGCACTATGATGATGATGTACAAGCTTGAGTCCTGTGATGGACAAGCTCATGTTAGTGTATTTTGTTTGGCAATTGTACTCCATTGAAGCGGCAGGCCCATTGAGCTTGTGCTTCAAGAGCAGAGAGGTGTGGTATACATGGTATGGTATGGTATGGTATGGTATGGTATGGTATGGTATGGTATGGTATGGTATGGTGTGGTGTGGATGTTTAAATCAAATTATGCAGGAACAGGAGTCAGTCCCTCCCACAGTGCATGCCCATGTAACATTCCTCCCACTACGATCAAATGGGTTTGCGATTCTCACCGCATTTTCAATACATTTAAGCAGGAACAGGAGCCAGTCCTTCCCTCATTGCGGGAGCATGAAACAGTCCCCCCAATAAGGTCAAGTGGTTTTGCGATTCTCAAAAAAAATTTCAATCAATTCGCGCAGGAAAGGAGTTCATGACAACAGGCCCCTAATAGGTTTTTGTGTATACTTGTAATCTAGTTGTGCGAGCAGGATCGTCCCTCCCACAGTGCAGGAGCATGACACAGTCCCCCCACTACGGTCAAATGGTTTAGCGATTCTCACAGCATTTTTTATAAATGAATGCAGGAACAGGAGTCAGTCCTTCCCACAGTGCATGCCCATGAAACAGTCCCCCCAATATGGTCAATTGTTTTGCGATTCTCACCGCAATTGTAATCAATTTGTGCAAGAACAGGAGTCAGCCCTTCCCACAGTGCAGGAGCTGACACAGTCCCCCCAATACGGTCAATTGTTTTGGCATTCTCACCGCATTTTTAATAAATATAATGCATGAACAGGAGTCAGTCCTTCCCACAGTGCATGCCCATGACACAGTACCCCCAATATGGTCAACTGGTTTGCGATTCTCCGCCGCATTTTAATACATGTATGCAGGAACAGGAGCCAGTCCTTCCCACAGTGCATGAGCATGACTCAGTCAGTCCAGTGAGGTCAGAGGTGCATCCCAGGACTCAACCCCTCCTAGGATGCCAAGCGCTCCCCCTGGAGAATCCACGTACGCTAGCAGAAACTCCACCGTCGCTGGCGGAGAGTCCCGCGCACAGCTGGCGGAAACTCCACGTTCACTGGCGGAGCGTCCGCGCACGCTGGCGGAAACTCCACTCACGCTAGCAGAACGAAAGAGACCTGGGAACACTCTTCTGAGGCCGGGGGCATAGATCCCGAGTCCTCCCACTCCCATGCCAGAGAGTGTGAGATTGAGGTAGGACTCCAGTGGAGGGAGATGAGCTGCAGCTTTGCTGCAAAATGTGCAGATGGTGATGGGGCCCTCTCCTGGTAGCACTGAGCCCCAAACCCCAGCATGTCCTCCCGGAGCGGCTGATCCCAGGCTCGGACTGGGTCCAGGCCATACAGGGGTGGCAGTATCGCTTAGTGTCAACCCCATATCAGGGCGGAAGATTCACTCACCCTCACTGCCTCTGTTCTGCCCCCCCCCACTTGCCCCCCGCCCCTGCCCGTACCCCTGCCCCTGCCCCCGCCACAAAGGCTAGGAGCCCAAGCACCTTTGAAGATTTAAGCCGACTCAGCAGCATGGAGCCCTCTGGGGGTGAGTCCCCTCCCTGGACCCCCCCTGCTGGAATTCACTACTCTGAACAGGCCCCCCACCCTGGGGACCCCCCAGGGACCAATCTGGACGGCAACCCCCCCTGTTGGGGATTCACCACTCTGGACAGGGCCCCCCCCTGGGGACCCCCCAGGACCAACTCTGGACGGCAACCCCCCCTGTTGGGATTCACCCCTCTGGAGAGTTCCCCCACCCGGAGACAGGCACTCCTGCAATGCCTGTTCCAGGGTCATTTCATCACCGGGATGAGATGGCATCTGGCTCAACCCCCCTGGGGATGTCCCCCACCCTTGGGGGTAGCTACATGGAGGCCCCTCTGGATCCTTTGTCAGTGTCCAATCAGCTTCGTTCGGAGGGCGCAGGGGACAGGTGTAATGGGTGGTGAGTAATGTGGGGCACACTGTGGTTACTGGTGTATTTTACTGCGGTGTACTGTGGTTGTGTGAATGGAGTGTGCAAAGTGGACTTCATTGTGGGCGGCGCAGGGGGCAAGGTGTAATGAGTGGTGAGTCTTGCCTCTCCCTCTCACAGGCTCCCGCAGAGGCACACCAACCAAACTAAACCCTGAACCCTGAACCCGAAAACCCTCTCCTTGCCTCTCCCTCTCACAGACTCCCCGCTGAGGCACACCAACCAAAGTAAACCCTAAACCCTAAAACCCTAAACCCTAAAACCCTCTCCTTGCCTCTCCCTCTCACAGGCTCCCTGCAGCGGCACACCAACCAAAGTAACCCTAAAACCTAAACCCTACAACCCTCTCCTTGCCTCTCCCTCTCACAGGCTCCCCGCAGAGGCACACCAACCTAACTAACCCCTAACCCCTAAAACCCTAAAACCCTCTCCTTGCCTCTCCCTCTCACAGGCTCCCCGCAGAGGCACACCAACCTAACTAAACCCTAAACCCTAAACCCTAAACCTTCTCCTTGCCTCTCCCTCTCACAGGCTCCCCGCAGAGGCAAACGTCCTCCCCTCAGCAGCTCCTCTCCGCGCTCAACCCACCCTCTTCCCAGATCCACCCACTGTTAACAAAATCTCCAAACACCAAGGCCTCATCATTCCAAGTGCACCGAATGCCTCCGATCAGCAGAGCCAGCCCCAAGGCCCCCCAACGGCCCCCCTCGTCCAAGGTGGCCCCGGTCGACAGCCGCCAGCTATTTCTTCAAAAAGGGAATAACAACACGACCAGTGGCAGTGGCGCGCTGTACAGTAGCTATAGGGCGACAGAGACGGCACCAGGCTGCACCTCTGGTGGCTTGGGCATGCATGCGATCATGGACTTGGGAAGGAGCTCTATACCTCCAGGTGTGTTCACGCCCCCCCCCCCCCCCCCCCCCCCCCCCCCCCCCCCCCCCCACACACACACTACACCACACCCACTCCCCCCCACCCCCACCCCCCCACCCCCCTACACACACACACTCCCCCCCCCCCCACCCCCCACCCCCCCCCCACCCTAACACACACCGTCCCCTCCCCACCCCGCAACCCCCCTACACACACACACTCCCCCACCCACCCACCCACCCACCCACCCGCACCCCATACACACACTCACACACACACACACACAACGCCCCCCACCACCCCACCCCAACACCCTAAAACACACACACACACGATCCCCACCCCCCGCACCTCCACCCCCCACCAACACATACACACAAACTAACCACACCCACTCATCCCCCCACACACACACACCCACACCCACACCCACACGCACACGCACCCCCCCACACACACCACTAGCTTCATGGTGGGGTTGCTTTGGGCTGGGCATGCATGCGCTAATGGACTTAGGGAGGAGCTCTAAACCTCAAGGTGCCCCCCCCCCCCCCCCCACCCACCCCCTCTCACACACACACACATACACCACTAGCTTCATGGTGGGGTTGCCTTGGGCTGGGCATGCATGCGCTAATGGACTTAGGGAGGAGCTCTAAACCTCAAGGTGCCCCCCCCCCCCCCCCCCCTCACACACACACACATACACCACTAGCTTCATGGTGGGGTTGCCTTGGGCCAGGCATGACTGCACTCATGGACTTGAGGAGCTCTATACCTCCAGGTAGCGTATGTTTGTATTGCTAGTTGTGTTTGTATAGCTATATACATCCAGGTAGTGTATGTTTGTATTGCTCTTTGTGTTTGTATTGCTCTTTGTGTTTTTATAGCTATATACCCTCAGGTAGTGTATGTTTGTATTGCTCTTTATGTTTGTATACCTCTATATCTCCAGGTAGCGTATGTTTGTATTGCTCTTTGTGTTTGTTTTGCTCTTTGTGTTTGTATTGCTCTTTGTGTTTGTATACCTATAAACATTCAGGAAGTGCATATTTGTATTGCTACATACAATCAGGAAGTGCATATTTGTATTTCTCTTTGTATTTGTATTGCTATAAACATTCAGGAAGTGCATATTTGTATTGCTCTTTGTATTTGTATTGCTCTTTGTATTTGTATTGCTCTTTGTATTTGTATTCCTATAAACATTCAGGAAGTGCATATTTGTATTGCTCTTTGTATTTGTATTGCTCTTTGTATTTGTATTGCTCTTTGTATTTGTATTCCTATAAACATTCAGGAAGTGCATATTTGTATTGCTCTTTGTATTTATATTGCTCTTATTGCCCACGTAGCTACTCAACTTAGACCACAGAAATATGAAGCACAAAACTGCGAATTGCACTTCCTCACACTCCAGAGCGGCAGCGTGGACCTTCTGAATGGATTTGAGAGCTAGAGCTAAATTTAATTCAATTTAAATGTTCCGCATGTCCTGTTTACACACTGTTTAAATTTAACTGTTCCTGATGCCCTGTTTACACTGTTTCAATTTAACTTTTCCTGATGCCCTGTTTACACTGTTTAAATTTAACTGTTCCTGATGCCCTGTTTACACACTGTTTCAATTTAACTGTTCCTGATGCCCTGTTTACCCACAGTTTCAATTTAACTGTTCCTGATGTCTTGTGTATACACAGTTTCAATTTGACTGTTCCTGATGCCCTGTTTACCGTTTACACAATGTTTACACCCTACCAATGCTGCTATCTGGCAGGTGATACTGGAGTGGTTGCTCAATTTGACAGGGTCTCCTCTAGCAGGGGCCTGTCTGACCTAGACGAATCGGACTTCTTCTCGATTCACAGCGGCAGTATGAACCTAAATGGCACGGAGGGTCAGGGCCAAATTGAACTAAATTGAAGTGCTTGTTTTTTTTTGAACCTAAATTGAACCTAAATTGATGTGCTTGTTTTGTTTTACACCCTACCACTGTTGCTATCTGGCAGGTGATGCTGGAGTGGTTGCTCGCTTTGACAGGGACTCCTCTAGCAGGGGCCTGTCCGACCTAGAAGAATCGGACTTCTTCTCGCTTCACAGCGGCAGTGTGGACCTTTTAAATGGCACAGAGGGTCAGGGCCTGCACATCGACGACGTTGAGGACGATGACCTGGCGTACACTGACGGGGATGGAGATGACTGCTGGCGTTATGTTCGCCGCGCTGGGGATACAGAGCATGAGATGAGTGAGGAGGACCAGGCCTTGATGGAGGCCATGCACACGAGGCTGCAGGTGTGTGGGTAGGAGGAGGGAGCATGGTGCCTGTCTGATATGGAAGGCCAGAGCATGGACTGAAGGGAAGGAAGGGTGGGTGGGTGGGAGGGTGATTAAATGGATTGAGGAGGACCAGGCCTTGGTGGAGGCAATGTGCACGAAGCTGCAGGTGTGTGGGTGGGAGGAGGGAACATGGTGCCTGACTGGTGTGACTGGCTAGAGCATAAGCATGGACTGTAGGGAAGGAAGGGTGGGTGGGTGGGTGGGAGGGTGGTTAGGAGGATTGAGGAGGAGCAGGCCTTGGTGGAGGCCATGCACACGAGGCTGCAGGTGGGTGGGTGGGAGGAGGGAACATGGTGCCTGACTGGTGTGACTGGCTAGAGCATAAGCATGGACTGTAGGTAAGGAAGGGTGGGTGGGTGGGAGGGTGGTTAGGAGGAGTGAGGAGGAGCAGGCCTTGATGGAGGCAATGTGCACGAGGCTGTAGGTGGGTGGGTGGGAGGAGGGAACATGGTGCCTGACTGGTATGACATGCCAGAGCATAAGCATGGACTGTAGGTAAGGAAGGGTGGGTGGTTGGGAGTGAGGAGGACAGGCTTTGATGGAGGCCATGTACATGAGGGCTGCAGGTGGTGGGTGGGAGGAGGGAGCATGATGCCTGACTGGTGTGACTGGCCAGAGCATAAGCATGGACTGTAGGTAAGGAAGGGTGGGTGTGTGGGAGGGTGGTTAGGAGGATTGAGGAGGACCAGGCTTTGATGGAGGCCATGTACATGAGGCTGAAGGGGGGGAATACCCGAAGGAAAAAATACAAGATTATTTATTAATGGATTAGCCTATCAAAAGTGTTTGTCCGTGTGTGTCACAAACTACTATTTCAGGTTTGAAGACAAATTAAAAACGGCACATTCTATGCCATAATAGGCCATGTACGTGAGGCTGCTGGTGGGGAATGTAAATATGAGTAGGTTGAGGGTGATTGGGCATGAGTAGGTTTTTAGGGCATGTATATATATCTGAGCAGGTTGAGTATCAGAGGGCATGAATAGGTTGGGGGTCAGAGGCATGAGAAGGGTGAGGGCATGTATGTAGGGCAGGTGTAGGTTGAAGGTCAGAGGGCATGAGTAGGTTGAGGGCATGTATATATATGTACATATATATGAGTAGGTTGAGGATCAGAGGGCATGAGAAGGTTTAGGGTGAGAGGATTGATAGAGGCCATGTACATGAGGCTGCAGGTGGAAATGTAAATAGATGCCATATTATAAACAGAAATAGAAGCCATATTAGAAATACTAATAGAAGCCATATAAATATAAATGGAAGCCATATAAATATAAATGGAAGCCATATAAATATAATGGAAGCCATATAAAATAAATGGAGCCATATAAATATAAATGGAAGCCATATAAATATAAATGGAGCCATAGAAAGTATAAAATGGAAGCCATAAATATAAATGGAAGCCATATAATATAAATGGAAAGCCATAATAAATATAAATGGAGCCATATAAATAGAAAATAGAGCCATAATAAATATAAGGGAAGCCAGATAAGATAATGGGAGCCATATAAATATAAAGGGGAGCCAGAGAAAATATAATGGGAGCCATATAAATATAAATGGAAGCCATAGAAATATAAATGGGAGCCATATAAATATAAATGGAAGCCATATAAATATAAATGGAAGCCATATAAATATAAATGGAGAGCCATATAAATATAAATGGAAGCCATATAAATATAAATGGAGCCATATAAATATAATGGGAGCCAGATTAAATAGAAAGAGCCAATAAAATATAAATGGAAGCCATAGAAATAGAAATGGGACCAGATAAATATAAATGGAAGCATAGAAATATAAATGGAATCCATAGAAATATAAATGGGGCCATAGAAATAATCCAATGGAGCCATATACATATAATGGAAAAGCCATCTAAATAGAAATGGGAGCATATAATATAAAGGGAGCCATAAAAGGTATAAATGGGAGCCATATAATATAAATGGAGCACCTATAAAAATATAAATGGAAGCCATATAATAGAAATGGGAGCCATATAAATATTAAATGGAAGGCCATAGAATAATAATGGAAGCATAGAAATAATAAATGGGAGCCATATAAATATAAATTGGAAGCCATAAATAAAATAAATGGGAAAAAAAAAAAAAAAGCCATATAAATATAAATGGAGCCATAGAATATAAAGAGCCAAGATAAGATAATGGAAGCCATATAAATATAAAATGGAAGCCATATAAATAATGATGGAGCCATATAAATGGAAAGCATATAAATAGAAATGGGAGCCATAAAATATAAATGGAAGCCATATTAAAATAGAAATGGAACCCCATAATATATATAATGGAAGCCATAGAAATATAATGGAAGCCAATATAAATATAAATGGGACCATATAAAAATATAAAATGGGAGGCCATATAAATATAAATGGAATCCATATAAATGGAAGCCAATAAATATAAATGTGAGCCATATAAATATAAGGGAAGCCATATAATAGAAAATGGAACCATAAAATATAAATGGAAGCCATATAAAATAAGAAATGGGAGACATATGAATATAATGGAAGCCAATATAATATAAATTGGAGGCCATATAAAATATAAGTGGAAGCCATAGAAATATGAATGGGAGCCATATAAATATAAATGGAAGCCATATAAATATAAATGGGAGCCATATAAATATAAAGGGAAGCCATATAAATATAAATGGAAGCCATATAAATATAAATGGAAGCCATAGAAATATAAATGGAAGCCATATAAATATAAATGGGAGCCATAGAAATATAAATGGAAGCCATGTAAATATAAAGGGAAGCCATAGAAATATAAATGGAAGCCATAGAAATATAAATGGAAGCCATAGAAATATAATTGGGAGCCATATAAATATAAATGGAAGCCATAGAATATAAAATGGAAGCATTAAATATAATGGAAGCCATATAAATATAAATGGTAGCATAAAATAGAAATGGAAGCCATATAAATATAAAGGGAGCCTATAAATATAATTGAATCCATATATATAAATGGAAGGCCATATAAATCTAAATGGAACCATATAAATATAAATGGAAGCCCGTATAAATATAATGGGAGGCCATAATAAATATAAATGGAAGCCATATAAAATATAAATGGGAGCCATATAAATATAATAGGAAGCCATGAAATTAAATGGAGCATAGAAATATAAATGGGAGCCATATAAATATAAATGGAAGCCATATAAATATAAATGAGAGCCATACAAATATAAATCGAAGCCATATAAATATAAATGGGAGCCATATAAATATAAATGGAAGCCATATAAATATATATGGGAGGCATATAAATATAAATGGGAGCCATATAAATATAAATGGGAGCCATATAAATATAAATGGGAGCCATATAAATATAAATGGAAGCCATATAAATATAATGGGAGCCATATAAATATAAATGGAAGCCATATAAATATAAATGGGAGTCATATAAATATAAATGGAAGCCATAGAAATATAAATGGGAGCCATATAAATATCAATGGAAGCCATATAAATATAAATGGAAGCCATATAAATATAAAGGGGACCATTAAATAATAAGATGGGAGCCTTAGAAATATAAATGGGAGCCAAATAAATATAAATGGAGGCCATATAAATATAAATGGGAGCCATATAAATATAAATGGAAGCCATATAAATATAAATGGGAGCCATATAAATATAAATGGAAGCCATATAAATATAAATGGAAGCCATATAAATATATATGGGAGCCATATAAATATAAATGGGAGCCATATAAATATAAATGGGAGCCATAGAAATATAAATGGGAGCCATACAAATATAAATGGAAGCCATATAAATATAAATGGGAGCCATATAAATATAAATGGAAGCCATAGAAGTATAACTGGGAGCCATATAAATATAAATGGGAGCCATATAAATATAAATGGAAGCCATATAAAATAAATGAAGCCAGTATAAATATATTGGGAGCCGAATAAAGATAAATGGAAGCCATATAAATAGAAATGGAAGCATATAAAATATAAATGGAAGCCTAAAATAGAAATGAAGCAGATAATATAAATGGGAGGGAGACATAGAAATATAAATGGAGCCATCTAAGATAAATGGAAGCCTAATAAATATAAATGGGAGCCATATAAATATAAATGGAAGCCATATAAATATAAATGGAAGCCATATAAATATAAATGGAAACCATATAAATATAAATGGAAGCCATAGAAATATAAATGGAAAGCATAAAAAGGTATAAATGGGAGCCATATGATAGAAAGGGAAGCAATTAAATATTAATGGAAGCCCAGATAAATATAAATGGAAGCCATATAAATATAAATGGCAGCCATATAAATATAAATGGGAGCCATAGAAATATAAATGGAAGCCATGTAAATATAAATGGAAGCCATAGAAATATAAATGGAAGCCATAGAAATATAAATGGAAGCCATATAAATATTAATGGGAGCCATATAAATATAAATGGAAGCCATATAAATATAAAAGGGAGCCATAGAAATATAAATGGAAGCCATATAAATATAAATGGGAGCCATATAAATAAAAATGGGAGCCATATAAATATAAATGGAAGCCATATAAATATAAATGGGAGCCATATAAATATAAATGGAAGCCTTATAAATATAAATGGAAGCCATATAAATATAAACGGAAGCCATATAAATATAAATGGGAGCCATATAAATATAAATGGGAGCCATATAAATATAAATGGAATCCCAATAATATAATGGAACCATATAATATAAATGGGAAGCCAATAAAATATAAATGGGGAAGCCATATAAATATAAATTGGGAAGCCATAGAATATAAATGGGAAGCCATATAAATATAAATGGAAGCCATATAAATATAAATGGAAGCCATATAAATATAAATGAAAGCCATATAAATATAAATGGAAGCCATATAAATATAAATGGGAGCCATATAAATATAAATGGGAGCCATAGAAATATAAATGGGAGCCATATAAATATAAATGGAAGCCATATAAATATAAATGGGAGCCATATAAATATAAATGGAAGCCATATAAATATAATGGAAGCCGTATAAATAGAATGGGATCATATAAATAAATGGGAGCCATATAAATATAAATGGGAGCCATATAAATATAAATGGAAGCCATAGAAATATAAATGGAAGCCATAGAAATATAAATGGGAGCCATATAAATATAAATGGAAGCCATATAAATATAAATGAGAGCCATACAAATATAAATCGAAGCCATCTAAATATAAATGGGAGCCATATAAATATAAATGGAAGCCATATAAATATAAATGGAAGCCATATAAATATAAATGGGAGCCATATAAATATAAATGGGAGCCATATAAATATAAATGGGAGCCATATAAATATAAATGGAAGCCATATAAATATAAATGGAAGCCATATAAATATAAATGGAAGCCATATAAATATAAATGGGAGCCATATAAATATAATGGAACCCATAGAAATATAAATGGAGCCTAATTAAATATCATGAAGCCTAGAAATATAAATGGGAAGCCATATAAATATAATGGGAGCCATATAAATATAAATTGGGAGCATAAAATATAAATGGAGCCAAATAAATAATAAAAGGGAGGCCATATAAATATAAAATGGAGCCAGATAAAGAGAAATGGAAGCATATAAATATAATGGGAGCCATATAAATATAAATAGAAGCCATATAAATTATAAATGGAAGCAATATAAATATATAGTGGGAGCCAGAGAAATTAAATGGGAGCCATATAAATAGAATGGGGGGGGAGCCATATAAATATAAAGGGGAGCCATACAAATAGAAATGGAAGCCATATAAATAGAAATGGGACCTTAAATATCAATGGCAGCCAATAGAAGTATAAATGGGAGCCATAATAAATATAAATGGGAGCCATATAAATAGAAATTGGAAGCCATATAAATAGAAAAGGAAGCCATTAAATATAATTGGGGAGCCATAGAAATATAAAGGGAAGCCATAGAAATAAAATGGAACAGATAATAAGAAATGGAACCAGATAAATATAAATGGGAAGCCATAGAAATATAAATGGGAGCCATATAATATAATGGAAGCACATATAAATTAGAAATGGAGCCAATAAATATAATGGGAGCCATTAATAAATATAAATGGAAGCCATATAAATATAAATGGAGCCATATAAATTAAATGGAAAACCATATAAATATAAATGGAAGCCATAGAAAGATAAATGGAAGCCCCAAAAAAAAAATAAAAATATAATGGGAGCCAGAGAATATAAAGGGACCATATAAATATAATGGAAGCCATATAAATATAAATGGAAGCCATAGAAATATAAATGGGCAGCCCATATAAAGAAATGGGAGCCATAGAAATATAAAGGAAGCCAATGTAAATATAAATGGAAGCCATAAAATAGAAATGGAATCCATAGAAATATAAAATGAAGCCATAATAAATATTAATGGACCAATAAATATAAATGAAGCCTATAAAGTATAAAAGGGAGCCATAGAAATAGAAAGGGCAGCCATATAAATATAATGGGAGCCATATAAATATAAATGGGAGCCATATAAATATAAATGGAAGCCATATAAATATAATGGGAGCCATATAAATATAAATGGAAGCCATATAAATATAAATGGAAGCCATATAAATATAAAACGTAGCATATAAATATAAAGGGGAGCCTATAAATAAAATGGGAGCCATATAAAGTATAAAGTGGGAAGCCATATACATAGAAATGGAAGCCATAATAAAAATAAATGGAAGCCATAAAAATTAATGGAAGCCATATAAATATAAATGGAAGCCATAGAAATATAAATGGAAGCCATAGAAATATAAATGGAAGCCATATAAATATAAATGGAAGCCATATAAATATAAATGGAAGCCATATAAATATAAATGGAGCCATAGAAATATAAATGGGAGCCATATAAATATAAATGGAGCCATATAAATATAAATGGGAGCCATATAAATATAAATGGAAGCCATATAAATATAAATGGAAGCCATATAAATATAAATGGAAGCCATATAAATATAAATGGAAGCCATATAAATATAAGGGAGCCATATAAAGTATAATGGAAGCCATATAAATATAAATGGGAGCCCTATAAATATAAAGGAAGCTAGAAGATAAAGGAAAGCATAGAAATATAAATGGGAGCCATAGAAAATATAAATGGAAGCCATATAAATATAAATGAAGCCAATAAAAATATAAACGAAGCCATATAAAAATATGAATGGGAGCCTATAAAGATAATGGAAGCCATTAATATAATGGGAGGCATATAAATATAAATGGGAGCCATAATAAATATAAATGGGAGCCATATAAATATAAAGGGGAGCCATATAAATGAAATGGAAGCCTATAATTTAATGGGAGCCATAATAAATATAAATGGAAGCCATAATAAATATAATGGAGTCATATAAATATAATGGAGCCATAGAAATATAAATGGGAGCCATAATAAATATAAATGAAGCCATAGAAATAAATGGAAGCCATAGAAAGAGAAATGGGGCCATATAATATAAATGGGAGCATAGAAATAATAAATGGGAGCCAAATAATATAAATGGAGGCCATATAAATATAAAGGGAGCCATATAAGATAAGGGAAGCCTATAAATTATAAAATGGAGCCCATTACATATAAATGGAACCATATAAATAATAAATGGAAAGCCATATACTATATATGGGAGCCATATAAGATAAATGGGACCATATAAATATAATGGGACCATAGAAATATAATGGGAAGCCAACAAATATGAATGGAAAGCCATATAATATAAATGGAGCCATATAAAATAAAATGGAAAGCCATAGAAGGATAAATGGGAGCCATATAAATATAAATGAGCCATATAAATAGAAATGGAAGCCATATAAATATAAAATGGAAGCCAGATAAATAGAATTGGGATCCATATAAATATAAATGGAAGGCCTATAATTAAATGGAAGCCATATAATATAATGGAAGCCATATAATATAAATGGAAGCCATATAAATATAAATGGGAGCCATATAAATATAAATGGAAGCCATTAAATAGAAATGGACCATATAATAGAAATGGGAGCCATATAAATATAAATGGAAGCCATATAAATATAAATGGAAGCCATATAAATATAAATGGAAACCATATAAATATAAATGGAAGCCATAGAAATATAAATGGAAGCCATAAAAATATAAATGGGAGCCATATGAATATAAAGGGAAGCCATATAAATATAAATGGAAGCCATATAAATATAAATGGAAGCCATATAAATATAAATGGCAGCCATATAAATATAAATGGGAGCCATAGAAATATAAATGGAAGCCATGTAAATATAAATGGAAGCCATAGAAATATAAATGGAAGCCATAGAAATATAAATGGAAGCCATATAAATATTAATGGGAGCCATATAAATATAAATGGAAGCCATATAAATATAAAAGGGAGCCATAGAAATATAAATGGAAGCCATATAAATATAAATGGGAGCCATATAAATAAAAATGGGAGCCATATAAAGATAAGGAGGCATATATATAAATGGGAGCCATATAAATATAATGGAAGCCTTATAAAATATAAAATGGAAGCCATATAATATAACGGAAGCCATAGAAATATAATGGGAGCCTATAAATATAAATGGGAAGCCATATAAATATAATGGAAGCCATATTAAATATAAATGGAAGCATATAATATAAATGGAAGCCATATAAAATATAATGGAACCATATAAAGAAAAGGAAGCCATATAAATATAAATGGAAGCCATATAAATATAAATGGAAGCCATATAAATATAAATGGAAGCCATATAAATATAAATGGAAGCCATATAAATATAAATGGAAGCCATATAAATATAAATGGAAGCCATATAAATATAAATGGAAGCCATATAAATATAAATGGGAGCCAATAAATAATAATGGAAAAGCCATAATAAATATAAATGGGAAGCCATATAAATATAAATTTGGAAGCCATAGAAATAAAAATGGAAGCAATATAAATATAAATGGAAGCCATATAAATATAAATGGAAGCCATAGAAATATAAATGGAAGCCATATAAATATAAATGGAAGCCATATAAATATAAATGGAAGCCATATAAATATAAATGGAAGCCATATAAATATAAATGGAAACCATATAAATATAAATGGAAGCCATATAAATATAAATGGAAGCATATAAATTAATGGGAGCCTAGAAATATAAATGAAGCCAGATAAATATAAATGGAGCCATATAATATAAATGGAAGCCATATAATATAAATGGGAGCCATATAAATATAAGAATGGAAGCCATAAGAAATTATTGGGACCATAGAAATAAGAAATGGGAGCCATATAAATAGAAATGGGGAGCCATATAAATATAATAAATGGAAGCCATAGAAATATAATGGAACCAGATAAATATAAAAGGGGAGCCATATAAATATAAATGGAAGCCTATAAATATAAATGGAAGCCATATAAATATAAATGGAAGCCATCTAAATATAAATGGGAGCCATATAAATATAAATGGAAGCCATATAAATATAAATGGACGCCATATAAATATAAATGGAAGCCATATAAATATAAATGGGAGCCATATAAATATAAATGGGAGCCTATAAATATAAAAATGGAAGCCATATAAATATAAATGGAGCCAGAAAATTATATGGAGCATATAAATAATAAATGGGAGCCATATAAAGATATGGAAGCCATAATAATTAAAATGGAAGCATAGAAATATAAATGGAAAGCCCGCCATAAAATATAATTGGAGCCATAAAAAATATAAATGGGAGCCATAGAATGATAAATGGGAGCCATAGAAATGATCATGGAAGCCATCTAAATATAAATGGGAGCCATATAAATATAAATGGAAGCCATATAAATATAAATGGGAGCCATATAAATATAAATGGGAGCCATATAAATATAAATGGAAGCCATAGAAATATAAATGGGAGCCATATAAATATAAATGGAAGCCATATAAATATAAATGGAAGCCATATAAATATAAATGGAAGCCATATAAATATAAATGGAAGCCATATAAATATAAATGGAAGCCATATAAATATAAATGGGAGCCATATAAATGGAAGCCATATAAATATCAATGGGAGCCATAAAAATATCAATGGAAGCCATATAAATATAACTTGACCATAGAAATATAAATGGGCCATATAAATATAATGGAAAGCCAATACAAATAATCAATGGGAGTGCCATAATAAATATAAATGGAAGCCATATAAATATAAATGGGAGCCATATAAATATAAATGGAAGCCATATAAATATAAATGGGAGCCATATAAATATAAATGGAAGCCATATAAATATAAATGGAAGCCATATAAATATAAATGGGAGCCATATAAATATAAATGGAAGCCATATAAATATAAATGGAAGCCATATAAATATAAATGGAAGCCATATAAATATAAATGGAAGCCATAGAAAATATAATGGGAGCCATAATAAATGGAAGCATATAAATATAAAGGGATCCATATAAATAAAAGGGAAGCCATAGAAATAATAAATGGGAAGCCTATAATAATAAATGAAGCCATAATAATATAATGAGCCATAGAAATATAAATGGAAGCCAGATAATATAATGGAACCATATAAAATAGAAATGAAGCCAGATAATTAAATTGAGGCCATAGAAATATAAATGGAAGCCAGTCAAAGGCATGTTTCAGACGCCTCAATTTTAGCATTCTGTCTCACCTCACCTTCTTTGCTCGCTGTAGTAAGAAATAGAAGCCAGCTGAATTGGTGTTTCGGATGTCTCAGCTTTAGCATTGCATCTCACCCCCCCTTCTTTGCTCGCTGCAGTAGGAAATGGAAGCCAACCAAAGACATGTTTCAGATGTCTCAGTTTTAGCATTCCGCCTCATCTCTCCTTCTCTGCTCGCTGCAGTAAGAAATGGAAGCCAGCCGAATTAGTGTTTCGGATGTCTCAGCTTTAGCATTGCATCTCACCTCACCTTCTTTGCTCACTGCAGGAAGAAATATAAGCCAGCCAAATTGGTGTCTCAGATGTCTCAGTATTAGCATTGCGTCTCACCCCACATTCTTTGCTCACTGCAGGAAGAAATAGAAGCCAGTCGAATGGATGTTTCATATGTCTCACCTCCCCCTTTTGATCGCTGCAGGAAGAAATAGAAGCCAGTCGAATGGATGTTTCAGACGTCTCAGCTTTAGCATTGCGTCTCACCACAGCTACGACCCTTCAAGCGTCCCAAGAGCACTTGCTCTTCCAAGTGGGTCCCTCCATCCAACAGTCAGGGGATGGCCACTCTGCAAGTCACCCTCACACTAATGAGCGACCCCCCTGTAAGATCAGACTCCACATCCTCTCCCAGTCCATCTCCCAGTCCCAGCTCCAGCCCCAGTCCCAGCCCCAGTCCCAGTCCCAGCCCCAGTCCCAGTCCCAGTCTCAGTCCCAGTCCCAGTCCCAGGCCCAGTCCCAGCCCCAGTCCCAGTCCCAGTCCCAGTCCCAGTCCACCCCAGTTCACTCAAAGCAGAGCATGGCCAACCAGCCTGAAGGCCACTCCAGGGAGCTGCCTCTGCCATCAATCGAGATCATGCTGAGTGGGATGCATGTCTTAGGCTCCACTAAGAATTGGGATTATATGCAGCGCTTTGCCAATGTTTTCATCCTGCAGCTCTCGGACTTCAGCCACGCGCCCCAAGCTGCAGACCCAGATGAGGCGGCAGCTGTCGCTGCAGCTGCAGCTGCCTTAGCTGCAGATGGCAGCCGCGACGTTAATACCCCTGGGGTCTGGGACGGGCAACGTGTCGCAGATAGCAGCCAGGCTGCCAGGCTGTCGGGATTACTCATGGAGCAGTACCTCACTAGTTGTACCTGCATCCTCATGGACTCTTCGGCAACCGCCTTTGTTGGTAGTTGTATAGAAGAGGAGGTATGTCCAGATGGTGGACTTGGCCTCGGTTCTGAGGACCCTGGTGGAGAGGCTGCGTTTGCAATGTGGGGAAATGCAATGCAACCCTCTTTCCCTTGTGTGCACCTGGAGGCTGCAGCATCCTTGCATGCCGCCTTTGAGAGGGGAGCACTACAGGCCATTCAATGCGAGCTCCCCATCCTCACAACATACGTTGGCTCACTCCATCGAAGTCCGCTGCAGGCTCACCAATATCACTTTCCTCCAGATCTCAGATCTCAGATCTCAGATCTCAAAATCTCAGATCACAAGTTCTACGAGGGATCTCTTCCCATTGAACAGACCAGTGTGGATCTTCACCGCATGCTCCATGTTTCCAACATCCACATCCACGTCTCGCCCCACGCTGTGTCATGCTCCGAGGATAGTATGCCCCACGTTGCCTTCACAGTTAGGTCAGCTATGGACAACATCTCAGCCTACGCCTCACGCCCTGCACTCACAGCTGCAGCCTACTTTGCTGCTGCTCTGATAAGGGAACCTGACGACCTCCCTAGCAGCTCGCCCAAGGCGACCAACCACCAGCTACAAGGCCTCATGGCAGAAGACTCCAGATTCCAACCAGGTAGCATTGCTGCGACTTCCGACAGGTTTGGGATGGCCGCAGGTCCAGGTCCAGGTCCAGGTCCAGTCCTCAAACCTGGGAAGAAAGCCATGAGCGTTGCTCTGGGTCTGTCCTTATTCCCCCCTTGCCACCTAGACCTGATGGTACTGTCTGCTGCCGCCATTGTCACATCTGACAAACATGGACACACGCTCCCCCTGTTTGAAGCCTCTGCCTCCCCCTTGACTCTTTCCCTGGTGCTGCACGACTACACGCCTCCAGGAGCTAAGGCAGACCCCACCCAGGCAGTCTCCTCCCAGGCGCCGGTCCCTGGTACTGTGGCAAATGTCGAGGCAGCAGAGCGTATTGAGCAGACCCAGACAGACACAGATCAGACTCTGGCAGGTACAGGTCAGACCCGGACAGACACAGGTCAGACCCGGACAGACGCAGGTCAGACCCGGACAGACACAGGTCAGACAATGGCAGATCCGGGCGGACACATCTCCCGGGCTGGGTCTCCACATCCCCCACAGACGAGTGCAGAGGATGCACCTGGAGGAGAGGACAGCCCCGGCACTCTTGCTGGAGACCCGCAGCAGATAGATACAGCAGGAGATGCCGAATACCGGCATGCCGAAGACGGTGAGCTGGAAAATTGCTGGTTGGAGCCATGTAACCAAGTTCAAGCTCGAGTTCAAGATACAGCGGATGTGCTTGAGCCACATGATGAGACACCTGGTGGACTGCCTGCACTAACCAAACAGGGTATGTGTGTATGTATGTTGTTACAGTCCAGGGTTGGGCCCAATATGCTAAATGGACTTTCCCAACTGTGACAGGAGGGGCTAAAACGAAAAAGCACTGATGAACTGAACGCCCGAGGGTTTGTATGTTTTGTTTCTTACAGGATGACACTCACAAAGGGCTGGCCACACCAGCAGGACAGGGTATTTATGTTTTTATGTCCAGGGTATTTATATTTTACGTCCAGGGTATTTATGCTTTATGTCCAGGGTATTTATATTTTTATGTCCAGGGTATTTATGCTTTTATGTCCAGGGTATGTATGCTTTTATGTCCAGGGTATTTATGCTTTTATGTCCAGGGTATTTATATTTTATGTCCAGGGTATTTATATTTTGTGTCCAGGGTATTTATGCTTTTATGTCCAGGGTATTTATGCTTTTATGTCCAGGGTATGTATGCTTTTATGTCCAGGGTATGTAAGCTTTTATGTCCAGGGTATTTATGCTTTTATGTCCAGGGTATTTATATTTTGTGTCCAGGGTATTTATGCTTTTATGTCCAGGGTATTTATATTTTATGTCCAGGGTATTTATGTTTTCTTGAAGTCCTCCCCAAATGAACTGACTCCACTCGTGGCCATATTTCCTTTTTTATTATAAAAATAAATGTATTCAGTTTTTTACAGGGTATTTGTTTTACTGTCCACATCTTTACACACCTAAACATTATATATATATATATATATATATATATATATATATATATATATATATGTACGATACAAACAATATCTCTCCTCAAAGGGCGGAGCTGCCCCCAAGATCTCCATCACTAACCCAACACCAACCCCACACCAACACCAGACCCCCCACACCCTCTCCCACACCCCCACACCCACATCCCCAGCTTCCACCCAGCTTCCAGCTTCCACCCACCACCCTAACGTGGACCTGATCAATCAGAGTCCTGGAAAACAACTAGCAGCAATTAGGTGCGAGATGAGCATGACTTTGCAGCTGGACGTCTTCAACGCCGATAAGATGGGTTGGGAGCCAATCCTAGAGCCGTGGAATGCTCAGGTGACATGATAAATATCTTGGGCAACATTGAGGTTGGGGTTGGGGAGTGGGACAGGTGAGGTGATGGATATCTTGGATTACATTGAGGTTGGGATTGGGGAGTGGGGTTGGGGTTGGGAGCCAATCCTAGAACCGTGGAATGCTCAGGTGAGATGATGGACATCTTGGGTAACATTGAGGTTGGGGTTGGGGAGTGGGGAGTATATATGGGGGTTGGGGTTGGGGTTGGGGTTGGGGTTGGAGAGTGAGACAGGTGAGATGATGGACATCTTGGGTAACATTGAGATTGGGGTTGGGGATCGGTTTGGGGTTGGGGAGTGGGGAGTTTATATGGGGGTTGGAGTTGGGGTTGGGGTTGGAGAGTGAGACAGGTGAGATGATGGACATCTTGGGTAAATTGGGGTTGGAGTTGGGGAGTGGGGTTGGGAAGTGAGAAGTGGGGCAGGTGAGATGATGGATATCTTGGGTAACAATGGGTTTGGGGTTGGGGAGTGGGGTTGGGATTGGGGACCGGGTTGGGTGGTGGGGTTGGGGTTGGGAAGTGGGGTTGGGGTTAGGGAGTGGGGTTGGGGTTGGAGAGTGGGACAGGTGAGATGATGGATATCTTGGGTAACATTGGGGTTGGGGTTGGGGAGTGGGGTTGGGATTGGGGACCGGGGTTGGGTGGTGGGGTTGGGGTTGGGAAGTGGGGTTGGGGTTGGGGGGTGGGGTTGGGGAGTGGGGTTGGGGTTGGAGAGTGGGACAGGTGAGATGATGGATAACAGGGATATCTTGGGTAACATTGGGGTTGGGGTTGGGGAGTGGGACAGGTGATGGAACCTTGGAACCATTCTTCTTCTTCCTCGCATGTATCTTCTCAGTAGGCTCCCTGGTTTCCATGAGAATCGCAAGGGGGGACATGGATTTGGAAGACGGTGAGCAGCTCAGAGTTGGCTGAAAAACCATGTAACACTTATTACTCTTCATTGCTGGCGTCCTACGCTGGCTTTGCTACCCGTCAGGACGGCCAAGCTGCCACCCACCAAGCAAAAAAAGTGAACATTGACACGCTCCTCAGTCGGCCTAACAGTCTGCGCCACCTGAACAACCATGTAACACTTATTACTCTTCCTTCCAGGCATCCTACGCTGGCTTTGCTACCCATCAGGACGGCCAAGCTGCCACCCTCCAGGCCAACAAAGTGAACATGGACACGCTCCTCAGTTGGCCTAGCGGTCTGCACCACCTGAACAACCATGTAGCACTTATTAGTTATTACTCTTCCTTCCAGGCATCCTACGCTGGCTTTGCTACCCATCAGGACAGCCAAGCGGCCACCCACCAGGCCAACAATGTGAACATTGACACGCTCCTCAGTCGGCCTAGCGGTCCACGCCACCTGAAAAACCACGTAACACTTATTACTCTTCCTTGCAGGCATCCTACGCTGGCTTTGCTACCCATCAGGACGGCCAAGCTGCCACCCACCAGGCCAACAATGTGAACATTGACACGCTCCTCAGTCGGCCTAGCGGTCCACGCCACCTGATCAACTTCATGGCAACAAATCTGCTGAACGTGTCCATCACTCCATCGCTCTTCTCAGTCTATTGCGCGACCCAGGAACTTAGCCAGCAGGTGGAGAGGGAGTCTCAGGTCCTACTCTCGCAGTCCAGGTTCACCTTGCAGACAACCGGTACTGTTTCAGGACCGCCTACACCCTCTGCTTTGGATGCCGCTGCTCAGCCTTCTTCCAAATTCGGTTACCAGCCCGCACAGACACTGCCCTTTGCGACAGCCCACGAGCGCCCCGGCTCATCGGCACTCCCTGGTCTGCATGCCTCACCCATGCAGCATGGCAGGATGCCCCAGCACCAGCACCAGCACCAGCACCAGGATCTGCCCATTACATCCTTCTGGCTTTTGAATCAGATGGGAGGTGCCGTTGAGTTCTGTATCTCCTCCTGGTATGGCACTTTTTTTTTTTTTATTATTATTGTTTTTTATTATTGTTTTTTATTATTATTGGAAGGAGGTCTGCATCTCCTTCTGGTATGGCCACACACCCACACACAACATTAATGTACTTACAGTAATATAATAATAAAGGCAACTTTTATTTTTTTATTCAAAGAATTTTCAGATCAGGAAGTGGGACCCCCTACACAAAACAGCAACGCAGGCCTGGCCAGTTTGGTGCCAAGCCAACTGCCCTTGCGTTCCAACCCAGGAAGTGGGACCCCGTACACAAAACAGTATCACTTAGCAAGGACTGTTTTTCCACTATATATAGTAATCGCTACTTTTGACCCCGTTTTTGCCCAAATTACGGCTTTTTATTTTTTTGTTTTTAGCCCTAAATGGCCGTAACAAGTTTAAACGGCTACTTCAAGTAAAGCTGTCCCTGGAGGAGTTATAAAACCATTCAGGTAGAAAAAACCCACTTTCATATTTGAAATTGTTACAAACTACAGTTTTCTTTTCAGCTACGAGCAGCAGCTTCTAGGAAGCTCCCTGAGCCAGCCACAGGGCTAAGCCCCAAGATTTCGACAGTTCAGGGCAGCGGATTCTGTCAGCTTCCAGACCCACTAGGTTGCATTAGCTTTGGCTGAATATCCAGTAAGGGGAGCTACCCAGACGCTGATGCTTTTAGCTGAAAAGAAAAACAGCGCTTACAAAATAGTGTCACTGAGGATTCAAAAAGAAAGGCGGAGAAATACAGAAGTAGGCACCCATTGAAAATAGGGACATGCCAGACCACTGCCAATCGGCACTGGCAACATCCTTCAACATAAAAAAAAAAAAAGCCATTTACACTCGACCCACCCACCCACCCACCACCACCACCACCAGCCACTTACACTTGACCCACCCACCCACCCACCCACCACCATGACCACCATCACAACCACCAGCCATTTACACTCGACCCACCCACCCACCCACCACCACCACCACCAGCCACTTACACTTGACCCACCCACCCACCCACCACCATGACCACGATTACCACCACCAGCCATTTACACTCGACCCACCCACCCACCCACCACCACCACCACCAGCCACTTACACTTGACCCACCCACCCACCCACCACCATGACCACGATTACCACCACCAGCCATTACACTTGACCCACCCACCCACCCACCACCATGACCACCATTAGCACCACCAGCCATTTACACTCGACCCACCCACCCACCCACCACCACCACCACCAGCCACTTACACTTGACCCACCCACCCACCCACCCACCACCATGACCACCATCACAACCACCAGCCATTTACACTCGACCCACCCACGTACCCACCCACCCAGGTCGCCCGCAGCCTCCCACACACATCAGCCAGGCAACAATGAGCCGGAGCTGTTTCAAACTGCCGGGGATCATTCCATGGTGCCTTTGTCACTCCTAGACATGCGCGGAGCTCTCACACAGGGCCGCTTCGTCATCCCTCAAGCTCGCTTGCAACAGGTATGGGGAAGTAACCCCACAGTTGTTATTTCACGGTATTCCAGGTTATTTCAGGCTATAAGTTAGCCCCCAGGAGCTCTCACCCAGGGCCGCTTCGTCATCCCTCAAGCTTGCCTGCAACAGGTATGGGGATGTAAGCCCTCAGTTAAGTTAGCCCCCAGTTGGTATTTCAGGCATTTCCACGGTACTCCAGGTTATTCCAGGCTATTTCAGGTTATTTAGGGACGCACCCCAAACCCACCTCAAACCCCACCCTAAACCCACCCCAAACCCCACCCCAAACCCACCCCAAACTCCTACCCAAACTCCACCCCAAACCCCAATCCCACCTCCCCCCCCCCCCCCCCCAACCCCAACCCCCCACCCCACCCCACCCCACCCCACCCCCCCAACAGGATGCTGAAGCTCTTCATACAAAGACCATGATCCTCCACCGAACTAGGAACCGGGTGCCAGATGTGTGGTCCTCATTGTTTCCATCCTCTTCAGGTGATCACGCTGTCTTTGTATTTCATATTTAATGACTTAACCCTCTTCAGGTGATCCTGCTGTCTTTATATTGTATATTTAATATATGTAATTACCTAGTTCTCTTCAGGTGATTCTGCTGTCCTTATATTGTATATTTAATATATTTAATGACCTAATCCGTGTCAGGTGATCCTGCTGTCTTTATATTGTATATTTAATATATTTAATTACGTAATCCTGTTCAGGTGATCCTGCTGTCTTTATATTGTGTATTTAATAGATTTAATTACGTAATCCTGTTCAGGTGATCCTGCTGTCTTTATATTGTGTATTTAATAGATTTAATTACGTAATCCTGTTCATGTGATCCTGCTGTCTTTATATTGTGTATTTAATAGATTTAATTACGTAATCCTGTTCAGGTGATCCTGCTGTCTTTATATTGTGTATTTAATAGATTTAATTACGTAATCCTGTTCAGGTGATCCTGCTGTCTTTATATTGTGTATTTAATATATTTAATTACGTAATCCTGTTCAGGTGATCCTGCTGTCTTTATATTGTGTATTTAATATATTTAATTACGTAATCCTGTTCAGGTGATCCTGCTGTCTTTGTATTGTGTATTTAATAGATTTAATTACGTAATCCTGTTCAGGTGATCCTGCTGTCTTTATATTGTATATTTCATATATATTATTACCTAATCCGTGTCAGGTGATCCTGCTGTCTTGATCTGTTATATTTTATATACTTCATCCCCCTCAGGTGATCCTGCTTTCTCCATATTTATATTAAATTGCTTAATCCTCCTCAGGTGATCCTGCTTTCTCCATATTTATATTAAATTGCTTAATCCTCCTCAGGTGATCCTGCTTTCTCCATATTTATATTAAATTGCTTAATCCCCCTCAGGTGATCCTGCTTTCTCCATATTTATATTCAATTGCTTAATCCCCCTCAGGTGATCCTGCTTTCTCCATATTTATATTAAATTGCTTAATCCTCCTCAGGTGATCCTGCTTTCTCCATATTTATATTAAATTGCTTAATCCTCCTCAGGTGATCCTGCTTTCTCCATATTTATATTAAATTGCTTAATCCTCCTCAGGTGATCCTGCTTTCTCCATATTTATATTTAATTGCTTAATCCTCCTCAGGTGATCCTGCTTTCTCCATATTTATATTTAATTGCTTAATCCTCCTCAGGTGATCCTGCTTTCTCCATATTTATATTCAATTGCTTAATCCTCCTCAGGTGATCCTGCTTTCTCCATATTTGTATTTAATTGCTTAATCCTCCTCAGGTGATCCTGCTTTCTCCATATTTATATTAAATTGCTTAATCCTCCTCAGGTGATCCTGCTGTCTTTATATTTCTATTTAATTACTCAATCCTCCCCAGGTGATCCTGCTGTCTTTATACTCAACATATTTAATATATTTAATATACCTCATCCTTCGCTGGTGATCCTGCTGTCTTTATACTCAACATATTTAATATATTTAATATACCTCATCCTTCGCTGGTGATCCTGCTGTCTTTATACTCAACATATTTAATATATTTAATATACCTCATCCTTCGCTGGTGATCCTGCTGTCTTTATACTCAACATATTTAATATATTTAATATACCTCATCCTTCGCTGGTGATCCTGCTGTCTTTATACTCAACATATTTAATATATTTAATATACCTCATCCTTCGCTGGTGATCCTGCTGTCTTTATACTCAACATATTTAATATATTTAATATACCTCATCCTTCGCTGGTGATCCTGCTGTCTTTATACTCAACATATTTAATATATTTAATATACCTCATCCTTCGCTGGTGATCCTGCTGTCTTTATACTCAATATATTTAATATATTTAATATACCTCATCCTTCGCTGGTGATCCTGCTGTCTTTATACTCAACATATTTAATATATTTAATATACCTCATCCTTCGCTGGTGATCCTGCTGTCTTTATACTCAATATATTTAATATATTTAATATACCTCATCCTTCGCTGGTGATCCTGCTGTCTTTTTGTTATTTATATTTAATATATTTAATATACCTCATCCTTCGCTGGTGATCCTGCTGTCTTTATACTCAACATATTTAATATATTTAATATACCTCATCCTTCGCTGGTGATCCTGCTGTCTTTTTGTTATTTTATATTTAATATACTTCATCCTCCTGAGGTGATCCGTCTGTCTTCATACTGGACATATTTCATAAATTTAATTACTGCATTCTAAATCAGTGGAACACTCCAGAGAAGGACTGCCCACCTGGCCGAGCTCCACCCCCCTGTCTTCACCCCCTAGCAAGCTGTACCAAGCCGCCATACTTGTTTGTCATCTTTTACATATGACAATTGAGTACAGGAGCATGGTCTAGCTTGACGTAAGCGACAAAAGCGGCATAGTATACCTTGACAGTAGCTCAGCTTCCCCCCACCACGGCCTCTCCCACCTTTCTAAACAGCACCCACCCCATGCACCGTCTCGGCACTACAGGCAGAGCGGTACATCAATCTGATTCAGTGGCTCACTCCCGAGAAGGACTGTCCACCTGGCCAAGCTCAGCATCACTATCTTCACCCCCCAACCAAGGCCTCTCCCACCACTCCAGCCACTCCGCGGCTCATGCTATCGCTGCAAGTAGAAAGAAAGGCGGCAGTGGCAGTGGGGGATGGCCTACCTACACAGCAAGCACAAGCAAGGTAACACCTCTAGGATTTACGTTTTTAGGGTTTAGGGCATAGGGTTTCAGGTTAAATACCTTAGGGTTTAGGGTTTGGGATTTAGGTTAAAGGTTTAATACCTAAGGGTTTCGGGTTTTAGGTTTAATACCTTCCGCTGCTTGAATCACCCCACACGGACCGAAGGGCAACAGCCAGCCCTGCTGCCCTTGCTTGATGTAACAGATTGCAAGAAAATACATACAGCCCAAAGACACACACACACACACACACACACAAACACTCACACGCCAGAACACCCCCCCTCCCCCCACACACCCCCAGGGCCTTACCGCCTCTACAACTCACACACCAGAACACACACACACCCAGGGCCTTACCACCTCTACTACTCACGCCCTACCCCCACCCCCACCCCCCCACACACAGGGCCTTACCGAGGCATCCTCCGCTGTGTCCATCACCGCCGCCACCGCCACCGCCGCCGCCTCAGACCTGGTTTCGGAGCCAGGTTATGTGCACCCCGCCCTCAAGCCCCCCCTCCCCCTGCCTGCCGCCTCCCCCCCACTGCCCCCTTCACACAGCTCCTCCAAGGCTAAGCCAGCAGTGACATCAGCCCCGCGCTCCCTCATTTTCCGCTTGGCCTCTATTAAAGGGTGTGCCTGGGGTCCCATCAACCTAGACCTGGGCACCAACGGGATCCAGTTTTTTCCTCTGTCCCTCCCCTCCGAAACATATGGCGTAGCCCCAGGCACTGCTCCCAGACGTTCTTGGGCATCGGCAGTACGGGGAGGTGCGCAGGAGCGGTACATCGGTCCCAGGAACTCAATTCCGTATGCAGCTGCCACTTCTAGCACTGCCACTGCCACTGCTTCCACTGCCAAGGCAGCCACTGCCGCCTTGCACCCCGCTTTCTCCACGGTGTACGAGGTGGCGACTTCGCCGCAGACTGGCCGCTGTGTTTCTCTGCACTCCAATGTGCAGCTCATCAACAGCACCACGCTGGAAATGCTGGTTGGTGAAGACCACGAGCATGTTGCTGAAGCACAGCTTACCCTAAACCCTGATTCACAGGCAGGGTCAGGTGCGTGTGTTGACAGCGACTTGTATTTATATATATATATATATATATATATATATATATATATATGTGTGTATGTATATAATATATTTGTGACCCCACTTTTAAAACCCCATCTGTCAATATCAAAAATGTAAACACACTGCCAAAATCAAAATTGTAAACTTATGATAAAAAAATGTAAACCCACTATCACAATGCCATCTCTCTCAGCTGGTCCTTGGCAGCTAGGCACCTCTCCCTCGGACGTGAGCATCATCAGGCGGCTTGGCCCTGCTCAGCGCATGTGGTTACCAGTGCAGCTCCTTCGCCGCCCTGCCCCGCTCCTGCGCCTGCAATCCCTGCAGTGGGCACATCAGAAGGTTTCCTCAGAGGCCTGGAGCAGGTAAACAAAGTTGAGGGTTTAGGGTTAAGGGTTCAGGGTTTTGAAACCATGAACATACATACATTACATACGTTGACTGGCAATCCCTGCAGTGGGCACATCAGAAGGTGTCCTCAGAGGCATGGAGCAGGTACACAAAATTTGGGGGTTAGGGTTAAGGGTTTAGGGTTTGGAAACCATTAACATAAATACATTACACACATTGACTGGCAATCCCTGCAGTGGGCACATCAGGTGTCCTCAGAGGCATGGAGCAGGTAAACAAAATTTAGGGTTTAGGGTTTAGGGTTTAGGGTTTAAGGGTTTAGGGTTTGGAAACCATAAACATAAATACATTACATACATTGACTGGCAATCCCTGCAGTGGGCACATCCGATGGTGTCCTCAGAGGCATGGAGCAGGTAAAACTTAATAAATACTTGGTATTGTATCCTCTACTAATGTCCTACCTTCAACCACCGTACCACATCACATAAGGCATCTCTAAAATAACATACATTGACCGGCAATCCCTAAGTACAGTGAACCCCAGGAAACTTGGCGATGACCAAGGAGTCGGTATTAAATATATTATGTGTGAGACTTGGGTGTTGTCAGAGGATAGGAGCCATAGTTCCACATACACTAACTTATTAAATAGTTCGGGTGATATTAAATGCATAGCAAGACTACATCTTCAAGCTCACAATTTGAATGTTGAATCAGATAGAAGTACCTTTCGTTCTGGTATAATTGGCACGTGCTGTGATATGGTGGTTGAGGGTGGAAGAGTGGTAGAAGATGACATGCATTTCATGTTAGCATGTCCTTTATCCGCTGAGGATATGACCAGGGTACTACTTCTTGCCAAATTGGTCAGCGCTTTTTAGTGCAAAAAGCGCAAAAACTGAGCGCTGCGCCCACAGGGGGTTGAAAAAACTGTGCGAAACGCGCAGAGGGGCTCAAAAAGGCAGCGCGGCACGCTTAGTGGTACCCTGGATATGACACTTGTTCTTTGTACCGACAAGTCCTATGCAGCGTCACAAGCGACGCAGAAAACTGGCGGAGTGTGTTGGCAACAGAACGAAAGGTGGCAACGATGGAGCTGACAGAAGCGAGTTAGTTGCGCGACCGTTGGATGACGTGTCAGACTTCAAGAAATTTTTCGGTCGGACGGACAAATGGGTAAACATGGGGGCTCCAGCCCCCTTGAAGAGGAGGCTCCGCCAAAAATACAACTGAATTGGTTGATAAAGACTCCAGCATGAAGCTGGTCATGAATCCTGATTCCTTTGAAGGATGGAAATACCTCATACATTTTATTAACGTTTGAGTTTGGTTTATCAAAGTTTACGTTCGTGTTCGGTTCATCAATGCTTTTCGTTTTAGCCCTTCCTGTCACGGTTGGGCAAGTCCCTTTAGCCTATTTGGCCTACCCCTGGATTGTAAAATACAGACATACAGGTAGGGCACTGTTTTGTTTTCTGACTACACTGGTCAGAAATGCCCCCCCAAGCCCGCCTGGAGCTGTTAGTATGTAGTGTGTAGTTGGCGTACGGGAGGGTCCCCTTAACATCACGCCCCTCCAGGCGTTCTCTTTTTCTGCAGTGTGTAGTATGTATTGAACAGTCCAGGGGTAGGCCAAACAGGCTACAGGGACTTGCCCAACCATGCCGGGAAGGGCTAAAACGAAAAAGCACTGATGAACTGAGCCCCAAATAATGGTTTGACTGACGGGGGCCCTGGGTTCGTGCTACAGTGAACATGTAATTCTGCAAGCAGGTAGAAGGAAGCTGGTCAGCACCTGGCCATTAAGCTCCTAAACCCTAAATTTCCTAAACCCTAAGCCAAAAAACCCTAAGCTGGTCAGCACTTGGTCATACAGCTCCTAAACCTGCTAAACCCAAACCTCCTGAACCACCTAAACCTCAATCTCTTATTTCACCTAAACCACCTAAACCCAAAACCCGAAACCCTGGTCATGGCAAAGTGCCGACCAGCTAAGTGCTGACCAGCTTCCCTGTTCCCCTGGAGCAGCTGCCTGGACGTGAAGCATCTAGCCATGGAGGTGTACAGTGCCATGCAGAAGGGCTATGTCGACAGCGTAGACGAGGAGGAGGACATGGGGGCACTTCATGCCACCACTGTCCAGGTACGTTGTGTAAAGGGGGCAAGGTTGGTGAGGTGTAGAAAGAATGGAAAGTGATTGTCCGTATAGAAGTGATCATGGGTCCTCCATTGAAGCCAAGCCAAGCCAAGCCATTTCGGTCTCCTGGTAGTCAGGGTTATCTTGATTTTTAAAGGTCAAGCAATGCCCTTTAGCCTAGACGGCCACTGTTTCTTTTTGGGGCTATGTGTGGCTTGTAGGCAGCTCCCACTCACCAACCAACCCACCAACCAACCAACCAACAGAAACAGACTGGCTTTACCTTGTAGACCTTCCTGGTAGTCCGTAGTTATCTTGATTATTGGATGTCAAGCAATGCCCTTTAGCCTTGAGGGCCACTTTTTTCTTTTGGGACTATATCTAGCAGCTTCTAGGCAGTTATCCCGATTATTGGAGAATGCTCGGGGGGGGGGGGCAGGAAGGGGAGAATGTGTGTCAGGGGGGGAGGGGGGGAGGGTTGAGAGAATGGGGGGGGGGGGAGAGAGGACAGAGGGAAGGGGGAGAAATGGAGGTAGGGTCAAGGGGAAGTAAATGAGGATATGGGATAGAAACCAGGGAGGGGGAGAGATGGAGGGAGGGTAAAAGGAAGTAGGACAATGGGAGGGGGGAGCACAGAAGGAGGGAGGAGGGGGGGGGAAGAGAGAGGGAGGGGCGAAGAAGGAGGGGGGGGCAGGTAGGGGGGGCAAACGGCCACACGTGCTACCCTACTAGTACAGACAGACAGACAGACAGAAAGACAGACAGACAGACAGACAGACAGACAGACAGACAGACAGACAGACAGACAGACAGACAGACATATACACATAATGATACATAGATAAATACATTCAGACATACAGACATACAGACATGCATACATACGTTCACACATACATACATACATACATACATACATACATACATACATGCATACATAAATACATACATACATACATACATACATACATACATACACACACATACAAAGTGAACCAGAACCCTTGAACGCCATCCGCAGGTCTGCTGTGGAGGTTGTGCTGAGGCAGATCTCCAAATCCACCTCCTGCTACAGGTAACTTATTGTATCATCTACTTAGGGTTGTTTGGGATTAAGTTCATCAGTTATTTTTCTTTTAAAGCCTTTCCAACTACAATTGGGCAAGTCACTTAAGCACACACAGGCCCTATCCTGGAGAGACCTACTGTGCATATTCTCTTGACAACATATGCTATGTTTGGAACAATGCAGAGAACGGTAATCTAGCTCCTCCTCCTGTCTAGAATTATCTTGATCATTCGAGGTTGGGCAAGTCCCTGGAGCCTACTTGACTACCCCCCGGACTATAAAGTTTGTGCTTAGCCTATTAAATGGGCCCCATCACACATGTATTTATTTATACATACATACATACAAGGGCGTTGGCATTTTAAAACCCAGACAAGGACCCGGCACCTGGGTGGGGGGTTGCCAACGGCCACACAGGCTACCGTACTAGTACATACATACACACAGAGACGGTTGGCACAGCCACTGTGTAAGAATGCCACGCACACACGAAAACAGACAGACCACACACCCGAAACGCCACGAGCGACCAGCCACGCTCACCCCGCCAACCCCACGCGCACGCCACCAGCGATCCCCGTCCACGCAACACCGCCACCCCACCTCCGCGAGACGCCACCCATGCGACCCCGCCACGCAACCCCGCCACCCCACCGCGCGACGCCAACCAAGGCGACCCCGCCACGCCACCCCGCCACTCCACCGCGCGACGCCCCACCACAGAGACCAAGCCACGCCACCCCGCCACCACACCGCGCGACGCACCCAGCGACCCCGGCCACGCCACCCGCCACCCCACCGCGGACGCGACCCAGCACCGCGCACACGCCACCCCGCAGCACACAAGCGCGCGCAACCCAGAGACCCCGCCAAGCCCGCCCGCCACACCACCGCGCGACGACCACCCAGCGAACCCCGCCACGCCACACCCCACCCCACCCATCTACTCACCACCAAGCTATCCCCCACGCCACCCGCCACCCACCCTCGACTCCACCCATCTACCTCTCCACTCCACCCCTCCACCCCACCCCTCTACTCCACCCATCTACCCCTCCACTCCACCCTTCTTCCCCTCTCTGCACTACACTATGTTCTGTTCAGGTTCGTCTATCTTCTGACCGGCTATCCTGGGAGCTGGAACTCCTGCCCTCTGCTGTGCTACACAATCATACTCCGGTCCAACTCCAAGCTATGATGCTCACCCTGCAAGGGGCACCAAGGTACAGCTAAATGATCTGGCTAACCCTGGACTGTCAAACAAATACACATGTATGCACTGTTTATTGCTCTGGTACTTCGACCTAGCTACACTAAGACTTCAATGCAACCTAACAGGTTTTTGTTCTTTTGCCCCTCTGCTTTATAGCCTAGTTGCCTTCTTACTTATGCCCATTAAATTGTCATCCACCTGTCTGAACCAAGTGACTGCATTCTGTACTAGGGAGTGTGGTGCAATAGTGGTCTGGTAGAAGTGGCTCCCTTGCTTCACAGCTTGTTTTCTTGATTAATTATCTGAAAACACACACACACCTCTCAAAAACCATCCCCTTCCCACTACTGCAGGGAAATCAAGCAAGCCATCGCGTCACGGTCTGAAATAGCTCTCTACACGTGTGGCTCCGCATTCCTACGAGCAATACTCATCCAGCCACGTGGTTACCACTGGAGTGACTTCATCACGGTCCAAGATTCCATTGCCCAGGGCCGAGCCCCTAACATGGGCGGAGGAGGAATGGGTCCAGCTAGGGTTGGGGACGAAGATGAGGAGGTGGAAACTGCAGCTGATAGTGAGGAGGCCGTGAAGAGCAAAGGCAGTGTGCTGATATCCTCGTCTAAGGTGGTGGTGCGCAGTGCATCTCCTGGTGGAGCCAATGTGGTGCTTGACTTCAAGGCACGGAGGGTGATCAGCACCGGACAAGTGAGTGGTGTTTGGGTGTGGGTGTGGGTGTGGGTGTGGGTGGGTGAGGCCGTGAAGAGCAAAGGCAGTGTGCTGATATCCTCGTCTAAGGTGGTGGTGCGCAGTGCATCTCCTGGTGGAGCCAATGTGGTGCTTGACTTAAAGGCAAGGAGGGTGATCAGCACCGGACAAGTGAGTGGTGTGCGGGTGTGGGTGAGGCTGGGTGAGGCTGTGAAGAGCAAAGGCAGTGTGCTAATACCCTTGGCCAAGGTGGTGGTGCGCAGTGCATCTCCTGGTGGAGCCAATGTGGTGCTTGACTTCAAGGCACGGAGGGTGATCAGCACCGGACAAGTGAGTGGTGTGTGGGTGTGGGTGTGGGTGGGTGAGGCCGTGAAGAGCAAAGGCAGCGTGCTAATCTCCCCGTCTAAGGTGGTGGTGTGCAGTGCATCTCCTGGTGGAGCCAATGTGGTGCTTGACTTCAAGGCACGGAGGGTGATCAGCACCGGACAAGTGAGTGGTGTGTTGGTGTGGGTGAGGCTGGGTGAGGCTGTGAAGAGCAAAGGCAGTGTGCTAATATCCTTGGCCAAGGTGGTGGTGCGCAGAGCATGACCTTGTGGAGCCAATGTGGTGCTTGACTTCAAGGCACGGAGGGTGATCAGCACTGGACAAGTGAGTGGTGTGTGGGTGTGGGTGTGTGTGGGTGAGGCCGTGAAGAGCAAAGGCAGTGTGCTGATATCCTCGTCAAAGGTGATGGTGCGCAGTGCATCTCCTGGTGGAGTCAATGTGGTGCTTGACTTCAAGGCAAGGAGGGTGATCAGCACCGGACAAGTGAGTGGTGTGTGATTTTGTGTGTGAATGTGTGTGTAGGTGTGGGTGGGTGTGGGTGTGTGGGTGTGGGTGGGTGGGTGGGTGGGTGTGGGGGGGGGGGGGACGAGCTGGTAATGTGGGTGTGTACGTGTGAGTGTGGCTTCAGAACATGGGGGGTGATCAGCACCAGAAAAGTGAGACAGAGGTGTGGTTGACAAGCATACCTCTATCTAAGGTTTAGTATTCCTCTATCTGAGGATAAGCATTCCTCTAAATGAGGTGTGGTGTGGTATCAAACATCAAGACCCAGAGGAGGAGGTAATCAGCATTAGACAAGTGGCAGGAGGAGGGGGGTACGCAAGCGGAGCTCAAGTCTGGAGTTCCTCTATCGCCACTCCACCTGCCAATTCCACTCCACTCCACGCCACGCACGCCCAGCGCCCACGCCACCCACGCCACGCCACTGCAGGCCCCGCCACGCAACGCCACGCCACACCCACGCCCACGCAAAGACCACCCCCACGCCACGCCACGCCAGGCCAGCCACGCCACGGCCACGCCCACGACACGCCACGCCACGCCACCCAAGCCACGCCAAGAGCAGGCCCAGCCACGCCAAGCCACGCCACTCCACGCCACGCCCCACGGCCACGCTACGCCGCGCCACGCCACGCGAGCCACCCACGCCACGCCACGCCCAAGGCCACGCAACAGGACGCCACGCCACCCACGGGCGCACGTGCCCCGCGCCACGCCCCGCCACGCCACGGCAGCCCACCCAACCACTCCCACCTCCACGCCCACGCGCACCGCCCACACGCCACGCCACGCCACCCACCACGCCACGCCACCACGCCATCCACGCCACTCCACATCCACTCCCCCACGCCACGCATGCCCCGACAATCCACTCTCCACCACTCTCCACGCTCCACTCTCATCTCACCTCCACTCCACTCCACTCACTCCACGGCAGCCCCTCCAATTCATCTCCACTCGCCACTCGCCACTCGTTACGCTACAGCTACACTCGACACTTACACGTCCACGCCACTCTACACTCTACACTCCACTCCACTCCACTTCATGCCCCTCCAATTCACTCTCCACTCTCCACTCTCCACTCCACTCCACTCCACTCCACTTCATGCCCCTCCACTCCACTCTCCACTCTCCACTCTCCAGTCCACTCCACTCCACTCCACTTCATTCCCCTCCAATTCACTCTCCACTCTCCACTCTCCACTCTCCACTCTCCACTCCACTCCACTGCACACGCCCACATGATGAAATCGTCAGGCCTTGGCTATCACCATCCTTCCGCTCTACAAAAAAAGAAGCAAAGGACGAATAGATACAATGATACATAGAAAAACCTTTTCAAGGTGCAACCTGAAAATAGAAGTTGGCAGGTTGCACCTCGACATCTATCTATAAATCTGGGCTTGCACCATCTTAATTTCTGATCCTGTTTCCACAGGTTGTGATGACTGTTCGGAGCAGGCTGTGGGTTTACAACTGCACCGGAATGCCTCTCTCCATCCAGCAAGCCTATGCCAACCAGGCTCCTCTTGATATAGCTCCCATAGGTGGAATGCCTCCTCCTCCGAGCCTGTACTGGATCCCTGCCTCTGTAGCTCCGGATGGATCACATGTCAACCCTGGCTGTCTGCTCGGTCCTCGCACCTCACACTTGGCTGCAGCACAGGCCATAGTCGAGGACTGTCTACCAGGAGGGGGGGCTGCGCCCACCCCTTCACAAGATCCCAGGTCGCGTCGGGTGTCAGCAGCTTCATCAGCAGGTCTGTCTTCATTTGCTGCTTCTAGAAGCCAGGCGCAAGGTCGCAGCCACACGTCAGCCCTAGCTCCCTCGCAGCACCAGCACCAGCAGGCCAGCGGCAGCCACCATTGGCCCCCTATGAGTGGTGGACAAGCCCGGGTCATCAGTGGCTACCGAGGCGGGGGCTTTGACCAAGACGTCTCGCCCCTGGGCTTGGGCCAGCTAGCTCCGACAAGCGAGGAAGCGGGGAGCAGCAGAGGTCTTGGTTCTGCGCCCCCATTCAAGGAGGGCCTAGTCCGTGACCCGAGCTCCAGCTCCCTGGGCAGAAGCTTCTTCCGAGCAGCTGACACCCTCCACCTGCCTACCTCTCGCACCTCGCGAACCAGCTTGTACTCCTGGAACCCTAGCTTGCAGACGGTGGGCTCCCTAGGCACTACTGGGGGAGGGTCGTCCTCTTCTCCTCTGATGCCCTCAATGTGCGGTGACCAGTTCCTGCCTCACTCAGGCACGCCTCTGCACTTGTCGCTGGCCCCTCAAGGAGCCAACTCCTCCACTCTCCCTGCCGCCTTGGAGGACACCCACACCCACTCTCCTCACCCCAACAGGCGCCCGACGTCTTCCTCGGCTAAGGGCTCGGGCAATGTAGACGTGTGGTCTGCCCTGCTACCACTGTCCATCGAGAACTACAACGCCACGGCTGTGGTTTCCATTCCTTGCCCTGTTCCACAAGGAGATGCATCCGCTGCCGGGGTCAGTGCAGGGCTGGGCCATACAGGTGGGAAGAGCAGAGGATGAGCACTAGACCCCCTCCCCCCCCCCCCCCCCCCCCCATACACACACCCCCACACACACACCCCACACACACTCCCCTCCCCCCCCCCCCCCCACACACACACACCGCACCCACACCCACATACACACCCACATACACACCCACATACACACTCACACACACCCACACACACTCACACACACAGACACACAGACACACAGCCTCCCCCCCCACACACACACAAACCCAGGGCTCGGCGGTACACTCACACCCACAGACACACAGCCCCCCCCCCCCCCACACACACACACTCACACACACACCCACACCCAGGGCTCGGCGGTACAGGTGGGAAGGGCAGCTCATACCAAGTGGTGGTGCGGTTGGTTCGAGTGGAGAACTGCCCTGGCTGTTGGGCGCTTCACGTGATGCCTCGTTTTCTGCTCATGAATGCACTGCAGGTATGATATGGTATGATATGATATGATGCACTGCAGGAAGCTGGGTGGAAGCTTGGTAGATGCTGGGTGGCTGGGTGAGGTGGGGTGGGGGCGGGGATGGATGGGTGGACGGGTGGGTGGGGGGGACCTCCATTATGACAGACAATTTTTTGCTATATTTCGTATCCTTTCTGATCATGAATGCACTAAAGGTATCATATCATATCATATCATATCATATCATATCATATCATATCATATCATGTCATATCAAATCATATCATATCATATCATATCATATCATATCATATCATATCATATCATATCATATCATATGGCATGGTATGGTATGGTATGGTATGGTATGATATGATATGTTATGTAATGATATGATCTGAAATGATATGGCGTACTATTTATTTATGTTACAACCCCCTCGCAGGTCCCCCTGCAGTCATTAAACAATTGAATGTGTGTATGTAAGTCCAGGTGTAGGCCAAATAGGCGTAAGGGACTTACCCAACCTTAACAGGAAGGGCTAAGAAGAAAACCAATCATTATAAACCCCTGGTTTGGTGGTTAGCCCCAATGGAACCAAACGGGCTGGCCCCCTCAACCTATCGCCTGGTAATAAGGCGTACTATGCCTTTATATATTTATTTATTAATTTATTTATGTGTTTATTTATTTATACCCGTTGTAGTTTCTCATGCAGTCCTATGCCATGTAATAAGGCGCACAATTTTTTATTTATGCATTTAAACCTCTCTTAGGTTCCCCTGCAGCCTTACGCCTTGTAAAAAGGCGTACTGTTTATTTCTTTATCTCATATTTATTTATTTATTTATTTATTTATTTATTTATTTATTTATTTATTTATTTATTTATTTATTTTTGTATTTATTTATTTATTTATTTATTTATTTATTTATTTATTTATTTATTAAAACCCCCCGTAGGTTCCCCTGCAGTTGCAACAACCGGGAGCCGGACTGGTCCGCACGTTCCAGCAACCTGGAGAGCGATGGGGGCCCCTGGATTCTGGTGCGCGCCGCCCTATCCACTGGCCTGACAGTAGCCTTCCTCTCAGGCTCAATATCCGTGTGTATGAGCCAGGCTGGGCTTGGTCTGGTGGAATTTCACTGGGAGACGCAACTCCTGGGGATCTTTTTGTTAAGGTATGCATGAATCCAGGGGGTGGTGATTGGGATGAAGTGACTTGCCCAGGCGATGGGAAGGGATGTGAGGAGAAGGGGAAGGGGGAGGAGAAGGAGAAGGGAAAGGGAAAGGAGGGGCAGGGGAAGGAGGGGAAGGAGAAGGAGAAGGAGGAGGGGAAGGAGAAGAAGAAGGAAAAGGAGAAGGGAAAGGGCAAGGAGGGTAAGGGGGAGGAGGGGAAGGAGAAGAAGAATGAGAAGAAGGAGAAGGAAAAGGGAAAGGAGGGGAAGGAGAAGAAGAAGGAGAAGGGAAAGGTGTGGAAGGAGGGGAAGGGGAAGGAGAAGAAGAAGGGGAAGGAGAAGGAGAATGGAAAGGGAAGGGAGGGGAAGGGGAAGGAGAAGAAGCAGGAGAAGAAGGAGAAGGGAAAGGGAAAGGAGGGGAAGGGGAAGGAAGGGAAAGGGGAAGGGAAAAGAGGCGAAGGGGAAGGGGAGGTGAAGGGATGGGAAGGGAAAGGAAGGGGATAGAAAGAAAGGGAAAGGCTGCTGGATTCTGGTGCACACCGCCTAATTCACGGGAGTCTCTCCATTAGACTCCGTGAACCAATTTGTGTATGAGCCAGGCTGGGCTTGGTCTAGCAGAATTTTACTGGGAGACGCCACTCCTGAGAACCTCTTTGCTAATGTATGCATGAATCCAGGCGTAGCTGATAGGGATGGACGGACTTGCCCAACTGATGGGAATGGAAGGAGGGGGCAGGGATTGGCAAGGGAAGGGGAACGAAGGGAAGGAAGGGGAAGGGAAGGAAGGGAAAGGAGGGGAAGGGAAGGAAAGGGAAAGAAGGGAAGGGACGGAAGAAGCAGGGAAGGAAGGGGAAAGAAGGGAAGGGACGGAAGAAGCAGGGAAGGAAGGGTAAGGAAGGGGAAGGGAAGGAAGGGAAAGGGAAGGAAGGTGTAGGGAAGGAAGACAAGGAAGGAAGGGAAAGAAAGGAAGGGAAGGGAAAGAAGGGGAAGGGGAAGGGAAGGGAAGGAAGGAAGGGGCAGGGAAGGAGAAGGGAAAGGAGGAGAAGAGGAAGGAGGAGAAGAGAAGGGGAAAGAAGGGGTAGGGAAGGAAGGGAAGGAGAATAAGGGAAGGGGAAGGAGGGAAGGGATGGGTAGGGAAAGGAAATAAAGGGAGGGGGAGGGTAGGGAAGGGAAAGAAAAGGAGGGGAAGGGAAGGGAGGGGAAGGGCGGGAAAGAAAGGGAAGGGAGGGAAGGGAGGGTAAGGGAAAGGAAAGGAATGGAGGGTGAGGGAATGGAAGGGAGGGCAAGGGGAGGTAGGGGAAGGGAAAGGGAGGGAGGGGAAGGGAAAGGAATGGAGGGGAAGGGAGGGAAAAGGAAGGGAGGGGAAGGGAAGGAAGGCAAAGGGAAGGAAGGAAGGGTAAGGGAAGGAGGGGGAAGGGATAGAAGGGGAAGGTAAGGAAGGGAGGGGGAGGGAAAGAAGGGGAGGGGAAGGGAAGGGAAGTAAGGGGCAGGGAAGGAGAGCGGAAAGGGGGGGAAGTAGGAGAAGGGAAGGAGGGGAAGGGGAAGGGAGGGGAAAGGGAGGGGAAGGATGGGAAATGGAATGGAAGGTAGGGGGAGGGAAAGGAGGGTAAGAGAGGAAAGGGAGGGTAAGGGTAAGAAAAGGAAGGGAGGGGAAGGGAGGGGCAGGGAGGGAAGGGAGGGGTAGGGAGGGGAAAGGAAGGGAGGGAGGGGAAGGGAAAGGAAGGGGGGGGGGGGGAGGGAAGGTAAGGGATGGGAAAGGAGGGAAAAGGAAGGGAGAGGAAGGGGTAGGGAGGGGAATTTAAAATTTGAATTTTCAATCTAGCCCCAATTGATAGTCCACAATAATCTTGATTTGTGTCAGTTGAGGAAGTCCCTTAAGCGTAATTGGCTATCTTTTGGACTGTTACATGCATACGTGCACAAGTTTCATATTTTAATAGTTTCAATTCCAGCTTTGTAGGTTGGACAAGTCCCGTTCACCTAGTAGGCTACCACTGGGCTGTAGCAAACATACATACACAATCCAGGATTTACTGTTAAATCTGCAGTGATCCCCACTGAGTTCATGGTCCACCTTTTCTTTCACACATTGCTTTTAAAAGTCCACCTTGCCTTTCATACATTCCCCACTGAGTCCACAGCCCGCCTTTCCTTTCATACCATGCCTGTCTTGCTTTTAAAAGTCCACCTTGCCTTTCATACTTCCGCACTGAGTCTCAAGTCCGCCGCAAGGGGAAGGAAAGGAAAGGAAGGGGAAGGGAAGGAGAAGGAAAAGGAGGGGCAGGGAAGGGAAGGGAAGGGGAGGAAGGGGCAGGGAAGGAGAAGTCCGCCTTGCCTTTTATTTATGCAGCTGAGTCAATCCTTTTTCTTTTTAGCCTTTCATGCCACGGTTGGGACAGTCCCTTAAGGCTATTTAGCCTACCCCTGGACAGATACATGCATACATACATACATACATACATACATACATACATACATACATACATACCGGTACATACATACATACATACATCATTTATGCAGCTGCGTCACCGGAACCTTCACGAGACTCTGTTGGTTCGAGTGGACATGCGAACCAATGGAAGCAACACTATGCTGGTGACCTTGTCACATCAGCCTTCAACGTTCTCACCCTACAGGTAGGTTTGGTGTGGGTTTGGTGTGGGTTTGGGTGGTGGAAGCAACACTATGCTGGTGACCTTGTCACATCAGCCTTCAACGTTCTCACCCCACAGGTAGGTTTGGTGTGGGTTTGGTGTGGGTTTGGGTGGTGGAAGCAACACTATGCTGGTGACCTTGTCACATCAGCCTTCAATGTTAACACCCCACAGGTCGGTTTGGTGTGGGTTTTTTTGTTTTTTGTGGTTGCAGCAACGGAATGGCAATGTGTTGTCGGGGGGAAAGTGTCTATAAACGGTCTATAAACGGTTTAAACCTGTGGTGATAGTAGTACCCATGCTTACGTTCTTGTACTGCCCATGTTTACCTTTTTATACTACCCATGGTTACGTTTTTGTACTACTCATGTTTACGTTGTAGTACAACCCATGTTTACATTTTTGTACTACCCATGTTTACGTTTTTGTACTGCCCATGTTTACTTTTTTGCACTACCCATGTTTACGTTTTTGTACTGCCTATGTTTACTTTTTTGCACTACCCATGTTTACGTTTTTGTATTGCCCATGTTTACTTTTTTGCACTACCCATGTTTACGTTGCCTGCATACGGTGAGCAGCCTGAAGGCTGGTAGGCTGGTAGGCCATGTGAAAGTGTGTGGGTTTGTGTGTATGCATGGGTGCAGGCATGGGTGTGTATGTATGGGTGTGTGTAAACATGTGTGTGTTGATGTGGCTATGCATGTGTATGTATGCATGAGCTTCTATGGTGAGCTACCAAACCTGTAATGATAACGCCTAGTGGGGCGTGGTGTTAAGGGAGCCCCGTCTTTCGGCGGTAGGGAACGGGCTGCTACTTCACCTGGACAAAGCTACCATGGCGGTTGACAGCGAACACTAAATTGCACCCGTGGGGATTCAAACCCAGCAACTTCTTCGTTCTTTCTAGGAGCGGCTGGTAGACCTAATCAAACCAAGCCTGGTGTTGTTCTGGCTGGTGCCTAGGCAAATATCCTCGGCTGGCTGGTGCCTGGCTGGTGCCTGGTGCCTAGGCAAATATCCTCGGCTGGCTGGTGCCTGGCTGGTGCCTGGTGCCTGGCTGGTGTCTGGTGCCTAGGCAAATATCCTCGTGGATGAATCTCCTAGGATGTTATGATCTCTGCTTTGCCACCCTATGCTGGTATTTCCTGTAAGGACCTTACCTTATTTGCATTCAAATTCTCAAATTCCATATTCAAAGTCACATTCAAATGTCCGCTGCTGCCCAGGGTGGATAACTGCACTGGAGAGTCGCTCCATATCCAACATATTGGGTGCTCAGGGCAAGCAGGCGCAGGTCGTTTGTACAGCTGCCTGCCATGCATTCAATTTTTCAAATTCTATATTCAAATTCAAATTCAAATTTCCGCTGCTGCCTAGGGTTGATAACTGCACTGGAGAGTCGCTCCATATCCAACAAATTGGGTGCTCAGGGCAAGCAGACGCAGGTCGATTGTACAGCTGCCTGCCATGCATTCAATTTTTCAAATTCTATGTTCAAATTCAAATTCAAATTTCCGCTGCTGCCTAGGGTTGATAACTGCACTGGAGAGTCGCTCCATATTCAGCAGGTTGGGTGCTCTGGGCAAGAAGACGCAGTACGACCGTACAGCTGCCTGCCATACGCCTGGGACGAGCCCAGCCTTTCCAACCGACAGTTGATGGTACTGCTTCCAGGTACAGTTTTGCTTTAAATAAATGCAGTACAGAGCTTGATGCTCCCCCTTTTCCCCTTCACATTGATTATTAATTATTTATGATTGATCATTGATAAATGATAATGGATAATAAAGAATTCCCTTCACGTTGATAATTACAGTGTTAGAGTGTGATCAAACGGAAGGTCCCGGTGAATCACACCGGGACCTTCCGTTTGATCTTACGTTCACCCACAGAATTCGGGACCTTCCGTGTGATCACACGTTCACCAACAGAATTCAGGACCTTCCGTTTGATCACACGTTCACCCACAGAATTGATTCAAATAATTAATCATACAGTGCAGAGCTTGATTCTCATCTCATAGCGATCAAGGTGCAACTTTGCGTTAGTTGCAATTTGTATCGGAATATAGATAGGCCCTCGTCTTTTGGCAGAAGATGTTTTCAGGCCAGGTGTGTGTGTGTGGGTATGGGTGGGTGGGGGTGTGGGGGGGTTGGTGGGTGGGTGTGTTTTCGTGTGTGTGTGTGTGTGTGTGTGCTGCCCCCCCCCAAACCCCACCCCACCCCACCCCCTGTGAACAGGTGGGAAACGTTTGGGCAAGTTCGCTTAGGATGAGCTAGGTCAGCGCTGCCAAATCGTGTGTATGCCAAAGCTGCATAGCTCAAACCTGCGCCCCTATAGGCAGCAGTTCGTTCGCTCCCAGTAACACAAGTCAACTACGACGGATGAGCACCCGGGTCGACCTCCAGGGGACCCACCAGGGCACCCTACTATTTCCTAGACCATATAACCCCCTACCCGGAAAGAAACTTTCATCCCCCCACCCTCACCCCCACCCTTACTCCCACCCCCACCCCCTATGAACAGGTGGAAAACGTCTGGGCAAGTTCGCTTTGGATGAATTAGGTCAACGCTGCGACCTAGCAATGGCAAGGTCACCCGATGGTGCTGTACAGCAAGCAAAGCACATCACTGCAGTTGTTGTAGCCGATGGGCCCACGCGCGTGCTCAAGATTGTGGACCTGGACGTCCACCCTACGTTCAGCCTCACCCTCAAGCCTAGACCCAAGGGGCTGATGCGCAAGCTCACCACATTCTTTACCCCGGACACAGCAGTCTCCAATCTGGGCCCGGACCTGCAAGCCCTGCACACTCCTCTGCTGAGCAGTAGCAGCTGTCAAATCATGGAGGTGGTGGTTTGCCTTAAGGGTGTGGGCTTGTCTCTGGTTTCGGAGACAGAGGAGCTAGGCTACTTCCTCATGCAAGACCTACGCGCCACCGTTGGCCTGACCCCAGTGCAGATGTCTGTGAACGCCTCCATTCAACAGGTGAGCTTGGGCAAGCCTATGTGGGCCATGTGGGCCATGTGACTTGCCCACTATGCTCCCTACTCAACCCTTCGACATTCCGCCCACCCATCCACCCACAACCCACACCCCCAACCCACCAGTATACCAGAATGGGCGTTGTGGGCAAACTACCAGAATGCTCACTATGCCCAATACTCTCAACCCTTCGACATTCAACAGGTGAGCTTGGTCAAGCCTCTTACGCCTTTGGAATACATCGTCATACAGGGGGTGCAAGCCACTATCATACATATGAGCGGGAGGGGGGAAGCTACCCTCCAGTGAGCTAGCATCCACAAGCCAGATCTCCTATACCCTAAAACCTAAAGCCTAAGGCTTGACTTACGCTTGACTTAGGCTTGACTTAGGCTTGACTTAGACTTTCCAGTTGTTATCTGCAATGTCAACCTCACTGACACCTCCCTAGTCCTCTTTCCTGCCCACCACCACCATCACCACCACCACCCGCACCCGCACCACCCACCCACTCACCCACACCACGCCCACCACCACATGCAACACACAGGTGCAGGAAGACAACTGCTTAGCTCCGGCGTCCTTTCCAGTTGTGATCTGCACTGCCAACCTCACTGACACCTCTCCTGTCCTCTTCCCCGACCACAACCACCACCACCACCCCACCTACCGACCCACCCACCCACCCCCACCACGCCCACCACCACATTCAACACACAGGTGCAGGTAGACAACTGCTTAGCTTCGGCGTCCTTTCCAGTTGTGATCTGCACTGCCTACCTCACTGACGCCTCTCCTGCCCACCACCACCACCACCACCCGCACCACCCCACCTACCGACCCACCCACTCACCCACACCACGCCCACCACCACATTCAACACACAGGTGCAGGTAGACAACTGCTTAGCTGCGGCGTCCTTTCCAGTCGTAATCTGCACTGCCAACCTCACTGACACCTCTCCTGCCCACCACCACCACCACCACCCGCACCACCCCACCTACTGACCCACCCACTCACCCACACCACGCCCACCACCACATTCAACACACAGGTGCAGGTAGACAACTGCTTAGCTTCGGCGTCCTTTCCAGTCGTAATCTGCACTGCCAACCTCACTGACACCTCTCCTGCCCACCACCACCACCACCACCACCACCCGCACCACCCCACCTACTGACCCACCCACTCACCCACACCACGCCCACCACCACATTCAACACACAGGTGCAGGTAGACAACTGCTTAGCTTCGGCGTCCTTTCCAGTTGTGATCTGCACTGCCTACCTCACTGACGCCTCTCCTGCCCACAACCACCACCACCACCCGCACCACCCCACCTACCGACCCACCCTCTCACCCACACCACGCCCACCACCACATTCAACACACAGGTGCAGGTAGACAACTGCTTAGCTGCGGCGTCCTTTCCAGTCGTAATCTACACTGCCAACCTCACTGACACCTCTCCTGCCCACCACCACCACCACCACCCGCACCACCCCACCTACTGACCCACCCACTCACCCACACCACGCCCACCACCACATTCAACACACAGGTGCAGGTAGACAACTGCTTAGCTTCGGCGTCCTTTCCAGTCGTAATCTGCAGCCCTGTATCTCGCTCCATGTTCAACATTGCTGTAATGGTGTACCCTGGTGGCAGCTTCGGCCAGCTGCCCCTTAATAGGATGGGTGCTGGAGATATCACCCCCCCTGCTGTGGGCTGGGCCCCCACGGTTGTGGGAGATGCTGAGCAAGGCTCGCATGCCAGCAGCTACGAAGAAGCTGCCCTGAAGCTGCAGAAGCTGCAAGAAGCTGTAGATGCCAGCAGCTGCCAAGAAGCTGCCCTGAAGCTGCAGAAGCTGCAAGAAGCTGAGGATGCAGTGGCAATGGCTCCAACCCTGTACCCTGTGAAGGATCCTCGCCTCCCGGAGGCCGTCACGGTGCAGTGCTGTGTGTGGCGGAGCAGACGTGGGGGAGTGCTGTGCGTGCAACATATGTCCGTTGAAGCCGCGCCACTTGCGGTTTGTGTGGAAGAAGCCTACTTGCACCGAATTGCAGCGTTTGCTATGTCCTCTTTGGCGACTGCCTCAGGGAAGGGCACGAAGGCTGGTAAGAGCCGGCGGCATGGTAAAGCCTCTGGTGTTATGGAGGGAAGAGGAAGGAGGTCGCAAGTGGCTTCACATGAACCCAACACTAGCTTGATCTCTGGGGCTGTACCCCTGGAGCATGTTCTTCTCCGCCCTAAAGTATACATCGAGCGAATGGTTTTCTCAGCCATTCGACTTGCCGTCAGCTTTGCTCCCAGCACAGCGGGGCCCCTGGAGGCAGCCCAGTGGTTGAAGGGCGAGGGGGGCATGCATGCGCAAGCTAGTCATTTCAAAGCAGCGCAGACGGTGAAGGGAAGAGCAAGCAGCGGTGTGCTGCGCACGCTGCTCTCATTAGCTCATGTTGAGAGCGCTTGGGTCCAGCTTCGCGGCCTGGAGCTGCGTCACCCCCTCATGGGCCATGATGCCCTGGCTCAAGTGATTGGCTGGCATTATGTCAGGTATGATTTTTATGGATCGGCTAAAACTCATGATACAACTCATGTTACAACTCATGTTAAAAATCTCATTAGCTCACGTTGAGAGCACTTGGGTCCAGCTTCGCGGCCTGGAGCTGCGTCACCCCCAAATGGGCCATGATGCCCTGGCTCAAGTGATTGGCTGGCATTATGTCAGGTATGATTTTTACGGATGGCTAAAACTCATGTTACAACTCATGTTAAAAATCTCATTAGCTCACGTTGAGAGCGCTTGGGTCCAGCTTCGCGGCCTGGAGCTGCGTCACCCCCTCATGGGCCATGATGCCCTGGCTCAAGTGATTGGCTGGCATTATGTCAGGTATTATTTTTACGGATGGCTAAAACTCATGTTACAACTCATGTTAAAAATCTCATTAGCCTATGTGGAGAGCGCTTGGGTCCAGCTTCGCGGCCTGGAGCTGCGTCACCCCCTCATGGGCCATGATGCCCTGGCTCAAGTGATTGACTGGCATTATGTCAGGTATGATTTTTACGGATGGCTAAAACTCATGTTACAACTCATGTTAAAAATCTTATTAGCCTATGTGGAGAGCGCTTGGGTCCAGCTTCGCGGCCTGGAGCTACGTCATCCTCTCATGGGCAATGATGCCCTAGCACAAGTGATTGGCTGGCATTACGTCAGGTTTGTTTTTAATGGATATCTAAAACTTATGCTACATCTCATGTTAAAAACCTCATTAGCCTATGTGGAGAGCGCTTGGGTCCAGCTTCGCGGCTTGGAGCTGCGCCACCCTCTCATGGGCCACAATGCACTAGCTCAAGAGATCGGCTGCCATTACGTCAAGCATGTTTTTTACGGATGGCTAAAAGCTATGTTTCAACTCGTGTTACAACTCATGTCCAAACCTTAGCGGGACTGAGATATGCGGGACTGGGGGGGGGGGGGGGGGGGGGGGGGGGGGGTAGGGTTAACTACACACACAGACATAAACACGCACACACAAACACACACACAGGCACAGATAGACATGCACACACAGACACACAAACACATACACACACAGACATAAACACGCACACACAGACACACACACAGGCACAGATAGACATGCACATACAGACACATAAACACAGACACACAGGTATGCCTTCTGGTGGCTAAACATGAGTTTTACCTATTTTGGATGTGGGTTTGTCAGTCTTCAGCCATCCCATCCGGTAAACCTAGTTCTGGTGTGGTGTGTGTGGTTTGGTGTGGTGTGTGGTGTGGTAGTGTGGTGGTGGTGTGGTGTGTGGGTCAGTCTGTCTTCAGCAATCCCATCAGGTAAACCCAGGACTGTAGTATTACATCGTCATATCATTTCCTCATCCCCTGTCATCCACCCCCCGCCCCACATCCCACGCTCCATGCCAAACACCACACATCACACATCCCAAGTTCCACATCACACGTCACACGTCACACGTTCCTCATCCCCCACCTCCTACCCCCCGCCCCTTCCCACCCACCCACCCACCCCAATCCGTCCCCCATCCCCATCCCCATCCCCACACCCCCACACCCCCCACCCCACCCCACACACACACACCCATCCCGCCCCCCACTCTCCAGTGCTGTATTGGGTGAGCTCCTCAAGGTGGTCGGCTCTCTTGACATCTTCGGTCATGCTGTCCGCCTGGTTCAGACACCCACACACACCCCTCACACACACACATCCACAACCCCGCACCCACCCACACACACACCTATCCCACACCCACAACCCCACAACCCCACACCCACAATCCCACAACCCCACACCCACACACCCACAAACTCACACACCTATCCCACACCCACACACCCACAACCCCCCACCCACAATCCCACAACCCCCCCCACACACACACGCAAACTCACACACCTATCCCACACACACACACCCACAGCCCCACACCCACAGCCCCACACCCACACACCCACAAACTCACACACCTATCCCACACCCTCACACCCACCACCCCACACCCACAATCCCACAACCCCACACCCACCCATCCCACACCCACACACCCATCCGGCCCCCCACCCTCCAGTGCTGCTTTGGGTGAGCTCCTCAAGGTAGTCGGCTCTCTTGGCATCTTCACTGACGCTGTCCGCCTGGTTCAGACACCCGCACACACACCCCTCACACACCCACGTCCACAACCCCACACCCACACACCCACTCACCCACACACCTATCCCACACCCACACACCCACAACCCCACACCCACTCACCCACACACCTATCCCACACCCACACACCCACACACCTATCCCACACCCACACACCCACAACCCCACACCCACAAACTCACACACCTATCCCACACCCACACACCCACAACCCCACACCCACACAACCACAACCACACATACACACCCATCCCGCCCCTCACGCTCCAGTGCTGCTTTGGGTGAGCTCCTCAAGGTGGTCGGCTCTCTTGACATCTTTGCTGACGCTGTCCGCCTGGTTCAGGGCCTTGGCTTGGGCGTGTGGAAGCTGCTGGCTACTCCCGCCCATGCCGCACTTCATGGCTCCGTGTTCAAATTCTTTGCGGGCCTCGTAGGAGGGATCTCTGGAATGGTGCGTGGTGATCTGGAATCATGATGGGGAGTAGGAGGGGGGGACGAAGGTGGTGGTGGTGGTGGTGTGTGTGTGGTGGGGTGGGGGGGGGGATGAGAAGGAGGATGTTGGTGGTGGTGAAGATGAGGAACCTGGAATCATGAGGGTTCAGTTCATCAGTTTTTTTTTTTTAAGCCCTTCCTACTACGGTTGGTAAGTCCCTTTAGCCTATTTGACCTACCCCTGGACTGATACATACATACATACATACATACATACATACATACATACATGCATACATGAGGGGGAGGAGGAGGGGGAGGATGGTGGTGGTGGTGGTGTGTGTGGTGGTGGTGGTGGTAGGGGGGGGTGATGAAGATGAGGAGGAGGATGGTGGGGGTTATGATGATAATGCATGTACACCTGCATGGCGCAGTCCAGGTTTATCTAGATAGATTCAAGTGGCTCGTCAAGTGGCAACGCTCATCCGAGGCCAACGGGTCATTCAAGAAGCAGCCTATTCCTCTGGGCGGTACCCCCCCATAAACAGGGGCATTGGCCGGTACCCCAAGTCTGAGGCAGCTTTTAGCTGTCTTACACGGGCAACCCGCTGCTAACACCCAAGTGGCTCGTCCCGGTTCTGCGAGTGGTTCAATGGTTGATCATTTTGCTGGACTGAAGAAGGTGCTGGGTTCGAGCCCCTACGGGTGTGCTTCAGCGTTCTCGGTCTTTGTCAACCGCCATGGTAGCACTGCCTAAGTAAAGTAGCAGCCCATTCTCTACCGCCGAAAGACAGGGCTCCCTTAATACCACGCCCCACCAGGCTTTATCATCAATTTTCATGGGATTCGCCAAACCTTGAAAACTCGAGATCAACAATGCTGGCAACAATAATTAAGACCAAGTCTACCCGTATGTGCAACATGTAATGGCAAGAATGAACATTGGCAAATGTGGTTATTAACCTTATTTCATGGATCACAAATGTGTGGCAAAACTAATTTGGCACAGGGTTTGGGTCTGGGACTTGCTCAAGTATTGACTTGGAAACATTTGGCAAAGCTCCAATTTGCTTGTTACATTTCCTTCTTCCATGTTTAAAAGTAGGTTGCGTGGGATTGCATTAAAAAGCAGTTCCTCTTGGTCATAGTCTGGAAAAGAAATGATCCAAATCAGGGCTCTGCTTGGCTAACGACTGAGGAAATCTGATAACCTCGTTACTAATGTTGGTGATGTTGGGGAAATGGTCGGTGCATCGAATCTCTTTTGTGGGACACGTATGTGTGGGCAGTGACCTCCATATGTGGTAGTCCAGGCTCGGGGCAGATCCTTGCAACGGAACGGTGGTGGGCGAATCACCCTTCGGGTCTGGGACATAGAAACGTGGCATCCGGCTAGCGTTCAAACCGCTGCCGTTCAAACCGCTGGCGGTCAAACCAGTCAGTGCAATAGGTGCGACCAGCTTCGACAGGCGCGACCAGCTTCAATAGGCGCGACCAGCTCATTGTATCTCGAAAACAGTGCATGCAAGGAACGATCAAGGCGATCCGGACCAGTCGACCTGAGTTTGTTTGAATCGAAGGTGTTGGGCAAACTTGGCAAACGCCGGTGACCCGGGACCGGCTCACTTATGTGCTGAAACGACGTTGGCAAATGGTCGTTTGCCAAATCATTTGCCATTACATGTTGCGCATACGGCATTGGGAATGTTTGAAACATAGAAAATCATCATCATCAATGTTACATTGTTTGGTGTGGGTTGTGGGTCAGGCCCCCTTGGCCCCTAATGTGCCCACCTTCAATATTCTTCAATAATCAGGCCTTCAATCCAAGCTTCAATCAGGCATTAAATAATCAGCCAAGCACAAAGGCGCTCATTCTAATAATAAACAATGTGGTGTTCCTTTAGGTCATGGACCTTGACACGTCATTGAACTGTCGAAATTGAGATCTGGACATGTCTATAATGAATTATCACTAAGGTTGGGAAGCAAACGTATATTTTGATTTTTGTATGCCGTATAAATGTATGAACGCATGAACGTATGCATACAAACGTACGAAAACGTATGCTAATTTTATGTACTTCAGGAAAAAATACTTTCAAATGGGTTTGCCTAATTTCATTGGCGTCACATATCAACTATAAAAAATAAATCTGGCAAGTTTAGGTTGTCCAACTCTCAAAAAAATAAATCACGACCAGAAAGCGCGCAGACAAAGAAGCGCGGTGCCAATCTAAGGGAGCCATTCAACGCCAGTTGGTCTATTATATAAATGTATACGTGTATAATTAATTATTGATATATGTATGTAACTATATTGCAATATTGTCTATGTTCACATTTCACTAAGCTTGCACCATCAATCCACCGAGCCCACATGGGAGCACAATGGAATGGAAGGCTAGGTGACACTCTGATATCTATGCCTGATACGTGGCTATCTAAATCAAACTTTGGGCAACATTTAAATAAAGTGGTGCACTTAAAAGTTTAAATAAAGTGGTGCACTTAAAAGTTTAAATAAAGTGGTGCACTTCAAAGTTTAATTGTATTCCGTGATTGTATTCTATGATTGTGTTGTTTTGTATTTGATTGTATTGTATTTGATTGTACTGTATTTGATTTGATTTGATTGTATTTGATTGTATTTGATTGTATAATATTCTATAATTGTATTGCATTCTATGATAGAGGAGTTCAATAGCTTTCCAATGAGCTATCTAAATCAAAAATTTAATGAAAATCGAGAAAGTTAAATGCCGGGAAGTGTACTGTACTTTTTGACGCACACAACTCATACGTTTGGACATACACATGAGTATACGTTTCGGGTAAAAAACATATATATGAATATACGTATGAATATATGAACGTATGAGCATACGTTCATATGTTGGCCCAGTCCTAATCATCATGTTTGACAGTTATGATGACTACTTGAAGAAAAAAGGAAAAGCGAAACAGGGTCTGCGTAAACCTCTACGACCCTCTTCCACCCTCTTCGACCCTCTTCGTTGCGCACGAAGAGAGTTGAAGAGGTTCGAAGAGGTTTACGCAGACCCTGGTTTCGCTTTCCTTTTTTCTTCAAGTCGTCATCATAACTGTCAAACGTGATAATGGGTCTGAGTTCAAACCCTGTCACACTCCTTGATTTCCATGGATATCGCACGGGGGGAAGTATTGCACTCCGCAGACGGTTCAACGCTATATTGCCGGTGTATGGAACCGTGTAACGATTAACCTGCTATCCTCAAGATGGCACAAGTAGCTGCAAGACTTTGAGGGGCCATATCTCTACGGCAGCCTGCACCTGTTCAGCTTGCTAAACAGGCGTTCAGGTTGTTAACAGGTGTTCATGGTGTTAATCACCTGTTCAACAACAGCATGTTTAAACAATGATGTACATAAACAGGTGCTCAACACCCTGTACACCTCTTTAGCAACCAGAGCACCTGTTTAACAACCTAAACATCTGTTTAACAACCTGAACAGCTTAACAGAGCCAAGATGGACTTATGAACATCATGCAAACAAAAACAAGTATATATAATCATCCCTCTGATGCCCAATCCCTAAACCCTAAACCCTAAACCCTAAACCCTAAACCCTAAAAAGATAGAATCATCCCCCTGATGCTGAATCCTTCCTCCAGCAGTACATCAGCCATTGTTTCGTCGTTGGGGCTATTCGTAGCAGCTTCCACCCAGCTCCATTAGCAAGCGACTGATTCAAGCCCACAAATGACCGCAGCATTGGAACGTTCCCTACATGTTACTGCTGGTCAACCAACACTTATTCTTTTTAACATGATGCAGATCCATAGCACCGCCTTTGCGACTAGCAACTCGCTTGCAAAGGGGACCAGGCGAGCTAGAGCCACGCTTCTAGCTTTGTGCACGGATGAAGTGGCAGACGCTATTCTGAGACCCCCGCTGTCTCATGCCCAGTCTCACTTCTCAGGTACCTTGTTTGTTGAAATGTTATCTTACTTCTCAGTTACGCGTCACTTTTTCATGTTTTCATATTTGTGGGTGGGTGGGTGTGGGGTGGGGGTGGGGGTGGGGGTGTGTGGCTGTGTGGGGGTGGGTGGGGTGGGTGGGGGGTGGGTGGGGGGGGGGAGGGGGGGGGGCACAGACATATTGGTCGCCGCTGTCCTGAGACCCCCACTGTCTCACCCTCAATCTCATCAGGTACCTGTTACGCCTTGCCACGGGGCGTGAAACTGAATGAATGGAACTGAATGAAGCTTCCCATTCGGTGGCACTGTAGAATGGTTACTGTGGGTTTTGATTTTGCAGACCACTACTGCGCCTTAGCTCGGAGTACAAGTGATCTGTATGATTCCCACTCAAAAGAGTGGTCTGCAAATCAATTCATAAGTTACTAAGTCTCCCAACACCCCGGCCCCGGCCCCCTCTCCGCCCCACCCTCAGCCACAGCCACCATGAAGCCATCTATGTACTATCATCATGGATCTGCCCAAGCCACTCAAAACAGTGGTCTGCAAATCAATTCATAAGTTACTTAGTCTCCCAACACCCCTGCCCCGGCCCCTTCTCCGCCCCACCCTCATCCACAGCCACCATGAAGCCATCTATGTACTATCATCATGGATCTGCCCAAGCCACTCAAAATAGTAGTCTGCAAATTAATTCATAAGTTACTTAGTCTCCCAACACCCCTGCCCCGGCCCCTTCTCCGACCCACCCTTAGCTACAGGCACTGTCAAGCCATCTATGTATCATCACTCCGGACCTGCCCAAGCCACTCAAAACAATGGTCTGCGAATGAATCAATAAGTTACCAAGTCTCCCAAAACCCCTGCCCCGGCCCCTTCTCCGTCCCACCCTCAGCCACAGGTACCAAGAAGCCATCTATGTATCATCACTCCGGATCTGCCCAAGCCACTCAAAACAATGGTCTGTGAATGAATCAATAAGTTACCAAGTCTCCCAACACCCCTGCCCCGGCCCCTTCTCCGTCCCACCCTCAGCCACAGGTACCATGAAGCCATCTATGTATCATCACTCCGAATCTGCCCAAGCCACTCAAAACAATGGTCTGTGAATGAATCAATAAGTTACCAAGTCTCCCAACACCCCTGCCCCGGCCCCTTCTCCGTCCCACCCTCAGCCACAGGTACCATGAAGCCATCTATGTATCATCACTCCGAATCTGCCCAAGCCACTCAAAACAATGGTCTGTGAATAAATCAATAAGTTACCAAGTCTATCAACACCCCTGCCTCGGCCCCTTCTCCGCCCCACCCTAAGCCACAGGCTCTGCCAAGCCATCTATGTATCATCATCCGAGATCTACCCAAGCCACTCAACCGCCTGCAGCCTATGCCAGACCCCCACTCCTCCTCTCTGACCCATATGGGGTCGCTAACGGTGGCGGGGAGCCAAGCCGCCACGCAACCCAGGAGCACAGCTCTGGTTCAGAACAGCCTCACCGATATTCCTTGCAGCACCAGCAGCGACGAGATGTGCTACATGTGCTGGGCTCTGGCTACAGTGCACTGCTGGGCAGGCTGGGCCGCGAGGCTGTGTCTGTGAATGTGTCAAAAGAACTGCTGAACGGCTGCCTGCAAGCAGCGGTGGGTATGCTTACCTCGTGGCTTGTGTGTGTGTGTGTTTATGTGTGTGCCTCACAGTCCATGGCCTATTTGGGTACCCCTGGACTGTAACATACATACATACATACATACATACATACATACATACATACATACATACATACATACATACACACATACATACATACATACATACACACATACATACACACAGTCCATGGGATATGCTGCATGTGCTGGGCTCTGGGTACTGTGCGCTGCTGGGCAGGCTGGGCCGCGAGGCTGTGTCTGTAAATGTGGCAAAAGAACTGCTGAACGGCTGCCTGCAAGCAGCGGTGGGTATACTTGCCTCGTGGCTTGTGTGTGTGTTTATGTGTGTGCCTCACAGTCCATGGGATGTTCTGCATGTGCTGGGCTCTAGGTACTTTGCGGTAGTGGGCAGGCTGGGCTGGGAGGCTGTGTCTGTAATTGTGGCAAACGAATTGCTGAACGGCTGCATGCAAGCAGCGGTGTTTATTCTTGCCTCATGACTTGTGTGTTTATGTGTGTTTGTCAATGTCTATGGGCAGCCAGTTTATATTTTGTCTACACTTTTTCCTACAAAAACAAACCTCCTGTTGCGCCTATATGGGCGATGGTGGTGGTGGCGGCGGTGGTGATGGTTGTGGTGGCGAGGGTGGCGGCTGTGTTGGTGGTGGTGGTGGCAGTGGTGATGCCGTTGATCTGTATGTAACAATCTTGAGATACTGTATGCCTGGGTACTACATGACACACGCTGTTGCTATTGCGCACTGGGCACTGCGCACTGGGCACATGACACGCGCTATTGAGACACAAGACATGCGCACCAAAAAGGTAATGATAACGCCTGGTGGGGCGTGGTGTTAAGGGAGCCCGTTGTACGCGGGTGGGGAGCGGTCTCCTACCTCAACTGGACAAGCTACCATCGCGGTTGACGACAACCTGCAACGCCAAGAGCGACCGAAGGGGGAGTCCCCCGACTCTTCATCCTCAAGCGATCTGGTCTACCATTTGACCATGGTATATCACTGAAAGGGGCTGACATGCGCACAAGACACTAGGCACGCGCTATTGAGACACTAGACACGCGCACTGGGCACATGACGCGCTATTGCGCGCTAGAACACAAGGTTTTGGAGCCCGACTGCGCGATAGATTTTGTAAACGCCCTCTGGGCGCTGAGCACAGATTTCTATTTTCAGTCAAAAGCGCAACCCAAAAGGAGGCATTTGCATCAAAAGCGCAACCCAAAATGACAAAATGTAGTACCCTGCTGTATGCACACTGCTGCATTGAACTGTTTTAAAACACAACTGGGCTACAGGCCATGCCAGTGATAGTGTTCATTGAACTGTTTTAAACATGACTCTATTACAGGCCGTGCCAGTTATCGTGCTTATGAAAGGTTTTTTTAATCAAATTTGGCTACAAGCCATGCCAGTTATTGTGCTCATCGAATTGTTTTAAAACAAACCTCTGTTACAGGCCATGCCAGTGATTGTGCCATTTGACTGTTTTTAACACAACTCTGTCACAGATTTACAGGCCATGCCAGTGATCGTGCTCATTGAACTGTTTTAAACACTCCTCTATTACAGGCCATGCCAGTTATCGTGCTATTGAACTGTTTTAAAACACAACTCTGTTACAGGTTGTGCCAGTTATTGAGCTCATTGAACTGTTTGAAACACAAATTTATTACAGGCCATGCCAGCGATCGTGCTCATTGAACTGTTTTAAACACGCCTCTATTACAGGCCATGCCAGTGATGGTGCTATTGAAGTGACTTCAACACAACTCTATGACAGGTCATGCCAGTGATCATGCTATTAAAGTGATTTAAACACAACCTTAATACATGCCATGCCAGTGATCGTGCTCAGTGAACTGTTTTAAACACGCCTCTATTACAGGCCATGCCAGTTATCGTGCTATTGAACTGTTTTAAAACACAACTCTGTTACAGGTTGTGCCAGCGATCTTGCTCATTGAACTGTTTTAAACATGCCTGTATTACAGGCCATGCAATTTATCATGTTATTGAACTGTTTTAAAACACAACTCTGTTACAGGTTGTGCCAGTTATTGAGCTCATTGAACTGTTTTTAACACAACTTTATTACATGCCATGCCAGCGATCGTTCTCAGTGAACTGTTTTAACCACGCCTCTATTACAGGTCATTCCAGTGATCGTGCTCATGGAAATGGTGGAAACATCTGCCCGGAGCATCCGGACTTTCGTGTCTTCAAGGTCGAGGACCCTGCTGAGAGCACGTGTGCCGAGGTGAGACGATATTTACATTTTTTGCCTCGCTTACATCAAGGACCCTTCTGAGAGCAAACGCGCCAATGTGAGTCAATATTGTTAGTTTGCACCTCATGTACGTGGATATGGTGCACATCATTTACGTGTATAGTTTGCACCTCATGTACATGGCTATGGTGCACATCATTTACATCAAGGACCCCGCTGAAAGCGCGCGTGCCGATGTGAGATTATATTCACGTTGTTTGCCTCATGTACATGGATATGTTGCACATCATTTACGTGTATAGTTTGCACATCATTGTCATCATTTACATCAAGGACCCCGCTGAAAGCGCGCGTGCCGATGTGAGATTATATTCACGTTGTTTGCCTCATGTACATGGATATGGTGCACATCATTTACGTGTATAGTTTGCACATCATTGTCATCAGGTACATCAGTTACCCCTAGGACCCTGCTGAGAGCACGCGTGCCAAGGTGAGACGATATTTACATTTTTTGCCTCATGTACATGCATAGTTTGCACGTCATTTACATGAATATGTTGCATACCATTGTCATCATGTACATCAGTTACATCAAGAACCCTGCTGAGAGCACGCGTGCCAGTGTGAGTCGGTGTGATTAGTTTGCACCTCATGTACATGGATATGTTGCACATGCACATAATTTACATGTATAGTTTGAACATCATTTACATCATTTACATCAAGGACCCCGCTGAAAGCGCGCTTGCTAAGGTGAGACGATATTTACATTTTTTATGTATAGTGATGATGACGTATAGTGATGATGGCATATAACATTTCATCCACATCAGTGTCGCACTCCTCATGCACTGCTTCTCAGCTTTCTGTAGGTCCGGTTGTGTATACACACACACCATCACCCCCACACATACCCCCCCCCCCCCCCCCCCCCCCACCACACACACACACACACACACATACACACACACACCATCACCCCAACACATATACACATCTGTTCCCCTGCAGATATGTCGACCCCCACGCACCTCTACAGCCTTACAATTGGCTGGAGTCTTTCTGCCGCATGCTTCAGCACCAGGTGATTTCTTTAGGGATTAGGTTTAACCCCGTGTATTGTATCACCAGCACTGTAGTTGGCTGGAGTCTTTCTGCCGCATCAGGTGATTTCTTTAGGGATTAGGTTTAACCCCGTGTATTGTATCACCAGCACTGTAGTTGGCTGGAGTCCTTCTGCCGCATCAGGTGATTTCTTTAGGGTTAAGGGTTAACCCCGTGTATTGTATCAACAGCACATTGTTTGGCTGGAGTCTTTCTGCAGCACCATGTGATTGCTTTAGGGTTTAGATTAAACCCGTTTCTTGTATCAACAGCACAGTATTTGGCTGGAGTCTTTCTGCCACACCAGTTGATCGCTTTAGGGTTTAGGTTTTACCCCGTTGCTTGTATCACCAGCACTGTAGAATGGATAACGCCTGGAGGGGCGTGGTGTTCAGGGGACCCTCCCATATGCTTCAGCTGGGGAAAATCACCATGGTAGACATAGACCAGCTCTGTCATTAACTGATTTGTGGTGTCATACTTCGGTCCCCTACAAAAGTAATGAGGACGCCGGGTGGGGCGTGGTATTAAGGTAGCCTGGGGTGGGGTGGGTGGTGTGTGGGTTGGGTTGGGGTGGGGTGTTGGTGGGGCGGCGTAACTGGGGTGGGGGTGCTGGCGGAGCCTGGAGTGGGTGGTGGGTGTGTGTGGGTGTGGAGTGGGTGGGGTGTGTGGGTGTGGGCGTAACCGGTAGGGAGAGGGGGGGGGGGGGGGGTATCTTTCGGCAAGGGAACGGGCCACTACTTTACTTTGACAGTGCTACCATGGCGGTCGACTGCTACCCAGAGCACTGAAGGGTAGGGATTCAACCTAGCACCTTCTTCAGTCCAGCAAAAATATCAACCATTGAAGCATTCGCCATTCAGGGATGTTCTGTCACCTATAAGTTTGTAAATGTGTCCCCCTATCACCAATACATGAGCCAGGACAAAAACTCACCGTTTTTGTCCTGCCTAGTTCGATGAATGTATGTGTGTATTGTATGCATGTATGTATGTATGTATGTATGTATGTATGTATGTATGTATGTATGTATGTATGTATGAATGCGTGCGTGCGTGCATGCATGCATGTATGTATGTATGTATGTATGTATGTATGTAATGTATGTATGACTGCGTGCGTGCGTGCATGCAGTAGTATGATGGTATGGATGTATGTAGTATGTATGTATTGTATGTATTGTATGATATGTATGACTGGCGTGCGTGCGTGCATGTATGTATGTATGTCTGTATGTAGGTATGTAGGTAGTATGTATGTATGTAGGTATGTTGTATATGACTGCGGGGTGCGTGCATGAATGTAGTATGTATGTATGGAGATGTATCGTATGTATGTAGGTATGTATGTATGTATGTATGGATGACTGCGTTGAGTGCATGAATGGCATGCACTGTATGAATGTCTGTATGTATGTATGTCTGTATGTATGTATGTATGTATGTAGGAGGACTGCGTGCGTGCATGCATGCATGATGTATGTATGTATGTATGTATGTTGATGTATGTATGTATGATGTATGTATGTATGTATGACTGAGTGCGTGCTGCATGCAGATGATGATGTATGTTATGTATGTAGTATTTATGTATGTAGGTATGTAGTATGACTGCGTTGCGTGCGGGCGTGCATGGATGTATGTATTTATGTATGTATGTATGTATGTATGTCTGCATGCATGCATGTATGTAGTATGTATGTATGTATGTAGGTAGGTATGTACGTATGTACGTATGTATGTATGTATGTATGTATGTATGTATGTATGAATGACGCGTGTGCGTTGCGTTGGCATGCCTGCATGCATGTAGGATGTATGTATGTATGTAGGTATGTAGGTATGTATGTATATGTAGTCTGTATGACTGCGGTGCGTGCGTGCGTGCATGATGATGCAGATGTATGTATGTATGTATGTATGTATGTATGTAGGTACGTACGTTATGTATTATGTATTATGTATGTATGTTATGTATGTATGTATGTATGATGTCGTGGGCGTGGTGCGTGCATGCAGCCTGTATGTATGTATGTATGTAGTATGTATGTATGTATGTAGTATGTATGTAGGTATGATGTAGTATGTATGTATGTATGTATGTATGTATGTATGTTATGTATGATTGTATGTATGTCGTGCGTGCGTGCGTGCATGCTGCATGTATGTATGTATGTTATTGTATGTAGTATGTATGTACGTATGTAATGTATGTATTATGTATGTAATGTATGTAGTATACTGCGTGCGTGCTGTGCGGCATGCATGCATGTATGTATGTATGTATGTATGTATGTATGTATGTATGTATGACTGCGTGCGTGCGTGCATGCTTGCATGTATATATGTATGTATGTATGCATGTATGTATGTATGTATGTATGTATGTATGTATGTATGTATGTACAAATGTATGTATGTATTCCTGCGCGTGCCTGCTTTGTCATTCTGCTTTTTGCACTGCCTGATCTTGCTTTCAACCTTTCCTCCTAAATGTTTGAAGTATGTTTCAGTCCATGGCACAGCGCATTCTGTTCTACCCATTCAAATGCATGTTTCGGTCCAGGGGAGGCTAAATGAGTATATACATGTACAATAATGCATTCTCAGCGTTTATGATTACTTTGGGGAGCTTGACTACGCGATTAAAGCTAACACAATGAACACGCACACACAAAACACACACACACGAACAAACATGCACACAAACACACACACACACACACACACAAACACACACAAATGCACACGCACACACAAACAAGCACACATGCACACAAATACACACACACACAAACGCACACACACTCACAAACACACACAAACAAACACACAAATGCTCTCACACACACAAAGCACACACACACACACAATGCACACACACACACAATGCACACACACACACAAACACACAAAGCACACACACACACAAACGCGCACACACTCACAAACACACACACACACAAAATCAGACACAAACAAACACACACATACAAACGCACAAACACACACAAACACACACAAATGCAAATACACACACAAACACACACACACAAACACACAAACACACACAAAAGCAGACACAAACAAACACACACAAACCATTTATTTGTTCACCAGGTGATGGGCAGTCACTTCTGCTCTGAGACGTTTGTGGGATGTGCGGCAATGGCCCACAATCACTTTGCGCTGCTCACACACTCCCATCTTATCTGTGTGTACTGCGAGAGCAGTAATGGGAGCTCCATAGAGAATAAGGTATGAACATGTGACCTGTATGAATGTGCGTTACAAATTTGGTAAAGGGACTTGCCCATCCTCCATATCAGGAGGGGCTAAAGTGAATGCCCACCTGTTCCGCCTGCTGTATGCATTTATGAATATGTATGTTACAGTCCCGGGATTGGCCCAATACGCAAAAGGGACTTGCCCAACAGTGACAGTATGTGTGTATGTTACAGTCCATAGCTCCATAGAGAACAAGGTATGTACATGTGACCTGTATGAATGTGCGTTACAAATTTGCTAAATATACTTGCCCATCCTCCATATCAGGAGGGGCTAAAGTGAATGCCCACCTGTTCCGCCAGCTGTATGCATATATGCATGTATGTTACAGTCCAGGGGTAGGCCAAATAGGCTAAAGAGACTTGCCCAACAGTGACAGTTTGTGTATGTTACAGCCCATAGAGAACAAGGTATGGACATGTGACCTATATGAATGTATTGACCCAAGACAAGCCCGCTCATGTATGTATGTATGTATGTATGTATGTATGTATGTATGTATGTGTGTGTATGTGTGTGTATGTATGTATGTGTGTGTATGTGTATGTATGTATGTATGCATGTATGTTACAGTCCAGGGGTAGGCCAAATAGGTTAAAGGATCTCACCCAACCGTTACAGTCCAGGGTTAGGCCAAATAGGTTGGAGGGACTTGCCCTACCGTGACAGGATGGGCTAAAAAGAAAAGGCATTGATAAACTGAACCCCAAACAATCGTTTTACCGACGGGGGGCCTTAGTTTGTGCTACAGTGATCATTTAATTCTACAACGTCCATGTGTGAACACATAAACACAAACACATGAACACACACCCCCACACATATACACTCCCCCCCCCCCACACACACACACACACACACATACATACACGCATAAACACAAATCCAAACCCACATGCACTCCCTGAACTCCTAAAGTGAAAGAGGGATATGGGACCCATTTGAATGATGGGTCAGGTCAGCTTGTGAAGCTCCCGGGCAGAGTATGTGAGGGGCAAGCTCTGTTTGTTTTTTCGAGCGACGCGTCGCAAATTGAGCGACTTGGTGTGACCCCAGTGCAACGCGCTGCCCCCCTAACCCCCTGATGTGTTTGACACTTGTTTTCCTGGTGCAGTGCAGGTCGTACTGCTACTCCCAGTGCCGTGCCCTGTGCGCTCCTTCCAGTGTGATGTGTTCACCGCTTTGTTCCTGATGCTATGCAGGTCGTACTGCTACTCCCAGTGCGTGCCCGGTGCGCTCCTTCCAGTGTAATGTGTCCAACGCTTTGTTCCTGATACAATGCAGGTCGTGCTCGTTCTCCCAGTGCCGTGCCTGGTGCGCTCCTTCCAGTGTGATGTGTTCAACGCTTTGTTCCTGGGGCAATTCAGGTTGTGCTCGTTCTCCCAGTGCCGAGCCTGGTGCGCTCCCTCCCGTGTAATTTATAAACAAATGCAATGCTTTGTTCCTCATGCGATGCAGGTCATGCTCGTTCTCTCAGTGCCGTGCCTGGTGCGCTCCTTCCAGTGTAATGTGTTCAACGCTTTGCTTCTGATGCTATGCAGGTCGTGCTGCTACTCCCAGTGCCGTGCCTGGTGCACTCCTTCCAGTGTAATGTGTTTAACACTTTGTTCCTGATGCTATGCAGGTCGTGCTCGTTCTCCCAGTGCCGTGCCTGGTGCGCTCCTTCCAGCGTGGCGCCATGCTTCATGTGCTGCACTTCCCTCCACAAGGGGTGACGGAGCAGTATGTGTCCATGCTAGCTGTCACATCATGTGGAGACCTTGCAGCCAGCTCTCTTCCCTGTGCTGTGTTCCACGTGAAGCCCACTATCCTGGCAACAGTGCCCCGGAGCGCTAGCACAGCAGCTGCGTCTCGGAGTACTAACATGGTAGCAGCGCCCCGGAGGGTCTTGCAGCGGTCTAACAGCCGCATCGGCCATGACGCACCCGCAATTAAGCACAGTGCACAGTTTCGTACTTCACCGCAATCTCATGGGCAGGCCAGTGCAAGCAAGGCAGGCTTCAGCACGCAGCTCATGTCAAGCAGGTGGGTGGGTTGCTGAACACATGCATGCATCTTCGTACTTCGCCGCATTGTCCTAGGCAGGCCAGTGCAAGCAAGGCAAGCTTTCGCAAGCAGCTAAACGCTACAAACGCTACAAAAATAGATAAACACTACAAAAGGTACTCAAGCAGCTAAACGCTACAAACGCTACAAAAATAGCTAAACGCTACAAAAGCTACTCAAGCAGCTAAACGCTACAAACGCTACAAAAATAGCTAAACGCTACAAAAGCTACTCAAGCAGCTAAACGCTACAAACGCTACAAAAATAGCTAAACGCTACAAAAGCTACTCAAGCAGCTAAACGCTACGAATGCTATCTAGCTCACGAGTGCTATCAAGCCCACTAACGAGTGCTATCAAGCCCACTAACGAGCTCAGGCTTGGTTAGTACTGTATTACCAGCTTTGACTGACAGGTCCGGGGGTTGAACCCAATGCTAGGTTCACAGTTGCTGACCTGCAGCCTTGAAAGCGACCGAGAACTTTCCTTCGTGCTGTCGCGCGATAGTCGGAGCTCTGGCGCAGTAGTGGTCTGCGAAAGCAAAACCCACAGTTACCATTCCCCAGTTCAGTGCTTTCTGTTTCAATTGTATTGAACATGAAATTTGAAATCAATTTGAAATTTGAATCAAAATTTGAACTCCCCTGCCCACCTTGCCCCCTCTCCCACTCACTTGCCAGCATTCTTGTTCAAAGTCGCAGAGGGTGGGTGGTGGGCTGGGGAGGGGGGTATTAGTGATCACCGCCTGGAGACGGGGTGGGGTGGTGGGGTGGAGTGGGGTGGTGGGGTGGGGTGGTGGGATGGGGTGTAGTGGGGTGGTGGGGTGTAGTGGGGGTGGGGTGGGGTGGAGTGGGGTGGGGTGGGGTGGGGTGGTGGGGTGGAGTGGGGTGGGGTGGTGGGGTGGGGTGGGGTGGGGTGGAGTGAAGTGGGGTGGGGTGGAGAGGGGGGTTCTCTACAGTAACCATTCTGAAAGCAAACCCTACAGCAATCATTCCCTTTGGCAAGGCGTTACAATTTTCATGTGTTCAGTTTGCACAGCGGATGTCTGGCAGATTATGCTTCTCTACAGTGTTTTGTCTCATGCATCCACAAATGATGAACAAACCCCACAGTAACCATTCCCCAGTTCGAGCGAGCGGGAAGGTTCCTTTAACCTCTCCCCGTGGCAAGGCGTAACAATCCTCAATTTTAAATTTATTATACTCCCACTGTGTTCGCGCCCATCTTCCAAAGCCTCCATTTCCTTCTGTGCAGCATAGAACTTGTTTTAATTTCTCTGGTCCTCATCATTTCGCTGCTGTCCAGGTCAGAGCAACACTCAGTTAAGAGCAGGCCCTCAGAGCGAGCAGCCCCACAGCTTGCTGATGCCCCTTCTATGCGAGTGGCCACGTGCCACGGAGCTACGCAGGTGCCTGGTGCCGCTTGTGAGAGCACCTTGTGGCTGAACACAACTCAGCTACAAATAAGGTCGGAGAGTGCTGCTCTGGAGCTTTTCCTCCTCCTTGAGGCAGCTGTCCGAGCCGAGGAGAGCCGGAAGCTTGGCTCTATCTTCACTACTGTTGGCTTTTAATCAAAACCAGGTTTTTATTGAGGTGCTACAAGAAGTACATGTGCTAAAATGCGCACCTTTGCGTTTTGGGGGGGACTACGTGGTAGCCGCACAGCCTGCCCCTTAGCAGTACACACACACCTAGTCGTGCCCCTTAGCAGTACACACACACCTAGTCGTGCACCAGCACCTTGTCGTGCTCCAACAGGGGGGACTGCGTGGTAGCCGTTTCACCTTTTGGGGTCGTATTTGGGCCCCCAAAGCGTAAACTTTAACTTGGTTACATAGCTTCAGCCAGCAATTTGGCTGCTCGCTGACGTCAGCAGTAAAAAAGTTGCATTTGGGGCCCCAAAAGCTGCTAGCAGCACCCCGAAGGCTAATATCACCGTGGTGCTAGATATGAAGCTACTGGGAAGCTACTAGGATCACCGTGGTGCTGGATATGAAGCTACTAGGAAGCTACCAGGATCACCGTGGTGCTGGATATGAAGCTAACTAGGAATCCGCGCCTGTTAGTTTGTTTGTTTTGTTGTATAGTTGCCCACTGGTCACCACGGCTGACTCCCCCCGACCTCCCCCACCGCGCCTACCCCAGACCATCCACGTACAAAGTCGTTTGTATAATATAAGAATCACCCCCCTAAGCCCCGCCCACAATGTCTTGTAATAAATCCGCCCCCAACCCCCTCCCCTCCCCCCCCCCAACAGCGCCGCACGAAGGCACCCGCCGCCTCCCCCCCCCCCACAAAGACCCCGTGACCTTAGCCCCGGCCGACCCCCTCCGAGCCACCGCACCCCCCTAACCCCACACCCCACACTCCCCCCTGATGGATATGTAAGGGAGTGTAGACATGCAAGATCCAGCCGCACGGGGGCGACACCCCCACACCTCCCCCCGAGCACGCCCCCCCTACACCCTGAGCACCCCCCCCCCCTTAGAAAGGTTACCGGAATAACAAATGAGAACCCAAATGTCCCTCCGCAAGCCCAGTATGACGTCCCCTGGTATACCGACGCACCCCGCATCTCCCCACCCCCTAGGTCCCGAACCTCCCGACACCCGGACGCCAGCCCACCCCTTGGCCCACACCAGGCAACTCCCGGACGAACCCCCGAAAGAGTACATTCCTTCATTACGCTTTTTAGTCGCGCCTAGAAAGGTTATGTGAGAAAGGATATAGATGGTCGAGAACTGTAATAGGAATGGGATAACACCGCACAGAACCATGCCACCCTCGCCCCCCCCCGTCGCGAATCCGAATACGGCAAAGAAAAACGCCTCCTCCCGCCACGGCCTGGCCCCCGCCCACCCCCCCGCCCCCCACCACCCGCCCCACACCCTTGATCCCCAAAACCCCCACCCCGTTGAGCCCCGACGACCTGCCGTAGTGCCGATTCTCGCCTCCCCCCCAACCCACGCACCTTATCACCCCCTCCCCCCCGCTCCCCACCGCGCCCCGACGCGGCCCCCCGCCCGCGGGTCCGGGAGGCCCCCAGCGCCCTCCGAGGCATTAGGTTGGCTAAAGAGGGAACCCTAATAGGCCTTGGCCCCCCCCTCTAACCTCACAGCAACCCCGCCCGCACGGGGGGGCATACCCTCCCGTAGGAAGGAGCAGATGCGATATGAAGTCGAAAGGTTCCCGCCCCCCGCTCACCCCCTCAACCACCAACCCTCACAGACTGTGTGCCACCCAAGTCGGATTTCGCAAGCTTCGAGGTCCTAACCACCCCCCACCCCGGACTGACCATACCCCCCCCCCGCCCGCCGGGTCAGGGCCCACGCTCCGCGCCCCCACGGGCTCACACCGCACGCCCCCCCCTACCGGCCTCACGCCAGAACCGAACCACTCACGGGAATGGTGGACTCCCCGCCACGGCCCCCCGCCCACAGCCGAGCCCCCCCGCCCACCACCCCGCGAAGTTATTATAGGACGTGCGCGGGGGTGGTTGAAGGAGGGGGAAGGAGCAATGGGTGGACGGCAGTGGGGGGATATATGTAGGGAGGGGGGGGGGTGGGGGGGAAAGTTGGCCCGGAAGATTCGTGTGAGTGCGGAGGGGAGAGATCTAAGAGAGATGAAATGTGGATAGAAGCGATCCATCAATAAGAATAAGAGGTGTCTCCGCGCCCCCACCTCCCTCACCCCAAAATAAGGAAATGTTTGGAGTGAAGAATGGTACTATATGGAAGCGAGGGAAAGAAGAAGATATCCCCCTAAATTATAACCGATTTTGGAGATAAAGACATTGACGCAATCTCTACCCGCGCCCCTGGCATCCCCCCGGCACCCCCGGGCCGCCCCTCGAACTGTTGAAAATGTCTTGGCGCACCTGCGCGCGCCCCGCACCCCCCTCCGCCCGCCGCCCAACAGTTGGTAGGAAATTAACCCGTCGGATTAAGAACTGTTAGTAACTTCCACACCTCACAACCCCCCACCCACCCCCCCACCCCACCCGGCCCACCCTCCCACACCCGCAACCCCCCCCCCAACCCCACCCCACCCCGCGCTGAATGCAGCGGTCCGACAGATGTCAGACTATTGTAGGCTCCGCCCACCACGCCATCCCCACCGCCCCCTACCAGCCGGATCATCACCCCAACCCCCCCTCCACCACAAGAACATCGCCACCCCCCACCCCCCCCTCGAGACAACCCATGTCCCCCCCGGGAATCTGAGGGGCATTTCACCCCATACTTTGCCCCAACGCCCCCCGCCGCCCCGCCCCCTGCCCAACGCCGTGGGAATTCGAAGAGCAATTAATAACCGCCCAACCCCCCTACTAGTTAGCTTGGTGAGTGCAAGGAAGAAAAACATGAAGGGCAATACCGAGGATCACTGTGGTGCTGGATATGTAGCTACTAGGAAGCTACTAGAATCACCGTGATGCTACAAGACACTGGTTCCATTCCTTTAAAGAGACCCTGATCAAAACTGAACTCTTTATATCTTCGCAAGTTTTGGCTTTGTCCGGCTGCAAACCGCCTGCGGTCAGAGTAAAGAAATTGAAATTGAAATTGTTACATCCGTGTAATACAGTTACTCACGGGACGTGAAGTTACACCATAGCGTAAGCCGGAACTAGCTTTAGTCACCGTGTCAGAGTAAAGATGGATAGTACAAGTGCTTCTACACCACACTCATGCATACAGTATGCATTGGCATAGGTTTAGACAGGGCCTTGAGCAGGGTTAATAACCTGCTTTAAGCAGAGACAGGGATATGAGTATGTTGTCATTGGTTTGGATTGGATTATTGCATCGTTTTCAGCCAACTCTGGGCTGCTCATCGTTTTCCAATTCCAAGTCCCCCCGTGCGATGCCCACGGAAACCAGGGAGTCTACTAAGCGAACTAGACAGTTTAAAATCTTTTCCAGTTCTAGGTCATTTCTTGGGGCATGGAGATGTTTTGGGTTGATTGCATGGTCAATCAGCCGTTGTACACCCCTGGTTACGATTCGTCGGGGACAGGTGGTGGTGGTGGTGGTGGTTGTTAGCTCCTCCTTAATTCACCATCTATGTGTGTGTTACATATATGGTTAATGATAACGAATAATGAATCAAATATGGTAAATATGTAAATGTAGATGTGTGAGGGGGAAATGTAATTGATTTGGTATACGGTCTCTTTTAACCAACTTATGGTTACTTACTTTGTTTTATGTTACATGGTTCTGTCTATATATATATATATGAGTGATGATTTCACTCCCTTTATTTTAGGCTACTCATGGTATGTAGTGGGCAGTAATGTACATGCAGGGCAAATCCGTTTTCAAATCTATAAGTGGATTTTTTCTAGCTTCGTGGATTTAGGCCTCCTCCAGGGACAGCGTTTGTATAGCTTTTTAAAGCTTTTAGTAGCTTTTGAGGGCCATTTACGGCACAAACACAAACAGTTTCTTCTTTTTTGTAGCAATATTTTCGCTTCAACGGGGTCAAAACTAGCGATCGCTATATATTATATATAGCGGTGAAAAAGAGCCCTGGTTACATGCTTCTTCAGCCAACTCTGCCTCTTCGGGCAACTCAACGTCTTCCTATTTCAAGTTCCCCTGTGAGACCTGATCCTACCGAACCACCGTCAGCCACACAGAACCAACGGGCAGCGCGAAAATTGAACAGAACATTCATCCCACAGTGTAACGTGTAGGCTTGTCCAAAAGTATTAGTCATCTTCTAAAATTTGCCACATGTCAACCACCCTCTTAAGCTACTTGGGTGACATTTATGAATACAACAAAATGATGGCTCATATTATGCATGTGTCATCACGTGTTGTGAAGCAATGACTAGGGAGCTGTAAACCAGTTCCTCCATTTTCCCCTTTAGTTTGGATTGTCAAATTAACACGGGTGTTGGGGCATGTCAGAAGTACCCTATATGACACAAGGCACACCAGCCCCACATGTATTGTTGCCTCAATAGGTGTCCTTGGGGGGACAGACTTGTAAGCATGTTGTGCTACTCTGGGCTGGTGTGTGTCGTGGGCAAACACATTAACCTAAATGGGTATGGACCCCAGCATGTAGGCCCCTATTGAGCACTTTACCCATTGCATGGAGCCTATCCTCAACAGTCAGTTCAAATTTGAATGGGTGCCACATGTGCATGCAAGATGAGTCTAGTATACCCACCATGTGAGAAACATCTGTATCCATCCATGCCCAGACACGCTGCGGAGGTCCGGAAAGCGCTAACGAGAGAAAATATGTTTGGAGCCTCACAATAGATCACCCGGGAAAACGTCACCACTGGACCTGGCTCGGTTATTAGAGTAAGGTTTCACCTAGCGCAGTAAGTTTGGACCCCGAACTCCCAGAATAGCACAGTGTGGGTGACGAAATATGTAGACAGGCTCCATAGGTTACTTTATTTCGGAAGCGACTGATACTTTTGAACACACCTAGTGACACACAGGGCACGCATAGGCTGCGTGGCCAGGCTGGGTGACTACCAGCCAGGTCATGAGCTGCCTGCGCCAGCTAGCACTAAGTACTACTACCTGCAGTCGCCTGCATTACTAGTACCGCTGTAGACCCTAACCTGGACTACCGCCTGGTATAAGCTGGCACCTAACGATGTTTTAGTTTTCTGTAGAGGGAGACTGCGGACACCGGGAGGAGATAGCTACTGGATTGTTACACAGTAGGCATTTGATAGATAGTCGCCGCCGTAGTGGACTGATATAGAAGCAGGCGGCAGTACAGGTAGTACTGCATGGCAGTGCACGTGGTCATAGCTGACACGGGCACTGCACAGAGCAAGGCAGGGACTAGACACTGGCTGCTCTGAGCCACTCTATAGCCGGTCTATAACCCGGTCTATAACAGATGTAAACATCGAATACCTATATCATTGAATCACACATATTAGTTAAAATCCGGTTATACCGGTCGCAACAGAAATGAAGGAGCATATTGAGCAGAATAATTTCCGTCCCTCGTGGCAGGTTCTAGGCAGCTACCTTCGCTGGCTAACCAGCCAAACCTAAAGCAACCTGATGTACCTGGCAGCTGACATATGGTGACTTTCCCCAGCTGCAGCATACGGGAGGGTCCCCTTAAAACCCCGCCCCTAGAGGCGTTTTCTTTTTGCAGCTCACATTATCGGCTTCCTAGCAATGCTGAGGTTTATGGACTTTGCCCAGAATGAAAGTGATTGATATGGTGGTGATTTTGGATTGGTGGTGGTGCTGTGGTTGTGATGATTATAAAATAACTCGTGATGACACACACGGATATACCGGCAATATGATTCACTTGAACAGTTGTTTTACAAGAAGGATCTTCGGGTCTTCGCCTCAAAGGGTGGGCAAGAAGCTTGAGAGTTGAAAACACTTGCGACGATTGAAGTTACTTCCGCATGTGTTACAACTGCATGCATGATATAATTTATATTGTTAAATTAGATTATGACTGTAGCACAAACTCAGGGCCCCCGTCGGTAAAACGATTATTTGGGGTTCAGTTCATCAGTGTTTTTCTTTTTAAGCCCTTCTTATCACGGTTGGGCAAGTTCCTTTAGCCTATTTGGCCTACCCCTAGACTGTCACGTACACATACATGCCATTTTCTCTCGTCCTATATCCCCCAAAGGATCAAATATGAAGATCCCGTTGTTATCTTCCCCTGAGGCCTCCTGAACCCGCTTGCCACCAACTCACCTTCTCATCAAGAGTTCAACACTCCGTGTTCTATCACACAGGAATGTGTTTGTGCACAGTTTTGCATCACATTTTATCCAGACCCAGTCACCCAGACCCAGACCCAGACCCAGACCCAGACCCAGACCCAGACCCAGACCCAGACCCAGACCCAGACCCGCCCAGACCCAGCCCCCCTCACCCCTGGCAGTTCTCGGCGAGTCGGTGCAGTGCGATCGGGCACCATCCAGGCCAGGCCGGTGCAGCCAGCCCTCACCCGCTCACCCGCATCACCTCTAGAACCCCAAGATAGCGTCAGCAGTCAACCAACGACTACATCCCTAATTAATTGAAGGCCCTGCTTCTATCTCTCGTTCGAGCCTTACGAGGCTTCTCTGTCGGACGTGCCCAGCTCGCATCTTCTATCTCGGCATTAGATCGTCTGCCCAGTCTATCGAACGCACCCGCCGAAACAGCAAAATCCAACACTTTCCTTCCTTCTTTCCAGCAAGCCACTCCCAACTCTCTGTCTGTAGATCTGTGTTTCTGTTTCTAATCTCGAGCCCGCACAGCAATTCGGCCTAGTTGATTGTGAGAAATGAGCGATTCTATGCCCCCACCCCCCATGGCAGCGGAAGCCAGCCCTAACCAAGACTCATCAGAGGCAAAACCGTCAGATAAATCTGAAAGAGCAAATGAGGAGTTCAGCATGCCTGCCCCCCCTTCATCCAAGCCCTCCAGGGCTCAGGAGCTAGTGGAAGGAGATGATAAAGGTGCTGCCTTAGTGCCCATTCCAGTTTTCTGTCCTATGGTTACATTCTGTACTCGGGAGTGTGGTATACATTTGTTCATGCTGCCTAAGTTTACTCAGCCCGCAGCAGCTGATAGACCATGCAATCAAAACAAAACAAAAAGGAGTGTCTCTTAAGTGTGGGGTATGGCATAGCTTAGGACAGGGCGAAGCTAATCATTTCTGTTTGTCATGCTCCTCCATAGCTCCATCAAGCTGCGGGCACATTGGGAGTCTAGCAGGGCACTAGAATGTAACCATCACCATCACCATCACCATCACCATCACCATCACCATCACTATCACCATCACCATCACCATCACCATCACCATCACCATCGCCATCACCATCACCATCACCACCACCACCACCACCATCATCATCATCATCATCATCATCATCATCATCATCACCATCATCATCAGTATCACTACATCCCTGTGTGTGGCATAGATGGCAACTCTGCCTAGCAGCCAAATATTAGGGAAGAACCGCATGTATAACACTGAGGACGAAGGAAAACCTGGGCTGTGCCCATGCAATCGGATAGGATCAGTAGAGTGGTGTGGTGTGGAGTAGGGTGAAGTGGAGAGGAGTGGCCTGGAGTATGGTGTAGTGTAGTGTAGAGAAGCGGAGTGTAGAGGAGCGGAGAAGATGGTAGGGGAGTTGAGTGGCATGGAGTGGGGTGGAGTATGGTGTAGTGTAGAGGAGTGGAGTCTTGAGGAGCGGAGTAGAGTGTAGTGTAGTGTAGTGGGGCGGGGTATAGTGTAGTGTGGTGTAGAAGAGTAGATGGGAGTGGCGTGGAGTGGGGTGGAGTAAGGTGTAGTGTGGTGTGGAGGAGTGGTGTGTAGAGGAGCGGAGTAGAGGGGAGTGGCGTGGAGTGGGGTGGAGTATGGTGTAGTGTAATGAAGAGGAGTGGAGTCTGGAGGAGTGGAGTAAAGTGAAGCGGAGTAGAGGTACGGGAGCGGAAGAAGTACGGCAGGTTTTTTCCTGCTTCCCCCCCCTGATCATCTGTGTGTGTCTTTTTGGTCTGCAGAGATGAGGTCAGTGGTTATAGCAGCTGCAGCCGCCGTAGCTGCCAAGGTTGCTCCAGGCCAACGGGAGAAAGCTATTGCTGATGCCACAACTGCGGTGAGGCCCTACAAAACGTCTTGCCATAGATGACTTGTAGGAGTCGGCTATGTTATATAATATTAGTGAATAATTAATATTATAAAATATGTCATGATTGACATCAAGATAGAAAAACATTTCCCTAGGTTGATGTATTGCCATAGATGACAGAACACGAGGCCCTATGTAGTACCATGATGACATCAAGATAGAGAAACATTTCCCTAGGTTGAGGTCTTGCCATAGATGACAGAACACGAGGCCCTATGTAGTACCATGATGACATCAAGATAGAGAAACATTTCCTTAGGCTGAGGTCGTGTCATGATGACATGACATGAGGCCCTATGTAGTACCATGATGACATCAAGATAGAGAAATATTTTCCTAGGTTGAGGTCTTGCCATAGATGACGGAACACGAGGCCCTATGTAATGCCATGATGACATCAAGATAGAGAAACATTTCCCTAGGCTGAGGTCTTGCCATACATGACATGACATGAGGTCCTATGTAATGCCATGATGACATCAAGATAGAGAAACATTTCCCTAGGCTGAGGTCTTGCCATATATGACATGACATGAGGCCCTATGTAATGCCATGATGACATCAAGATAGAGAAACATTTTCCCAGGTTGAGGTCGTGTCATGATGACATGACATGAGGCCCTACGTAATGCCATGATGACATCAAGATATAGAAACATTTTCCCAGGTTGATGTCTTGTCATGATGACATGACATGAGGCCCTACGTAATGCCATGATGACATCAAGATAGAGAAACATTTTCCCAGGTTGAGGTCATGTCATGTCATCATGACACAAGGCCATCTGTCATGTCATGATTGAGAAACATTTCAAGATAGAGAAACATTTCCTGTGGTTGATGTCTTGTCATGATGACATGGCATGAGGCCCAACAAAAAGTACTTGCATAGCACTTGTGGGATCTCAGTTTGGTCTTGGTCTGGGCTTGGGTCTGTCTATGGGTCTGGGTCTAAGTCTGTCTACGGATCTGGGTCTGTCTGTGTGTCTGGATCTGGGTCTGAGTCCAAGTCTAAGTCTGGACCTGGTTTTGTCCGAGGGCTTGGGTCTGTCGATGGGTCTAGGTCTGGGTTTGGGTTTGTCTATTGGTCTTGGTCTGGTTCTATCTATGGGTCTGGGTCTGTCGATGGGTCTGGGTCTGCGTCTGGGTTTTTCTATGGGTCTGGGTCTGGGTCTGGGTTTGTCTATGGGTCTGGGGCTAGGTCTGGGTCTGGGTCTGGGTCTAAGCATTGCCCCTAATTCTGTCTAAGGGCTTGGGTCTGTCAATGGGTCTGGGTCTGGGTCTGGGTGAAATGTGCTGAACATTCTTACATGATAGAATGCGCACATCCGGATGCTGGACAGCTCGGACATCGTGGGCTGTGGTCAGACAGATCACTCAGCAAGGGACTGTTTGGAGGTGGGGGGGCACTCCCATGGCTGCATGGGTGGTAGTTGGCCGGCCCTTGACGGCAGACCTACGCAACGATAACTCGTTGAAAACAGGTTGCCGGAAGAGGTTGGTGATTAGTAATGCCTGTAAGAACGGTTGGTATTCTGCCCAGAAATGGACGAAAATAGTGTTGGTGAGAAAATTACAAGCGGGGGAACGAGTCAGGAGGGTCGTGTGTTGGGTTCCGGGTTTGGGGGGGAGATTTCTTAAGTCACACCAGTCTACTTTCCTGTATGTGTTGCGTTACACTTACATCACACCAGTCTTCTTTCCTACATGAGTTGCGTTACACTTACATCACACCAGTCTTCTTTCCTACATGAGTTGCGTTACACTTACATCACACCAGTCTTCTTTCCTACATGAGTTGCGTTACACTCACATCACACCAGTCTTCTTTCCTATATGAGTTGCGTTACACTTACATCACAATAGTCTTCTTGCCTATATGAGTTGTGTTACACTTACGTCACACCAGTCTACTTTCCTACATGAGTTGTGTTACTCTTACATCACACCAGTCTTCTTGCCTGTATGAGTTGCGTTATACTTGTACTGTATGAGCATATTAAACTCCCACCCGTTGCTAGGTTCACAATTGCCGACCTGCTGCCTTGAAAGAGGCCGAGAACTTTCCTCCGTGCTGTTGCGCGGTAGTCCAAGCCCAGGCGCAGTAGCGGCCTGTGAAAGCAAGCCATACAGCCATCGTTTACCTTTGCAAGGCGTTACAATTTTCATTGTTTAGCATGCACAGCGGATGTCTGACAGATCATGCTGCTCATACAGTGTATTGTGTCATGCATCCGCAAATGATGAGCACACCCCACTGTAACCATTCCCCAGTGCAAGCGAACGTGAAGGTTCCTCCAACCTCACTCCCCGTGGCAAGGCGTAATAATTTCAATTTACAATTTAGTATACCCCCACTATGTGTGTGCCCATCTTCCAAAGCCTCCATTTCCTTCTCTGCTATGTCCTTGCCGTCCTATATAGGTAGGGACCGGCAAATCGTATGATGTTGATCAAAGGTGAGTATGATATCATTTGATATCATACAAATTGCATCATATGATATTGTTTATAAATGGTAACTTTGGCCTAGTCAGACTACCGGCATCATATGATATCATATGATATCATATCGCCGTTCCCTATACATAGGTGCACATACAGTACTTCAACTACAGCATTATGAGGTCAAAGGGGAGGGGTGGAGAGGGGTGGGGAGGAGAGGGGAGGGGAGGGATGGTGTGGTGTGGGTCGAGTCATGTCGGGTCGGGCTAGGTTGGGGGTTGCTGTGTGTGTTTGTTGGTGTGTGTGTATGTATGTTTGTGTGTTAATATATATAGGCTATCCAGGAGTTCAAGAATACAAGTCCTAAGCGCGTGTCGCAAGCGACACGGAAAAGCGCTTTTGCAGTGACGGGCAGGGGGAAGGGGGCGGAGGGCAAGGCTGCAATTTACAGTACACGTGCAGTACAATGGAAGAGAACAGTACCTCATTGCCATCACGACATTGTCACACTCTCCACTGGGTCTCTAAAATGTGTCATTGTAAACAAGAATTGTTACAAGGTTCTATACGCCAGGTTTGGCGTGTAACCGTCTGCACATTGCAGCGAACAATAACCCCCCGTGCGAGGACCACGGAAACCAGGGATTTCTAGTGCACATGTCTTGGCGCAGATTCAAACCGTGAACTCCTCCGGTTGTGGTGACCATTATATCCCGTTCACCACTCGGGGTCATGTCATTGTAATGGAAGCATCATCATGCTTTGTCCTAGTTTTCCTGTATAGGTGGGGATTTGCAACTAATTAAAGTGTTTGGAAAACTAATATTAACTAATATTATTATTGTGTCACACTGTGTCACAATAACATTAGTTTTCAAATGAATTCAAAATTCTGGTGAGACGGCTCGTCAGTCTAATATTAACTAACATCCACTCATATGATTCATTCACTAATATTAATAGGGAGCGGCAAATAGGTCTATGTGGGCCCAGCCGATAGATCTATATAGGTCTATATAGGGCAATATTGATTTATATCTGGCCTATCGGTACACCAAGGAGGCCTCTGAAAAATCTGGTATTTATTTTACATGTCCTGTGCTGCATTTCAGGGTGCCCTGCACCTTCAAAAAAAATAAAAGATTTTTTCTAACATCAAAAACCACTTGTGTCGCTTGTTACTGGCGCGGTCGCGCACTCAACCCAACTACGTAGCCTCCAAACCAACCCAGGCCCAGCACCCCCCTACTCCCATCAACACAATCATCAGTTCATCACCATCAGCAATCCAGAATGCCTTTTAAGAGTCTTTAAACTGTCTAATTTGTTTACTTTTACTCGGTCACAGTGTGATCCTTGGTATACGTGGGTATCGCACGGGGGGGTGGGGGGGCTGGAATTTAAAGACGGTAGACAACCTAGAGTTGGCTGAAAACCATGTCACAATCCAAGCTTGAATACATCATCATGGGCATCATCACGAGCACTTTGTGCTGTCGCCCTGAATCCCTCAAGCTCTATCATTTAGGAGCAGCATGCGTTGTTAATCCTCTTGAAGGGTGTCTGCGTGGTGTACAAAAAGTTCGCAAAGTCCTTCTCGAATGCATCACGCTGCTTTACTCAGCCGTTATCAGCCTACCTTTTGCGACCCCAAGTGGTCTTTTCTGTCTAGTGTTCTTAGAAGGGCTGTCCAAGTCCAGTTCCACAATGCACCCTTTGTCGGCTAATGTTGTTAGGGCTGACGCCAATGTCACAAGCACGACAAAACAAATGGCCAGCTCCATCTTCGGCAATTCGCGCATCGAAGAGATTTTTCCATGCGGAAGTCACTGGTAACTTCTGGAGAATCGTCCAGACGGCTGAAGGCAGCATTAGCTCCCTCTTATACTTCTGTAAGCCGTCAGTATTCAGTAGGCTGTTTGCCGGCTTCGTTCAGTGATACGAAAGCGAATAATACAAAAGCGAATCGCAAGAGGAAGGAAGCTCAGACGGTGTGTGTATGCACGAATCATACTGATATAGACCTATCTGGTCGAGGGGGGGCGTCGGACAAGGGAAATCGATAGATCTATCGCCGTCGCGAAGATAGACCTATATAGGTCTATATAGACAATATATCTATATAGACCTATCGGTCTTTTGCCTCTCCCTAAATATTAACTAACTTAGCCTTTTCTTATATATAGGCCATTGAGGAGTACAAGAAGAAGAAGAAGGACACGCCAAGCGCAAGCATCTCAGCACTGTCAACTCCCAGCCCATCCACATATGAGGCTCCTCTGTGGAGTGGAGTGCCTGAAGGGTGAGATGAGCCCGAAGTTGTTTTTGCAATCTTATCTCGTCACTAACAGGACCATTGAATATAAGTTTAGATATGATGAACATAGATATTAATATGTATTCATTTATATCTATGTATAAATATATATGTCCATCGTATCTATGCTTCTATATATATATATATTTATTTATTTATTTATTTATTCGTATGCTGCTTACCTTGCATGCTGCTAGCCCCCCTATATATACATATATGTTTTATTCATTCATATGCTGCTTACCTTGCATGCTGCTAGTCCCCCTATATATTTATTTATATATATTTATTTATTTGTTTATTTATTTATTTATATGCTGTTTACCTTGCATGCTGCTAGTCCCCCTATATTTTGTTTTTTTGTTTTTTAATATGTTGTTTAACTTGCATGCTTTTAGTCCCCCTGGAGGGTTGTAGCAATATGAAGCTCCTCTTTAGAGTGGAGTGCCTGAAGGGTGAGATGAGCCCGTAACGTTTTTTAATCTTTATCTATCTTGCCACTGACAGTACCATCGAAAATAGGTGTAGATATGATAAATAAATAAGTAAATAAATAAATAAATAAATAAATAAATAAATAAATAAATAAATAAATAAATCAGTGTAGATGTGATAAATAATTAAATAAATAAAAGTATACATGATGGGCATTGTCTACATACTGCTCTTTTTTTCATGCGACGCGTCGCAAATCCAGCGACTGGGGGCGACCCCAGTGCAACGCTGGAGGATAGGGGGGGCATTTCTAACTAGTTTAGCCGGACCCATGCGTTGCCATGCAGCGATGGAATGGCGACACGATACAAACACGCATGCTTTGGTACTGCTTTGGTACTGCTTTGCAGGGTACCATACACCCAAGAGGTTCTGAAAATCACACATGCTTTGGTACTGCTTTGCAGGGTACCATACACCCTAGAGATTCTGAAAAACGGAGCCATCGTAGACAACAGCAAGGTTGCCGAGAAGAGTTTTTACACCTTTGGACGTGCAGTCACGGCAGACGTAGTAATCGAGCATCCATCCTCATCCAGGTTGCATGCTGTGCTGCAGTACAACGGTGACACGAAGGTAAGTCTCATCTAGGTTGCATGCAGTGCTGCAGTACAATGGTGACACGAAGGTAAGTCTCATCTAGGTTGCATGCAGTGCTGCAGTACAATGGTGACACGAAGGTAAGTCTCATCTAGGTTGCATGCAGTGCTGCAGTACAACGGTGACACGAAGGCTAGTCTCATCCAGGTTGCATGCAGTGCTGCAGTACAACGGTGACACGAAGGTAAGTCTCACCAATGAGGACAAGTGATATGCAGCGTCGCAGACAACGTCAAAAATTGGCGGAGAGGTGTTCTGGACGGAGCGGCAGGTGGCAACGGAAGCGAGTTAGTTACGAGACCGTTGGCTGACGTGTCAGGCTTCATCTCGGTCAGACGGTCGGACGGACAAATGGGTAACCCTGGGGGCTCCCGCTCCCCTGAAGGGGGGGGTCCGCCAAAAACGTGGTGATCGATAGGAGAACGTGAGGATCGTTATCCGTTACACTTCACCCCTCTTTCGAAAGACCGACGCCCACTGTCGTGGTGATCGATAGGGGAACGTGAGGATCGTTATCCGTCACACTTCACCCCTTTTTCGAAAGACCGACGCCCACTGTCGTGGTGATCGATAGGGGAACGTGAGGATCGTTATCCGTCACACTTCACCCCTCTTTCGAAAGACCGACGCCCACTGTCGTGGTGATCGATAGGGGAACGTGAGGATCGTTATCCGACACACTTCACCCCTCTTTCGAAAGACCGACGCCCACTGTCCTGGTGATCGATAGGGGAACGTGAGGATCGTTATCCGTTACAGTAAGTGATTCAAGAGTGAATCAAGCCCTGGCTATATGGTATAGTACTACCTAGCATCAGACGGGTCTGAGGTTCGAGCCCTGGCCAGGCTCACAATTTTCATTTCAGACTTGCCGCCTTGGAAGAGGGAGAGAACTTCCCTCCGTGCTGTCGCGCGGCAGTCCAAGCTCGGACGCAGAGGGTCTGCGAAACCAAATGAACCCAGCGAAACCAAATGAACCCAACATGGTAGCCATTCTCCAGTATGTACGGTACATGCATGCAAACGGGAGGGGTTCCCTCAATCTCACGTCTTGTAGCAGCTCATACTAATGTTACATTTTTTATTTTTGAGTGTGATTCGAGAGTGTGATTCAAGAGAAAAACGGTTTTTTCTTGTGATTGAATTTCTCTGAGTTTCTGCCGGAAGCTTTCATATATGACAGCACAAGCACATAATTACGGAATTCTTTAGTTAATTCCCATGTGAATTTCTATGTGAATTTCTCTTCTTCTGTAGGAAGCTTTCATGTATGACAGCACAAGCACATAATGATAGAATTCGATAATTACTTCCCTTGTGAATTTCTCTGTTTCTGCAGGAAGCTTTCATATCTGATAGCACAAGCACATAATGACAGAATTCTACAATTAATCAATTCCCTTGTGAATTTCTATGTCAACGTCTCTTTTTCTGCAGGAAGCTTTCATATATGACAGCACAAGCACATCATGATAGAATTCTATAATCAATTCCCTTGTGAATTTCTATGTGAATTTCTATGTTTCTGCAGGAAGCTTTCATATATGACAGCCCAAGCACATAATGATATAATTATACTATTTATAAATTCCCTTGTGAATTTCTTTGTAAATTTAAATGTGAATTCCTGTGTGAATTTCTCCGTTTCTGCAGGAAGCTTTCATATATCATTGCACAAGCACATAATGATATAATTCTACAATTAATTCCCTTGTGGATTTCTATGTGAGTTTCTATGTGGATGTCTCTGTTTCTGCAGAAAGCTTTCATATATGATAGCACAAGCACATAATGATAGAATTCTATAATTAATTCCCTTCGAATTTCTATGTAAATTTCTATGTGAATTTCTCTGTTTCTGCAGGAAGCTTTCATATCTGATAGCACAAGCACATAATGATAGAATTCTACAATTTATTAATTCCCTTGTGGATTTCTGTGTACATTTCTATGTGAATTTCTCTGTTTGTGCAGGAAGCTTTCATTTATGACAACACAAGCACATAATGATAGAATTATATAATTAATTCTCATGTGAATTTCTATGCGAATGTCTCTGTTTCTGCAGGAAGCTTATGTATATGATGCACAAGCACATCATGATATAATGTATAATGGTATGATGCACAAGCACATAATGATGTAATTATACTGTTTACTAATTCCCTTGTGAATTTCTGTGTAAATTTGTATGTGAATTACTATGTGAATTCTCCGTTTCTGCAGGAAGCTTTCATTTCTGACTACACAATAACATAATTATAGAATTCTATAATTAATTCTCTCGTGAATTTCTATGTACATTTCTATGTGAATTTCGCTGTTTCTGCAGGTAGCTTTCGTTATGACAGCACAAGCACATAATGATAGAATTCTACAATCAATCAATTCCCTTGTGGATTTCTATGTACATTTCTATGTGAATTTCTCTGTTTCTGCAGGAAGCTTTCATTTATGACTACACAAGAACATAATGATAGAATTCTATAATTAATTCCGTTGTGAATTTCTATGTGAATTTCTCTGTTTCTGCAGGAAGCTTTCATTTATGACTACACAAGAACATAAGGATAGAATTCTATAATTAATTCTGTTGTGAATTTCTATGTGAATTTCTCTGTTTCTGCAGGAAGCTTGTGTACATGACAGCACAAGCACATAATGATATAATTCTTCTTTTTATTAATTCCCTTGTGAACCTCTAGGTAAATTTGTTTGTGAATTCCTGTGTGAATTTCTCTGTTTCTGCATGGAAGCTTTCATATATGACAACACAAGCACGTAATGATATATTTCTACTATTTATTAATTCCCTTGTGGATTTCTATGTGAGTTTCTATGTGAATTTCTCTGTTTCTGCAGGAAGCTTTCATATATGATAGCACAAGCACATAATGATTGAATTCTATAATTAATTACCTTGTGAATTTCTATGTAAATTTCTATGTGAATTTCTCTGTTTCTGCAGGAAGCTTTCATATATGATAGCACAAGCACATAATGATTGAATTCTATAATTAATTACCTTGTGAATTTCTATGTAAATTTCTATGTGAATTTCTCTGTTTCTGCAAGAAGCTTTCATCTACGACAACACAAGCACATAATGATAGAATTCTACCATTTATTAATTCCCTTTTGAATTTCTGTGTACTTTTCTATGCGAATTTCTATGTGAATTCCTGTGTGAATTTCTATGTTTCTGAAGGAAGCTTTCATCTATGACAACAAGAGTACATAATGATAGAATTCTGTAATGAATTCCCTTGTGAATTAATACGTGAATTTATATGTGAATTTATATGTGAATTTATACGTGAATTTATACTTGAATTTATATGTGAATTTATACGTGAATTTATATGTTTCTGCAGGAAGCTTTCATCTATGACAACAAGAGTACCCACGGAACCTTTTTGAACAAGAAGAGAATAGTCCCTCTTGTCCATGTCCCTTTGCGTGTTGGAGACACAATCAAGCTTGGCGAGGTGAGTGGCTTTTTTTCTTTTTGCCCATTTGCCACCCCTACCTCCTCCCCACCCCCACCACTACCACCCACAAGCCTCTGCGCCCCCAACACATCTGTAGCCTCCACCCCTGCGCTGCTTCTAGATGAAGTGCTGCCCCCACCCCTACCTCCTCCCCACCCCCACCACTACCACCCACAAGCCTCAGTGCCCCCAACACACCTGTAGCCTCATGAGCAGTGTGGACATGTGTTGCACTCGTGTTACTCTGCGTGTACGAGACACAAGCATGCTTGGGGAGGTGAGTGGGCATGAGCAGTGTGGACCAGGGTACTACAAAGCGCGCGCAGCAGCGCGATTTCGTGCATGCTTTTTGAGTCCCTCAGCGCGTTTCGCGCAGTTTTTTCAACCCCTTGTGGGCCCAGCGTGCAGTTTTTGCACCTGTTTGCACCACAAAGCGCCGACCAATTTGACAAAATGTAGTACCCTGGTGTGGACATGCATTGCACTCGTGTTCCTCTGCGTGTTGGAGACACTAACAAGTTTGGCGTGGTGAGTGGGCATGAGCAGTGTGAACACGCACAAAAACAAATACAGTGGTAAGTGGGCATGAGCAGTGTGGGCATGTATTGCACTCGTGTTCCTCTGCGTGTTGGAGACACTAACAAGTTTGGCGAGTTCAGTGGGCATAAGCAGTGTGGACACGCACACAAACAAATACAGTGGTGAGTGGGCATGAGCAGTGTGGGCATGTCATGCACTCGTGTTCCTCAGTGTTGGAGAAACAAACAAGTTTGGCGAGGTGAATGGGCATGAGCGGTTTGGACATGCATTGCACTCGTGTTCCTCTGTGTGCTGGAGACACAAGCAAGTTGGTCGGCCCCCTATAGGGGGACAGACCTATGCGATACTTCCGCGAAATGGTGCTGTTTCTCAAATTTCCCAAGAACGCCGGTCAAATCAGCCGGTTAAATTGACTTCTTTCGCATGGGAATCGACCCGTGTTATTATAATTTCTCTGAGGGCACTTATTCACGTACGGATCTCAGGGCTGCGGAATTCCAAAGTCGCAAAGCAAGTTGAGTAGTCGCAAAGCAAGTTGAATAGTCGCGACACCAGTACATGTAAAGCCTCGCACGTCCAGTAGTCGCAAACCAGTTTGGATAGTCTGAAAGCAAGTTCAATATCCGCAAAGCAACTCCAATGGTCGAAGAGCAACTTCGCTTCTCAACTTCCTTGGGAGTTACTGTACCTGCGGCAAAATGGTGCACTTTGGGAAAACCAACCTGCTGTCGAAAGCTTGCCCCGGAGAGCACTTCTTCGCGTACGGATCTCAGGGTTGCGGACTGTAGGCGCGGAATTTTCCTTTGTCGTTTCCCTCCTGCCCTGTGGACTCAATCTAGGGACCTGGAGTATGTCCAACACAACAGCTGACTAACAAGCTCTCATACATCGTAGACAGTGAAGACACACGGAAACCATGTTCCACATCCATCAGAAACAGCCCAAGAAAGAAGGCATCCGCCTCAACTGCATTCACACACCTGCTATTGAAATTGAAATTGAAATTGAAATTGAAATTGTTACATCCGTGTACACACCTGCTACAATAAATGACGTTTACATGACGGCTCTCTCACAGTTCTCCAAGTTCTGCAAGTAAAAGCATACCATTGGATGCCAAGCCTAGACATAAAACATAACATGATAATCTACGTTACATATTTCAAACGATCAAGTTGTTGGCAATTGCAATTAGCAAATGTATCTCGCTGAACGTCGTTTCACACTGGCATACCCACGTGGACAACTTTGTAATATTGTTCAACATTCAACAACAAATTTAACAATCATAGACAACTGAACTACAAACCCAGAAGATATCGTGAACCATACCCCACACCCGGGGCCGACCTCCAGGGGACCCGCCAGGGCACCCTACTATTTGGCGATGTGAGTGGGCATGAGCAGTGTGGACACGCACAAAAACAAATACAGTGGTGAGTGGGCATGAGCAGTGGGGACATGTATTGCTCTCGTGTTCCTCTGCATGCTGGAGACACAATCAAGTTTGGCGAGGTGAGTGGCACTTTTTGGCGGAGCTCCCCCCTATAGGAGGCGGGAGCCCCCAGGGTTACCCATTGTCCGTTTGTGTGACCGTAAAATTGAAGCCTGACACGACAGCCAACTGTCTCATAACTAACTGGATTCGGTCAGCTCCAGTCTGTTGCCACATGTCATTCCGTTGCCAACTCACTCCGCCAATTTTCCGCGTCGCTTGCGACGCTGCACAGGACTTGTTTCTTTTTGAAAACGCCTTGCTATCGCTATACGCTATACCCCCCCCCCCCCCACACACACACACCACACCACACCACACACACACACACGCCCCCCCCCCCCCCCCCCCCCCCCCCCCCCCCCCCCCCCACACCACACACCACACACACACCACACACCCTACCCCCCACTCCACCCACTCTACCCCCCACCATACAACAGAGCTCTGCATCTAGCTATTTGGAGGGCCCAGTGACCTGATGCCTGAAGAGGGGCTGAACCAACCACAACGCTGTTACTACCTCTCTTACCTCACTACCTCTACTACCGACACGCCCTCCACCCCAATCCCTACCCTACAACAGAGCTCCTGCATCTACCTATTTGGAGGGCCCAGCGATCTAATGCCTTAAGAGGGGCTGAACCAACCACAACGCTGTCACTACCTCTACCATCTCACTACCTCTACTACAGGCATGCCCTCCAACCCACCCCCCACCCTACCCCCCAACCCACAACAGAGCTCACGCATCTACCTATTTGGAGGACCCAGCGACCCGATGCCCGAGGATGGGCTGAACCGTGAAGCGCTGTCACTGCTTTTACCACCTCAATACCTTGACTACTGACATGCCCCCCCACCCCACCCACCCACCCACGCTACCACCCACCCACCCCACAACAGAGCTCGCGCATCTACCTATTTGGAGGGCCCAGCGACCCGATGCCCGAGGATGGGCTAAACCGTGAAGCGCTGTCACTACCTTTACCATATCACTACCTGTACTACTGACATGCCCCCCACCCCACCCACCCACCCACCCACCCTACCCCCCACCCTACAACAGAGCTCGCGCATCTACCTATTTGGAGGGCCCAGCGAACTAATGCCTGAAGAGGGACTGAACCGAGCTCAGCGCCGTCAACTTCAGTCCCTTGAATATGCCAAGGCGATGGAGGCAAAAGAAAAGAAGGTAGCGCATGCTCAGATGGCTAAGGCCCTTCGTGGTGGTGATGGTGCCTCTTGGGGAATGGAGGATGAGTACGACGAAGCCGACCCAGATCTTGAGAATGTGAATTGGCGCTCTTTTCTGTCTAGCAATAAGTTGACTGACAAGCAGCAGAAGCAGGCAGAGAAGATAAGGTGTGGGTCAAAAGGGGGGGGGGGGGGGGGGGGGGGGGGGGATGGTCATGCTCTCCGTGGTGGTGATGGTGCCTCTTGGGGAATGAAGGGTGCGTACGATGAAGCCGACCCAGATCTTGAAAATGTGAATTGGCGCTCTTTTCTGTCTAGCAATAAGTTGACTGACAAGCAGCAGAAGCAAGCGGAGAAGATAAAGGAGTGGGTCAAAAGGAGAGGGAGGATGAGCGGGGAGGGAGAGGGGGCGGGAGGGGGGGGAAGAGCGATGGGGGGTGGGGGAGGAGGTGTGTGGGGGTCGTGGGCGGCTGAGGGGGGGGGGGGAGAGGAGGTGGGGGGGTAGGGGGGGGAGAGAGAGGGCGAAGGGGGGAGGGAGATGTTGTGGGGCAAGGAGAGAGGAGAGGCGAGGTAGGAAGCCGAGGGGGAGGGGAGAGGGGTGTGTTTGTCAGGTTATTCAAGGGCTGGAGGGGGGGAGGGGTCGGTGTGTGGTATGTGTGTGTGTGTATTGTGGTGTGTTTGTGTGGTTGGGGGGGTGGGGTGGTGGGGGTCTGGGTTAATGTGTGATGGTCTGTCTCCCTGGTGGTGAATGAGCCTCTGGGTTATGTATATCTTTTCTGTTCTAGCAATAAGTTGACTGCAAGCAGCAGAAGCAGCAGGAGAAGATAATGTGTGGGACAAAAGGAGAGTGAGCGGGCGGGGGGGGAGGGGCGCGGGGGGGGGGGCGGGGGTGGGGGGGGGGGGGGTATGTAGTGATAGGGGGAGAAGGTTACGGGTCATTTGTATGTGTTTGTATGGGGGGGGGGGGGGGGGGGGGGGGGGGGGGGGGGGGGGGGGGGGGCGGGGGGGGTCATGCTCTCCGTGGTGGTGATGTGCCTCTTGGGGGGAATTATGACAGGCGTCGTGCGGATGACGCGACCAGATCTGGAGAATGGGAATTGGCGTTCCTTTTCTGTCTAGAATAAGGTGATGACAAGCCGCAAAGCAGGCACGAGACGAAGGCGTGGGACAAAAGGGGAGGGAGGGGGAGAGGGGGTGGGGGGTGGGGGGTATGTGTGATGATCATGCTCTCCGTGGTAGTGATGATTCCTCTTTGGTTAATGTATGAATGCGTTAAGAAGTGTTAATGGAATATAAGAAGTGTAATTGATAATTCAATGGCTGAGTCATTGGCAATTAATGCTGGAATATAAATCAATGGCTGATGTCTGGCTATTAGTGAGGACTTTCTAATCAATGGCTGAGTCATTGCATTAATTGATGAATTATAATCAATGGCTGAGTCATTGCATGAATTGATGATATTACATCAATGGCGCATGCACCTGCATTGAATTATTTTAATCAGTGTCTGGGCCATTATTAAGACGGAAGGAAATTAAGCAGTGGTCGGAGTCAGGGCAGAATGAATGCGGACAGAATGACGAAACTTAATGATTGGATGGTATCACAGGTTCAGAGGGGGCGGGCTACAACACCACAACACACACACCACACACAATCATACCACCGACCACACATACCCCCCCCCCCCCCCCCCCCCCCCCCTTAATGAATTTTGTATGCCCCAGATCCCGAGATACAAGATAACCAAACTGCCCCCCCCCCCCCCCCCTTAATTAATGATGGACTGCCCCCAGATCCCGAGAGTACCATCAACTAAAACTTGCCCCTACCCACACAAAACCCATCAACCCCACAACACACCTCCCCCTAATTATGATTGGTGGCAGATCCCGAGGTAAAAGCATAACCAACTTGCGTGTAAGGAACAGAAGTGGATCGGGGTATTCAGCCAATGAGAAGGGAAGGGGTCTACTGCTGGCCAGCATCGGTTGTGGTGCGTTTGAAGTGATACGTAAATACAAGATAAATGTAGCCTATGCGAGGCTGAGGTTGGGGGGCCGCCGGTTCGGTTGCTTGCACTGGGGCCCAACACCAATAGGGGTGGGGTGGGTGGTTGGGTGGGGCGACGGTGGGGCTGATATCCTCCGGGTGCGATTGTGTGGTTTATTCCGGGTTAATAACATTTTTTTTTCCCAACGATTGCGTCGCCATTACGGCGTTTGTCATATAATGCTGGTCAAGAACGTTTTTGGGCGTGATGAAGTCAGGGGAACGGCTATCATATGGATGTGCGCAGCGCGGGTAGATATCAATGATACCATACATTGCATCATATGATATTGACAATAAATGCAACTTAGCCTCGTCAGGATGCGACATCCACTGATATTATATGGACGTCATATTGCAAGTTACTAATCGTTATAAGGTGCACAGGCAGCCGTTGTTATAGCATCAGGGGATGTACTGCGAACAACCTTTGGACTTTTGTCGAGAATGTCGAGATTTCCAGGCCAAATTGCGAGAATTCTGATTTCAGGGCAAATTCTCGACGAAGTAGGAGTCCTCAGGGGGAACGGTTTGGACACGTCATCCCGGATGGCTTTAATTATTGCTCACACTACCACGGCTATCGACTGATTATTATGTCCAGAAAATGTTCATGGATTCTGGCCCCCCCACTGGCACTCTAGCGCCACCCACACCACCACCACACACCACATCCCTCACTCCCCCCACCCTCCTTGCCTCCCCCCCTCCACCCACCACCACCCCTCCCACCCAATCAGGTGGTAGTTCGCTCCGGGTCCCGAGGTGGCAAGCTTCTGGTCACCCGGTGCTGGGCTACTCCTCAGCTCTCCCTGATTACTCTTCTGTTTGGCATCGTTGTACAAACACGGAAAGAGTCTTCGATACGAATAAATGAATCTTTGGGTAGCACGAACTCAGGGCCCCTATCGGAAACGAATTGTTTTGGGGGTAGTTCACCAGTACTTGTTCTTTTTAAGACTTCCTAATAACGGTTGGGAGTCCCTAGCCTGTTTGGATACTTGGGCTGTATGTACAAACCAAGCAGTGCTGAGCCGACGCCATCCAAAGCCGATGATATTGATATTGACATATCTGATCTGATATCATTTCGCCTGCTCCTAGCTTGAGTGACGGTGTATTCAAGTCGTCCCCCCCCCCCAAACCCATGTCACCATCCTGCCGCTGCCTTGCTACGAGGGTATGGCTAACTAGTCTCAGAAATGCCTCCCCTGCACCCCCTGGGCTTCCGTGGGGTTCGGGGGGCTGTGTTGGTTACATTGGGTAAGCACGAGATTGCTCACTTGTGCGACCGGTCGCACAACTCAACAACAGTAGTGTGGGTGCATCGCATGGATGGAGGATGGATGGAGGATGGATGGATGCATGGATGGATGGATGGATGGATGGATGGATGGATGGTGAATGGATGGATGGATGGAGGACTGAGGATTGGATGAGGATATGGATGGTAATGGAGTGATGGATGACAGGACGTGGACAGTGTAATTTCCGCCGTTGGTACTATGCTGCCTTAGGTGCTGCCATCATCTCATCCATGTTCCATGTAATGTATATCCGCCGATCGGATGGAGGTGGGAAATGCACAGATGGCTGGACGGGTATTGCTACAGCAGTGGGTACCTGCTTGGGCACTTATGTTGTTGGCTATTGTTTTTAGGATGTATGGCCAGCATCATGGGTGGATATGAGTGAGGAAGTGCTGAATGGGATATGCAGGACGGTCGCGATAGGGCATGGCTCACTGGATATAGTACTGTATTACATGCTCACTTGCATATAGTACTGTATGACAGACGCACTTGTCAATAGTACGTATACATGCTACTTGCATCTGGTACTGGCTGCATGCTCCCTTGCATATAGACTGTATTAAGCTCACTTGGGCTATAGTGACTGTATTAAATGTCGCTACTAACAGTGCCGGTTGCCTGGGCTCCACCCTTGCCTTCATGTGTGTTTTCCGTGCTCATACGAAAATGTGCCGTTCGCATGAGCCAGGCCCCGCCATAGTGGCTGTTGATGTTGCTCACTACTAAAAATGTGCAGGTTTTGAAATGAGAAGCCATCGAATAGTGTGAGGTTGAGTGCGCATCCTAAAATGTGCAGGGTCGCAATGCCGCAAAGCCCTCGCCATCGCTGTGATGTTGACGTGCGTCACTTCTTAAAATGTGCGGTCCGCACTGAGCAATGCATTCTCCAGTAGAAGAGGCGGTTGAAGCCATGAAGAAGCGTGAATGAGTAGCATCAGGGGGCTGCGAAGCGGATGTGAAAAATGGTTTGTGTTTCTTGCTTGTATTATACTCTTAAGCCCAACATTTAGTTCTCGCCTGTAGGAATATCCTTTCACTTGGTTCTACTGTTTTTTTTTTGCCTTAACCTAATACTAATGACGACCTGCTGCGGAAAACAGATCCTAAATAGACGGGTTGTCCCCTAGTAGAAAAGAAAAAAGCCTGTGCAGGTGGCCCAGGTACGTATGGTTGAACTTGAGTTGGCGTAGCCGATGGGAAATGGGAAAGGGTGCTAAGTGAAGGAGATGTGGGAGTCGAGGAGGAGGCGACAGGGCCAAAGAGGAGCCCCCAGGGTTACCCATTTGTCCGCTCCGGACCAGCCATTCCAACATCCAGTCCATTCGGACCGTGTGAAATAAAGCCCCCCAAAAGATAAAGGACACGTCAGAAGGCCTCGTACTATCTCGCTTCCGTTGCCACCTGTCACTCCCTGCGCGGATCAGCTCCGCCATTGCAAAGTGAGGAGGAAAAGAAGAAGATGCGAAGAGAGGCGGCCGCGGGAACCGAGCTGACACAGAATGTTGTTGTCGGACAGGAAGGGAGGTAAGCGCTTCATGGTCGCCCGCAGGACCACCAGGGTCGCTAGCAAGACCATAGGTCGCCCGCAAGCCCCCCAGACCTCTTTCTGCAAGATTTCTTCCTGATGAACCGCATGTACAGCATCTCAAACACTTTTCGGTTCATTCCTGGCGGACTACCACGTCTTAGGCATTTCTAACCACACACACTTTCGACCACCATTTTTGACGATTATGGACCATTCTACGCTTCTTCAAACCATTCCAACCAATGTTTCGACCTTCTAACAAGTCTAGCACTCCGGGAGTTATCATTGCATGTTACCGTCTAAGGGCCGACCAACCCTATACAGTGACGACTTTCCCACTATTTTCGTCTTCTACCAAGTTTGGGATATTTTTCATTGGTTTCTACGTTTTTGCCTAATACGTGACGATCTACTGCGGAACCAATGCCCTAAACATCAATACAGTGAAGATCTCTGAGGAGACAGATCCCAAACCCCATTACAGTGAAGATCTACTGAGGAGAAAGCTGCCGAATACCCCAATACAGTGAAGATACTCTGCGGAAAGATGGCCTAACCACAATCCCGTGGAAGACCTACCAAATATTTAGTTTCTCCCAAGTTAGGATCTTTTTCTTTTCGTTTCTACCTATTTCTGTATTGTATTATTGCCATTCCTTACTTTCATGATTAGATTTATGGAATTGTATGGGTATTTGTTTATACGCTTCGTAGTGATTAAGGTAATTAGAAATATAACAACTAAAGGCATGAAATATACGATTTGTTCTACGGCTTACTGAGGTGCTTACTTTAATCTGAATATCATAATAATTCTTATTTCATTAATTGTTTTTCTTCTACGGTTCCTAGGATATTCGATGAAACACCGTATATAGTTCTTGTCGGAAGACCGCCGCACCCCACCCCACCCACCATACCACTCAACAGCCTACCCCAAAACACCCATTCACCCACCCACCACCACCACCAAACCCACACCCCACACACCCACCATAATAACAAAGTCCCAAGTCGCACTGCGCGCCCCGTGTCATTTAATTAAATATATAAATATACAAGCCATGTGTGTGCGCACTTGTCACCCGTGCCCAGCTCTATGACAGTCGAAGAATGCGACGTGTCGGATATTAAGTTTGCACTTCAATAATTTAGGGACCGGTAATAGATAGTATGAAAAGCTACCATAACTATAAATATTCAATAGAGTACCATATATTATTTATTCAAAACAAATAAAAATCTGGTGATACGGCTAAGCTGTCTTGTATTAGCTAACGTTCACTAATATATTATTCTTTCACAATTGTTACAACTAAGCTTTCCATCAACAAAATGCGGAGACAGCCAGGGGCGGAGCAAGAAGCATCGGGAAGCCAGCTGGCTGAAAGTGATGAAGAGTACCTTCAGGCGAGTCTGATTACCGCCCTCAATGGATCATTTGATAATTTGGGCTTTTGTGTATTTCATGGGGAAGGGGTGGGGGTTGGGGACATTTGATCATTTGTGCTTTTGTGTGTTTTATGGGGAAGGGGTGGGGGTGGGGGACATTTGACAATTTATGCTTTCGTGTGTTTCATGGGGAAGGGGTGGGTGGGGTGGGGTGGGGTGGAGAACATTTGAAAATTGGGGTGAGGTGGATCCTCGCCTCAATAGAAGATTACCTAGTGATCCGCTGGTTACACCGGAGCTGCTGATTATAACCTCAGGGTTTAGCGTTGACCGAGGCCTTGGGCCCACGCCACTTGCGCATGAACCCGCAGCAAGGGCTGGTCACCTAAGGTTGTTTTTCATGCTGTCAGTGGTGATGGTGGGTGTCATGGTGGCTTCTCTGCTGCTGCAGCTGCTGCTTTTCTTGGTGGTGTTGGTCTCATTGGCCGACACCTGGTTTGTTTTTGGCGGAGCCCCCTCTCAAGGACGGCGGGACGAGCCCCCATGTTTACAAATTTGCGTTAGTCCGCACGGAAAAAAAAATTGAAGTGACAAGTCAGCCAACGTTCGCGTAACTAAACTGCTTCGGTCAGCTCAAACGTTGCAATTTGTTCCGCGCAAAAACCTTGCCATTCTGCGTCACTTGGACGCGCATTGATTGTCCATGCTGTTGTGATGGGGGTGTCATTGTTGGCTTCTTACTGCTGCTGAAGTGCTGTTCTGGTGATGTGGTTGTTGGCCGGTACCTCAACGTCAGGTTGACAAGGGCTGTAAGTGTTGGTGGTCGGTGGTAGGTCATGGTGCGTTCTCTGATGACGTGTGCTGATTATAGTTTTGTGGTCACGGGTGAGGTTACTTAAGTCAGGTTGTTTCAGGCTGTAGTGGTGGTGGTGGTGGTCATGTGGATTGTCTGCTGCTGGCAGTGCTTGCTGTTCTGGTGGTGTTGTCACGTTGTTGTCACTCAAATTAGGTTGACAAGGGTGTCAGTGGTGTGGTGGTTCATGTGGCTTCTCTGCTGACCGCTGTGCTGTCTTGTTGGTTGGTGTTGCCTGCAGCTACTGTAGCTCGTGATGAGTGTCGTGGTCGTGTGTGATCTGCTTTTCTTCTGCTTCTGCTGCTGTGTGTCTGGTGCCGTGGTGTGTTCGTGGTTGTGTGCTTGTCTGCTGCGTCGTGTATGGTTGCAGATGATCGTGGTGGGTGTGCGCTAGCTGCTGCGTTGTTCGGGGCTGCTCTTGGCGTGGTGTGTGCAGTCGGGTGGGTATGTTGATGCAAGCGGAGCTGCTGTAGCATCGTGGTTGGGTATTGACTTGGTAGGGTGGGGGGCAGCTGATTCGTGGTGGTGTGATGCAGCTGCTGCAAGTCCGTGGTTGGGCTCTGAAATTGACGTGGTTGGTTGCAGCACTGATCATGGGGTTGGCTGCGTCGGTATAGCTCGTAGTTTGGGCTGCTATTGGTCGTGGTGTGGTGCCGTTGACTATGGTGGGTGTTGTTCTGTGCAGTCTGATATAAGCTCGTAGTTGGGATGCCATATTGGTAGTGGTGCTGGTTGACAGCTGATGGTGGTGGTTGTGCTGCAGCTGCTGTAGCTCGTGTTTGGGGCTGCTCTTGGTCGTGGTGTGGTGCAGCTGATCATGGTGGGTGTGCTGCAGCTGCTATGCTCGTTCGTTGGCTTGTCTTGGCGTTGCGTGGTGTCTCGAACACGATTCTGATGATGATGCCGATGATGATGATGATGATGATGATGATGATGATAATGATGAATTATTTTCTCTTGCTGCTGCTGCTGCTGCCGCCGCCAACACTCTGAATAGAGTTTCCTCACCTCCACTCCTTTGCTCTCTGAACAGCGGTTGTGATGTATGGACTGCCTATCCTCTGCGTGATATGATGCTGAATCTGGTGCTTCTATGTTATTTCCCATCCTTTCACTCCTTCGCTCTGACTCGGGTTCTGCTGATGACGATGAGTTCTTCCGACGCACAGCGGGGCCTGGGAAGCCGGCGTGGCGGTGGCCAAGAAGAAGAAGACGCTTAAGGGATGCCCGTTGCGTTGAAGCGGCAGCACCTCGATGTCAAGTACGGATCCTTTGACCAGCGAACGTGTCAGCAGCTGGTTGAAGCTAATTGCAGCGAGGAGGCAACAAAGAACGGGAGGAGCAAAGAGGCAACAGTAGCAAAGAGGACGAGGAATCAAGGCTACAACGCTCAATAAAGGCAGAAGACGCAAAGGCGACGCACCTAAGAAGAAGCGGGACGCCAATGGCTACAACAGAGGCAAGGAACGAAGGGGAACGCAAAAGGGGGCCACAGTCAGCAAGAACGGAAGAAAGAAGCAAAGGCGCAATGAGGTGAGGGTAGGAAGTGGGTGAGCAGACCGGCCGGACGGACACACAAACTCAAACATAAACCCAAACATCTAACATGCCCATCGGCGGTCGCCTACACATGCACCCATCCCACACGACGTTCTGGATGACAACAAAAGGCCGCACTCCAACAATACGTCATTTACACATGCAGGAAGACAGAAACAAACAGGCTCCGTACGAGTGGCACCAACCAACACACACGACCCGAACACACCGATCACAAATAACTACACATAACACGACACAAAAGAAATAGGAAACAGACACCCAGCGTACCCACACATACAACACTGCATACACAACAACTACAATACACAGCACCATTACACATACCACACACATTACGACTAACAATACACACACACGCACATGCACACCAACAATACCAAACCACAAACAGTACAAGCATGTGCAGGAGCTCATTTCTGCTGCGTCTGATACCAAGTCACCAGTCCCCGTGGCTCGAAGAGTGGCGCCCTGAGTAGATCGAGCAATGTTGTTGAAGCCCTGGAAGGGCTCAGCGTGGAGCCCCGGAGGTACAGCTTCTGCAGATTGCTTTGTCTGACAGCCTGGCCCAGCCTCAAAGCGTGAGCCCGAGGTCAGCTCTGAGCAATGTCTTGACAGCCTGGCCAGCTCAAAGCGCGGAGCTCTGCTGTCAGGCATCTGAAGCCATGCTTGTGACAGCGGCAGTCAAAAGGTGGAGCTCCTGAGTCCGCCATATTCATGAAGCATGCGTTGACAGCTTAGATCGCCTTCATGGGAGAACATGGAAACAAAAATTGAGAATGACCGGGGGAGCGAGACTCTACAACATAACTCTATATAGCCGTATTGGCCTATCCCCGGACTGAACCTACCTTAATATACCTACATACAGATTGGAAACAATAATTGAGCAAGGACAAGGTCAGGTGAAAGTTATGTTTTTGCGTCTCCACTCAGTATTTGGGTTTTAATCTGATTGTATAGTAAGAACTGTATTGTTTACAGTCCAGGGCGGTAGCCAAATCGACTAAAGGGCCTGGGCCAAACGTGTGGAAGGCTTAAAAAGAAATAAGCATTGGAACTGAACTAAAACAACGGTTGATCCGAATCAGGGGCATGAGTCGGTTACAGATGCTGCATTTCATGCTGCATATAATTAATCATCATCTCATGGGATTGTCAATTTACGGGCCAATTCTTATCGCTCTTTTAGCAATCGTATCAAGCATTTCCATCCTTTAAAGGATCATGATTCATGACCAGCTTTATGCTGGAGTTTTTATCCACCAATTCATAAAATGTAAAAGTTCGTAAAACGTAAGTCATAAAATGTAAAAGTTCATAAAATGTAAAAGTTCATAAATGTAAAAGTTCATAAAATGTAAAAGTTCATAAATGTAAAAGTTCCAGCTTTATGTTTTAATTAGTTTTTATCCACCAATTCAGGTTATAAAATGTAAGAGACCGATCAAATGCTGCAAGATGAGATTTTTGCAACAATTGTTCGAGCCGTCGCACCATATGCCCCCCGGCCAAAACATTAAGGGGCGACGCTTTGTTGCCGCTACACTACAAATCATACTCCGGTGGGACTATCAATTTTGAAATCAGTTGAGTAGCCACAAGCTACACAACTGCCAGGTACACGCTCCACCCAGGCTACCACTACCTTGCCCAGAGAAATTTGAAATATAAACACATGTAGGTGACTCCAGAAAGATTCATAAGCTCCTGTCCACATGTGTGAAAATCGACCGTTAGGTAATCTAGTAGTAACACGTGTCTATGAGAGTCGCAAGCGACGCTGAAACTGCGGAGTGTGTGGCCAAGGAGAAAAGGTGGCAACGATGGAGCGGATGAAGCTGAGTTAGTTCCGGAACGTCGTGTGCCGTTCGTCAGTACTTTAAGTTTTTTTTTTTGTTCAAGACAAGATGGTAAACCAGGGGGCTACAGTCCCCCTTGAGAGGGGGTCGCCAAAAAATATCGTTCAACTGACGATTCTCAAACTCCTTGGTATTTTGGTTCTGTGGTGTTGGGGGTTTGGCGGCGGTGGGGAAGGGAAGGGATGGGTGTGGGGGGGTTGTGCGTGGGGTGGGGTAAGAGTTATGGGTTGGGATCGGCACGATTATATGATTATCCAAAGGTGAGACAGGGTTGTCATATGATATTACAAAGGTGTTATATGTATCCAATTTGATGTCATATAGTCCATTCCTAGTTAGGGGTGTGTAGGTGGGCTGTGTTGAAAGTGTGGGTGTTGTGCCAAGAAGATTTAACTTATGGTTCGCACTATTGGTTGAGATTCGTGGGGTGGGTGGTGTTGGGGTGGGGGTGGGGTAGGTTTAGTTGTAGGGTCGGCAATATTGATGTTGGCCAAATGGGGAGGAATGGGTCTAGGAGATCATTAAAATTGAGTTTATGATAGCCTTATGATGGCATAAGTCGCCAGCCTAGTTGGGTGTGAGGGTGCGCGTGGTCGTTGACGTGTGGGTGGTGAGCCAAATATCACTTTTTACTGGTCGCAAACTTCATTGTGTTTAATTTTGTGTGGGGGGGTGGAGTTGGGGTATGGGGTGGTTAGGTTTATGGATCCGGGACGGTTATCATAGGAGGTTGGGCCTAATCCAAAGGTGAGAAAGGTTTTTTTCATAGATATATACAAATTGGTCTTATGCTTATTGAATGTATATGCCCTCTAGTTATGGGTGTAGGTGGGCGTTGTTGACAAGTGGGGTGGTGATGCAAAATATTTCACTTTACTGGTTCGCAAACTTATCGGTGAGATTTTGGGGGGGGGGTGGGGTGGGTGGGTCGGGGTAAGGTTTATGGGTAGAGCTCGGGCTCTCAATGAGTTGTTGCCATAGGTGCGAATGGGAGTGTGTGTGTTTCTGTGTGTGGGGGTTGGGTGGTGGGGGTGTAGGGGGGAGGGCCTGTCCAAGAGTTGTGTGGGTGTGTGTGTGGTGTTGGTGTAGGGCGGGTAAGTTGTAGGCCATTAGGTTTTCATATGGTATTACAAATTGGGTCATGATATTGTATTTTAAATGGTAATTTAGCACCTGTAGCCTACCAGCTGATATGATATGAGTCCATATAGCCATTCCGTAGTAGGGGTTGTGCGAGGGGCCGAGTTATGTGTGGGTGTGATCAAACATGTGGGATTAGGGTTTAGGGCTTAGGGTTTAAAACCCTGATACACACCTAACCCCTAAACCTAATACTTGTCTTGGTTCTCCAAACTCTGCGCAAATCAATCTGAAGTGGGTATATTAGGCACTGAGTTGGCTAGCAAACTTTGTACGGAATTTTTCTACCTTCCCTCTGGCCCGAAAGCCCCCATACTAAGCCCTTGCGGATGGGTTATATATATAAATGTACATAGATGGCTGTAATATACGGATGGTTGGTATATGTATAATTTTTTTTATATTATTATTATTGCTTTTTTTTATTATGCCTATTCAGTATTATTAAGTGTTTATTCATTATTCTTATCAATATATTTTTGCTCAATTGTCCTTTTTAACTGCGCTTCAAACGTTGCGCAAAGGACTTGGTCAATGTCGTATTATGTCCCCAGTCTCAGAGCGTACGGCCAGGCGCTGAATGATGCGCGTGATGCTGCCAATCTTGAAGCATGGGGACGAAAGCAGTGCCGCATTCAGGGTTGAGCGCTTAGGTGGTGAAGCGAACAGGGGGGCGAAAGTTGACAGAGGGGCGGCAGTGGGGAGGGGAAGAAAGCCAACGGAGGGGAGGGTGGCAGTGTGGGGGGGGTCGGGTGGGGGGTATAGGGGGGGGGGGGGGGGGGGCGGGGTGGGGGGGGGGGGGGGGGAGGGGGGGGGGGGGGGGGGGGGGGGGGGGGGGGGGGGGGGGGGGGGAGGGGGGGGGGGGTGAAGGGGGAGGGGGGGGGGGGGGTGGGGGCGGTGGGGGACGGGGGGCGGGGGGGTAAGGGGTGGGGGGGGGGGGGGGGGGGGGGGGGGGGAGTCAAAGAAGCGGTTGCACTGGGGGGGGTTGGGGGGATGGGCTGGGCCCAACAAGGGACGACCGCAACGCACGCCCACACCCCCCTACCACCGAGGACCACTCCCCCTGGCGAACACCGCAACCAACCGCAACGCCATCACCACCCACTACCAAAGATCCACCGCCACCCCACTACCTCTTAGTGCCTGATCCACCACCACCGTGCAAACAAGAAATCAACACGACGCCGCAACTCGGCCAGACCACCACTCACAAGACCACGGGACAACCACCACGACACCACCACTAGGCGGTCCACAACGACCACCACCACCATACCAACCCACCTAGACACCACGTACCACCGCAACCATACCGCCGTACACCTGCACGGACCACCATACCCACCGCGACCATCCAGCTCACACACGACCCTACGGACCACCTCACCGACTTACCACCTGCGACCCATCCCCCACCGACCACGCCACATACACCCGGGCGCCCCCTACGACGGACACTACACCACTACCACCTTACCACACACCGTACCACTACCAAACAATACCACCTCTATCCACCACCCCCTCGATACCACTACCACGCGACGCACCGGACCACCGGACCCACCCCACCGTCGATCACGTGACCACACACCCCTCCCCTACCCCCACGCGTCCATACCACCCCACTGTACCCAGACCCATAGTCTCCACTGACATCACCACCACCCTCAGAGCCCTGACACCACCGCTGACCACAACACAACACAACCCACCCGACCACTACCACCACCACACTACCAAATCCACCAACTCTGAGACACGACATACCGAGACCACACCCTGCGCAACGCAGCAAGACCCAGATACGCGACCCTACCATGCCACCACCAACACGACCACCGACGCACTGATCCACTCCAACCCGACACCCGATCCCACACTCGCACCCCACCTACCACGCCACCACTGGAAACCACGCTACCACCACCACCACAGACACGCCCCCACGACCACTTTACCACCACTCCACCGCTACACCACACTACAACCTCCAACTCCAAACCCGACCATCCCACACCACGACCACATACCCCATCGGCACGCGACCACCCCCCCCCAACCCACCACCACCACAACCATACACTCGCTAGCTCCAACACCCCACCAACCACCACACCGCACCAGTACTCCCACATTTCCACCCCAACAACACCTCCCTACCAGACGACCCTCTACCCATACCACCTTACAACCCCCACCACACAGACCGCACGCCACCCGGGCTATCTCCCAACACCCCTGTACCTCATCCGTACCACTTACCAGCCTACCACACCATATACACGATCTATCCATACCACACTGACAACTACACCACCCACCAACACGACACCCCATCCGACGCACCACCACAA
>JACBWV010000099.1:2455069-2549056 GCA_013435795.1 Chlamydomonas sp. ICE-L
TATTTATGTGGCTGATTATGCTCTCCGTGGGTAGTTGATATTCCTCTTTGGTTAATGTATGAATGCGTTTTTTAAAGGTTTTAATGAAGGTGGTTGTAATGAAAATTAATGAAATAAGTAATTGATGAATTTAATCAATGGATGTGGGAGTCATTGCATAATTGGCTGATATATCAATTGGGGCTGAGTCATGCATAATTGATGAATTATAATCAATGGCTGCGTCATTGCATTTAATTGATGATTGAATTTATGAATTATAAAATCAATGGTAGTTTAGTTATTGCATGAACTGATGAAGTGATAATCAATGGCTGCTGAGTCATAGCAGTTTTTGACTCTTCATCTAATTTGAATGTATAAATCAGTGGCTGAGTTATTTTATTAACGAATGGAATGAATATTAAGCAGTGGCTGCGTCATTGGCATTACTTAATGCGTTAAAAATGAGATGAATTAATGATTTGTTTGGGTTATGGAATCACCATGTTCAGATCTGGGCGCTTACACACACACAACACCAACACACACATCACACCAATTTATTTTTTTATGTAACCCTACCTGACCAAAACCATTACCCCCCCCCCCCACCTCTCCCCCCCCCCCCCCCCCCCCCCCCCCCCCCCCCCCCCCCGCCCCACCCCTTAATGAATGTTTGTTATGGGCTCCAGATCCCGCTCAGAGATAACGATAACCAAAACTTGCCCCCCCCCCCCCCCCCCCCCCCTTAATTAATGATTGGATGCCCAGATCCTACGAGAGTACAAGATACTAACTTGCACCCTACACACACAAACCCACTCACCCACTCACACACACACCTCCCCCTTAATTAATGATTGGATGCCCCAGATCCCGAGAGTACAAGATAACCAACTTGCGGAAAGAAGTGGATCGTATTCAAGCCAAGGAGAAGGTGGAAGGTGGTCTTACTGCTGGCCAAGCATCGGTTGTGGTGCGTGAAGTGACTACGTAAATACATAGATAAATAGTACGCCTTATTGCGAGGCGTGAGGTTGAGGGGGCCAGCCGGTTTGCTTGCACTGGGGCCAACCACCAATAGGGGTGGGGTGGGTGGGGTGGGTGGGGGAAGGGGGGGGCTGACATCCTCCTGGTGCCTGATGTGATGGTTTATTCCGGGTTAATTAACATTTTTTCTTCTCCCAACGATGCGTCGCCATTCCGGAGCTGCATATTACTGCTGGTCAAGAATCGTTTTTGGTGCGTGAAGTAGGGACCGGCATATCATATGATGTTGCGCCAGCGCGGGTATGATATCATATGATACCATACATATTGCATCATATGATATTGTACATAAATGGCAACTTTAGCCTCGTCAGACTGCCGACATCACATGATATCATATGACGTCATATTGCAGTTCCCTAATCGTATAAGGTGCCCAGGAGCGTTGTTATAGCAATTCAGGGGATGAACTGGACAAACGTTTTGTACTTTGTCGAGAATTGTCGAGAATTCCAGGCCAAATTGTCGAGAATTCTTGGATTTCCAGGCCAAAATTCTCGACGAAGTACGAGTCCTCACGGAAACGGTTTTTCCAGTTCATCCCCTGAATTGCTATAATTATTGCTCACACTACCCACGGCTATCCGACTGATATACTTTCCAGACAAATTCCATGACTTCTGGCCGCCCAACTGGCCACTCCTCAGCTCCCACCCACCACCACCACCACACACACATCCCTCACTCCCCCCACCCTCCTGGCCTCCCCCCCTCCACCCACCCACCACCACCTCCCACCCAATCAGGTGGTAGTAGCTCCGGAGTCCAGAGTGCTGGCAAGCTTCTGGCCCCCCGGCTGGCTACTCCTCAGCTCCCGCCCTGATTTACTATTCTGTTTCGAATCGTTTGACAAACGAAGCAGTCTGCGATAAGAATGAAATGATCTCTGTAGCACGAACTCAGGGCCCCCATCGGTTAAACGATTGTTTGGGGGTCAGTTCACCAGTACTTGTTCTTTTTAAGCCCTTCCTATAACGGTTGGGCAAGTCCCTTTAGCCTGTTTGGACTACCCCTGGGCTGATGTACAAACCAAGCAGTCTGAAGGCCGATGCACTCAAAGCAGATGATATCTGATATCTGACATATCTGATCTGATATCATATCGCCGCTCCCTAGCTTGAAGTGACGGTGTATTAAAGCTAGTCCCCCCCCCCCCAACATGTCACCATCCTGCGCTGCATTGCTACGCATGGGTCTGGCTAAACTAGTCAGAAATGCCCCCCCTGACCCCCTGGGCTCCGTGGGGTTCGGGGGGCAGTGTGTTACATTGGGTAAGCACCGAGATGCTCAATTTGCGACCGGTCGCACAAATCAAAACAGTTAGTGTTGTGCACAGCATGGATGGATGGATGGATGGATGGATGGATGGATGCATGGATGGATGGATGGATGGATGGATGGATGGATGAATGGATGGATGGATGGATGGATGCATGGATGGATGCATGGATGGATGGATGGATGGATGATGGATGCACAGGACGGATGGACGTGTATTTCACAGCAGTGGTACATGCTTGAACTTATGTGTGCTGCCATCCATCCATCCATGTTCCATGTAATGTATATACAGCATGGATGGATGGATGGATGGTAAATGCACAGGATGGATGGACGTGTATTGTACAGCAGTGGTACATGCTTGAACTTATGTGTGCTGCTATGTTTGTTATGATGTATGGCATGCATCATGTGCTGTATGACGTGCAGAATGTGCTGAATGGCATGCAGACTGTGCTATAGGGCATGCTCACTTGCATATAGTACTGTATTACATGCTCACTTGCATATAGTACTGTATTACATGCTCACTTGCATATAGTACTGTATTACATGCTCACTTGCATATAGTACTGTATTACATGCTCACTTGCATATAGTACTGTATTACATGCTCACTTGCATATAGTACTGTATTAAATGCTCGCTACTAAAATGTGCAGGTTCGCAATGGGCCAACCATTGCCATAATGTGCTGTTTTTACGTGCTCACTACTAAAATGTGCATGTTCGCAATGAGCCAGCCATCGCCATAGTGTGCTGTTTGATGTGCTCACTACTAAAATGTGCAGGTTTGCAATGAGCAAGCCATCGACATAGTGTGATGTTTGATGTGCTCACTACTAAAATGTGCAGGTTCGCAATGAGCAAGCCATCGACATAGAGTGATGTTTGACGTGCTCACTTCTAAAATGTGCAGGTCCGCAATGAGCAAGCCATCTCCAGGTACGAAGAGGAGGTTGAAGACATTGAAGAAGAGCTGAATGAGAGCATCAGGGCTGCGATAACGGATCGGAAAAAGGTTTGTGTTTCTGCTTGTATATACTCTTAAGCCCAACATTTAGTCTTCTCTCCATGTTAGGAATATCCTTTTCACTTTGTTTCTACCTTTTTTGCCTAAACCCTAATACAATGAAGACCTGCCTGAGGAAAAAGATGCCTAAATAGACGGGTTGCCCTAGTAGAGCCCCTGTGAAGGTCGGCCCAAAGGTAAGTAGGTTGAAATGGAGTTGTGCGAGCGGATGGAAATGGTAAATGGGATAAGGAAGGATGATGTGGGATCGAGGAGAGGACGACAGTGCAAAGCAGGAGCCCCCAGTGTTACCCATTTGTCCGTCCGACCATCCATCCAACCATCCATCCATCTGACCGTGATAAAGCCCCCCCCAAAAAGATAAAGACACGTCAGCCAACAGCCTCGTAACTATCTCGCTTCCGTTGCCACCTGTCACTCCCTCGCGATCACTCTCCGCCATTTTGCAAAGTGAAGGAAAAGAAGATCGCATGAGACGGCGACGCGGAACAGCGCTGACACAGAATGTTGTTGTCGGACAGGAAGGGCAGGTAAGCGCAGCCAGGTCGCCAGCAAGACCACCAGGTCGCCAGCAAGACCACCAGGTCGCCAGCAAGACCACCAGAACCTCTTTCGGCAACCGATTTTCATTCCTGATTGAACCGCATGTACAGAAATCCCAAACACTTTTCGATCATTTCCGGGCGGAATACCAACCGTTCTTACAGGCATTCTAACCAACAATCTCTTTCGCCCACCATTTTTTGACGATTATGACCATTCTAACCGCTTCTTCAACCATTCAAACCAATGTTTCGACCATTCTAACCAATTTCTAGCATTTCCGGAGTTATCATTGCATAGGTCTACCGTCAAGGGCCGACCAACCCTAATACAGTGAAGACCTTCCAAATATTTAGTCTTCTAACCAAGTTGGGGATTATCTTTTCATTTTGTTTCTACGTTTTTTGCCTAATACAGTGAAGATCTACCTGAGGAAAAAGATGCCTAAACCCCAATACAGTGAAGATCTACCTGAGGAGAAAGATGCCCAAACCCCAATACAGTGAAGATCTACCTGAGGAGAAAGATGCCTAAACCCCAATACAGTGAAGATCTACCTGAGGAGAAAGATGCCTAAACCACAATACAGTGAAGACCTACCAAATATTTAGTCTTCTCACCAAGTTAGGGATTCTCTTTTCTTTTCGTTTCTACATTTCCTTATTTTATTTATCGCAATTCTTAATTTAATGATTATTATTATTGAATTGTATGGTATTTTGTTTATACGCTTCCTTATTTGATTATATCGTAATTAGAAATATAACAATAATTATTATTGAATTATATCGTATTTTGTTTATACGCTTCCTTATTTGATTATATCGTAATTATGAATATAATAATAATTATTATTTAATTATATTGTATTTTCTTTCTACGTTTCCTAATTGTATTATTAGATTGAAACACCTTATATAGTTATGTCGGAATACCTTTTCGACCCCCCCACCCCACCCCACCACTACCACCACCACCACCTACCCCAAACACCCATCCACCCACCCACCACCACCACCACAACCACCACCACCACCACCACCACCCACCATAATAAAAAAAGTCCCCGTCTCACTCGCGCCCCCGTGTCATTTCATTTAAATAAAAAATACAAGCATGTTGTGTGCGCACTTGTACCGTGCCCAGCTCATGAAGTCCGAATAAGCGACAGTGTCGGAGATTGAAGTTTGCCGTACAATAATTAGGGAACGGCTACTAAGATTAGTTCATGAAAAGCTAACATTAACTAAAATTATTAAAGAGTCACAATAATATTATTTATTCAAAACAAATAAAAATCTGGTGATACGGCTAAGCTGTCTTGTATTAGCTAACGTTCACTAATATATTATTCTTTCACTAATGTTAACTAACTAAGCCTTTCCATAACAATAATGCAGGAGACAGACAGGGGCGCCAGCAAGAAGAAGCGGAAGCAGCTGGCTGAAAGTGATGAAGAGTACCTTCAGGCGAGTCTGATTACCGCCCTCAATGGATCATTTGATAATTTGTGCTTTTGTGTATTTCATGGGGAAGGGGTGGGGGTTGGGGACATTTGATCATTTGTGCTTTTGTGTGTTTTATGGGGAAGGGGTGGGGGTGGGGGACATTTGACAATTTATGCTTTCGTGTGTTTCATGGGGAAGGGGTGGGTGGGGTGGGGTGGGGTGGAGAACATTTGAAAATTGGTGAGGGTGGATACCGCCCTCAATGTAGCAGATACCTAGTGATCCGCTGGTTACACCGGAGCTGCTGATTATAACCTCAGGGTTTAGCGTTGACCGAGGCCTTGGGCCCACGCCACTTGCGCATGAACCCGCAGCAAGGGCTGGTCACCTAAGGTTGTTTTTCATGCTGTCAGTGGTGATGGTGGGTGTCATGGTGGCTTCTCTGCTGCTGCAGCTGCTGCTTTTCTTGGTGGTGTTGGTCTCATTGGCCGGACACCTCAGGTTGTTTTTGGCGGAGCCCCCTCTTCAAGGAGGCGGGAGCCCCCATGTTTACCCATTTGTCCGTTAGTCCGACCGGAAAAAAATTGAAGCCTGACACGTCAGCCAACGGTCGCGTAACTAACTCGCTTCGGTCAGCTCCAACGTTGCCACCTTTTGTTCCGTCGCCAACACACTTTGCCAATTTTCTGCGTCACTTGCGACGCTGCATATGACTTGTCCATGCTGTCAGTGGTGATGGTGGGTGTCATGTTGGCTTCTCTGCTGCTGCAGCTGCTGTTCTTGGTGATGTTGGTCTTGTTGGCCGGTCACCTCAACGTCAGGTTGACAAGGGCTGTCAGTGGTGGTGGTGGTGGTGGTCATGGTGGCTTCTCTGCTGCCGCTGCTGCTGATTATGGTGGTGTTGGTCACGTGTGACGGTTACTTAAAGTCAGGTTGTTTTTCATGCTGTCAGTGGTGGTGGTGGTGGTCATGGTGGCTTGTCTGCTGCAGCTGCTGCTGTTCTTGGTGGTGTTGGTCACGTTGGCTTGTCACCTCAAATTCAGGTTGACAAGGGCTGTCAGTGGTGGTGGTGGTCATGGTGGCTTCTCTGCTGCAGCTGCTGCTGTTCTTTGTCGTGTTGGTTGTGCTGCAGCTACTGTAGCTCGTGGATGGAGTTGCTCGTGGTCGTTGTGTGCTGCTGCTTCTGCTTCTGCTGCTGTTGTGGTCTGGTGCAGCTGGTCGTGGTCGTGGTGTGCTGCTGCTGCTGCTGCTGCTGTCTTGGTATGGTGCAGCTGATCGTGGTGGGTGTGCTGCAGCTGCTGTAGCTCGTGGTCGGGGCTGCTCTTGGTCGTGGTGTGCTGCAGCTGATGGTGGTGGGTGTGCTGCAGCTGCTGTAGATCGTGGTTGGGGTTGCCCTTGGTCGTGGTGCGGTGCAGCTGATCGTGGTGGTTGTGCTGCAGCTGCTGCAGCTCGTGGTTGGGGCTGCACTTGGACGTGGTGTGGTGCAGCTGATCATGGTGGGTGTGCTGCAGCTGCTATAGCTCGTAGTTTGGGCTGCTCTTGGTCGTGGTGTGGTGCAGCTGATCATGGTGGGTGTGCTGCAGCTGCTATAGCTCGTAGTTTGGGCTGCTCTTGGTCGTGGTGTGGTGCAGCTGATGGTGGTGGTTGTGCTGCAGCTGCTGTAGCTCGTGTTTGGGGCTGCTCTTGGTCGTGGTGTGGTGCAGCTGATCATGGTGGGTGTGCTGCAGCTGCTATAGCTCGTAGTTTGGGCTGCTCTTGGTCGTGGTGTGTATTCTGAACACGATTCTGATGATGATGCCGATGATGATGATGATGATGATGATGATGATGATAATGATGAATTATTTTCTCTTGCTGCTGCTGCTGCTGCCGCCGCCAACACTCTGAATAGAGTTTCCTCACCTCCACTCCCTTTGCTCTCTGAACAGAGTTGTGATGATGACTGTGACTATCCTTCTGCTGCTGATGATGATGCTGCATCTGGTGCTTCTAATGTAGTTTCCTCACCTTCACTCCCTTCGCTCTGAATAGGGTTCTGATGATGACGATGAGTTCTTCGACCGCACAGCGGGCTCTGGGAAGCCAGGCGCTGGCGTGAGCAAGAAGAAGCTTAAGGATGCCCCGGTGGTGGAGTCGGCAGCCACCCTCTATGTCAAGAAGGAATCCTTGACAGCTGAACGTGTCAAGCTGGTTGAAGCTATTGCAGCTGAGGAGGCAAAGAACGAGGAGGAAGCAAAGGAGGCAACAGTAGCAAAGAAGGAAGAGGAATCAAAGGCGACAACAGCCTCAATAAAGGAAGAAGAAGCAAAGGCGACAACCTCAAAGAACGAAGAGGACGCAATGGCTACAACAGCAGCAAGGAACGAAGAGGAAGCAAAAGGGGCAACAGCAGCAAAGAACGAAGAAGAAGCAAAGGCGACAAAGGAGGTGAGGTTAGGAAGTGGGTGAGCAGCCTGGCAGGAAGTACACACAATCTAACACACAAAAACACAAACATATACAAATGCACATACGGATGCTCATACACATGCACATACACACACGTATACTTACACAAATTCGCACTCCAACAAACGCATACACATGCATTAAGACATAAACAAACATGCACTTACATTTGCACACACTCTAACACACACATACACCTAAACACCTACACAAACATACACATACACACATACACAAACATAAACATAAACATACACACATATACACACACATACACACACACATACACACACATACACATACACATACACATACACATACACATACACACACATACACATACAAACACGCACACGCACATGCACACATACAGATACACAAACACACTAACACGTACACGCACTGTGCAGGATGCCTCATCTGCTGCGTCTGATACCACGGCACCAGTCCCCGCTGGCTCGAAGAGTGGAGTCCCTGAGTCAGCATCTGCAGCAATGCTTGTTGACAGCCTGGACGGCTCGAAGAGTGGAGCCCCTGAGTCAGCTTCTGCAGCAATGCTTGCTGACAGCCTGGCCAGCTCAAAGAGTGGAGCCCCTGAGTCAGCTTCTGCAGCAATGCTTGCTGACAGCCTGGCCAGCTCAAAGAGCGGAGCTCCTGAGTCAGCATCTGAAGCAATGCTTGTTGACAGCCTGGCCAGCTCAAAGAGTGGAGCTCCTGAGTCAGCATCTGAAGCAATGCTTGTTGACAGCTTAGACGCCTTCATGGAGAACATGGAAACAAAAATTGAGAATGACAAGGTGAGCTGAGAATTACAATATACTCATATAGCCTATTTGGCCTACCCCTGGACTGTAACATACATACATACATACATACATACAGCATGGAAACAATAATTGAGAAAGACAAGGTCAGCTGAAATGTTATGTTTTCTGGTTCCACTCAGTATTATGGGTTTTAACTGATGTAATAGTAAGAATGTATGTTACAGTCCAGGGGTAGGCCAAATAGACTAAAGGGACTTGTCCAACCGTGATAGGAAGGGCTTAAAAAGAAAAAGCACTGATGAACTGAACCTCAAACAATCGTTTTACCGACAGGGGCCATGAGTTCGTGCTACAGAGATAATTTCATTCTGCAATATAATTAAATCATCATCTCATCTGGGATGATAATTTAATTGTGCAATTCTTATCGCTCTTTTAGCAATCGTATCAAGCATTTCCATCCTTTAAAGGATCATGATTCATGACCAGCTTTATGCTGGAGTTTTTATCCACCAATTCATAAAATGTAAAAGTTCGTAAAATGTAAAAGTTCATAAAATGTAAAAGTTCATAAAATGTAAAAGTTCATAAATGTAAAAGTTCATAAAATGTAAAAGTTCATAAATGTAAAAGTTCCAGCTTTATGTTTTTATTAGTTTTTATCCACCAATTCAGGTTCATAAAATGTAAGAGACAAGATCAATTGCTGTCAGATGAGATGCAACAATTTTTACGACGACGCGTCGCCCACATCTGCCCCCCCCGGCCAAACTATTAAGGGGAGACGCTTTGTGCCGCACACTACAAAATACTACGGTGGGCTACTCAACTTTTCTGAAATCAGGCTTGAGTAGCCCACAAGCTACACAACCTTGCCCAGCTACACAGCTACACAGCTACACTACCTTGCCCAGAGAAATCTGAAATAAAAAACACTGATGAGGTGACTCACAGTAAAGTTCATAAGCTCTGTCCCACATTGTGTAAAATCTGACCCGAATTAGGGAATCTCGTAGTAACAAGTCCTATGCAGAGTCGCAAGCGACGCTGAAAATTGGCGGAGTGTGTTGGCAAAGGAACGAAAGGTGGCAACGATGGAGCGGACTGAAGCGAGTTAGTTACGCGACCGTTGGCTGACGTGTCAGACTTCAAGTTTTTTTTTTTGTCAAACGGACAAATGGGTAAACATGGGGGCTCCCGTCCCCTTGAAGAGGGGGCTCCGCCAAAAATAATGTTCAACTGACCTGCTTCTCAAACTCATTGGTGAGGTTTGTGGGTGGGGGTGGGGTGGGGTAAGGGATATGGGTATTGGGGTGGGTGGGGTGGGGTGGGGTGGGGTAAGAGTTATGGGTAGGGATCGGCATATCATATGATGTTATCCAAAGGTGAGAAAGGTGTCATATGATATCATACAAATTGTGTCATATGATATCATTTGATGTCATATCGCCATTCCCTAGTTATGGGTTGTGTAGGTGGGTGTGTTGAAGTGTGGGTGTTGAGCAAAATATTTAACTTTACCTGGTTCGCAAACTCATTGGTGAGATTTGTGGGTGGGGGTGGGTTGGGGTGGGGTGGGGTAAGGTTTATGGGTAGGGATCGGCATATCATATGATGTTGGCCAAAGGTGAGAATGGTGTCATATGATATCATACAAATTGCGTCATATGATATCATATGATGTCATATCGCCATTCCCTAGTTATGGGTTGTGTAGGTGGGCGTGTTGAAGTGTGGGTGGTGAGCAAAATATCCAACTTTACCTGGTTCGCAAACTCATTGGTGAGATTTGTGTGGGGGGGTGGAGTGGGGTGGGGTAAGGTTTATGGATAGGGATCGGCATATCATATGATGTTGGCCAAAGGTGAGAAAGGTGTCATATGATATCATACAAATTGCGTCTTATGATATCATTTGATGTCATATCGCCATTCCCTAGTTATGGGTTGTGTAGGTGGGCGTGTTGAAGTGTGGGTGGTGAGCAAAATATTTAACTTTACCTGGTTCGCAAACTCATTGGTGAGATTTGTGGGTGGGGGTGGGGTGGGGTGGGGTGGGGTAAGGTTTATGGGTAGAGATCGGCATATCATATGAGTGTTAGCCATAGGTGAGAATGTGAGTGTGTGTGTTTCTGTGTGTGGGGGTGGGTGTGTGTGGGGGGGGGAGGGCATTCCAATGGCAGTGTGTGTGTGTGTGTTTGGTGGGAGGGGTGGGAAGTGTTAGCCATAGGTGTCATATGGTATCATACAAATTGTGTCATATGATATTGTATTTAAATGGTAACTTTAGCCAAGTCAGACTACCAGCATGATATGATATGATGTCATATAGCCATTCCCTAGTTATGGGTTGTGCAGGTGGCCGAGTTTATGTGTGGGTGGTGATCAAACATGTTGGGATTTTAGGGTTTTAGGGCTTAGGGTTTAAAACCCTAAAACCTAACCCTAAACCCTAAACTTGATCTGGTTCTCAAACTCTGCGCAAACTCAAATCTGAGTGGTTATATTATGAACTGATGTGGCTAAGCAACTTTGTAGAATTTTTCTAATCCCTCTGTCCCGAAAGCCCCATAATTAAGCCCTTGCGGATGTGTATATATATAATGTACATATACGGATATAATATACGGATGTGTGTATATGTATACATTCATTTTTTTAATTATTATTATTATTATTATTATTATTATTATTATTATTATTGTTATTATTATTATTATCAATATTATTTTTGATCAATTTGTCTTTTTAACTGCAGCTTCAAAAGTTGCGCAAAGACCTGGTCAATGTCGATGCCCAGCTAGAGCGTACGGACAGGCTGCTGAAGATAGCGGATCCTGACCAATATCTGAAGCCTGGGAGTAAAGCAGTGGCCGATGCACGGGTGAGCGCTAGCTTGTTGCAAGCTAAGGTGGTGGACAAGGTGAAGAAAGGCTGCGGCAGTGGCTGAGGTGAAAGAAAGCAACTGAGGTGAGTGTGGATGTGGTGGTGGTCCTGTCGGTGGGGTAAGGGGGGGGGGGGGGGGGGGGGTAGTGGTGTGGTGGGGTGGTAGGGGGGGGGGGGGGGGGGGCGGTAGTGGTGGTGGGTGGGGTGGGTGTAGGGGGTGGGGGGTAATTTTTGCTTGTTGGTCTGTTTGTTTTTTTTTTTTGTTGTGTGTTTTTCCTTTTTTGTTTGGTTATTTTGTTTTTTTTTTTTTTTTTTCTTTTTGTTGTTTTTTCTTGTTTTTGTTTTTTTTTTTTTCTTTTTTTTTGTTTTTTTTTTTTTTTTTTGTGGTTTTTCTGTTGGTGTTTTTGTGGGGCTCCCGCACGGTGCCCCCCGTTGCCTACCGCCACCCGGCCACTCCCACCCACCACCCCTCCCCCTCCCCCCTCCCACGCCTCTCCTCCCCTCACCCAACTCCCCCTCCCTCCCCCCCACTCCACCCTCCCCCACCCTCCCGTCCACCCCGACGCGAAGTGTGCTTCAGCCCTACCTCCTCTCATCTCTCCCCCCCCCCCCCTTCCCCCCCTTCCCCCGCCCCCGCCTCGCCCCACTCCATCCCTTACCCTCCCCCTCTCCCCCCACCCCCCCACTCCCCCTCCCCATATCTCCCCCCCTCCACCCCACCCCCCCCTCCCCCCCCCCCCATCTTCACACCCCTCCCACCCACCACCCCCCTACCCCCCATCCCACCCCTCCCCCCCCGTCCCACACCATCCCCACCCTTCCCCGACGTCTTCCTGCTTCCCGCCCATCCCTCCCCCCCCCATCCCCCACAGGGAGAGGCTCTCCCCCCCTCCCCAACAACCCTGACCACCTCCACCACTACCACCTCTACCACCACCACCTCTACCACTACCACCACTACCACCTCTACCACCACCACCTCTACCACTACCACCACTACCACCTCTACCACCACCACCTCTACCCACTACCACCACTACCACCTCTACCACCACCACCTCTACCACTACCACCGACTACCACCTCTAACCAACCCCCTCATACCACCCACCACGCACTCTACCACTACCACCACTACTCCGCTCCATCTCCCCCCCCACCCCCACCCCCACCTCATAACCACTACCGACCACCACTACCAACTCATATCTTAACCCTACCACGACCAACTCCACCACCACACCACCTCTACCACCACCGCTATACCACAACACACAGACCACACCACCACAACACTCCACACACCACCACTACCAACCCAACCACTACCGCTACCACTAACAACCTCTGACCACATTCAACTCCCTCAGCTAACCACTACCAACCTCTACCACCACCACTGCCACCACCACCACTACCACCTCCACCACTAATACCACCCTCCACACCTCCACCACTACCACCGCTCTCCCACCACCGAACCCACCACCACGACCGGATTCCACCACTAACCACCCCCTCTAACCACCCCTCCCCCCCCGCCTCCCGAACCTCGCAGCGCAACTACCCCTTCTACCCGCACCCCCTCCCACCGTGGATCGTCCCCCCCCCCGCCTCCCCGCAGTCCCCCACTCCCCCCGTCTCCTCCCCCACCACCACCCTACCCACCTCCATCCCCTCCAGCCCCACCCCTCTCCCCCCAGCCCGGCCACTCCCCCCCCCCCCACCACCCCGACCCCCCAGTCTCTCACCCAAACACCCGACCCCCCCCCCCAGCGCGACACCCCCCCCCTCCCGCACCTCCCCCTCTCCCCCCCCTAATCCACCCCCCCCCCGACCTCCCCCCCTCACCATCCCTACATACCCCACTAGCCCCCCGATCTACCCCCCCCCCCCGGCCCACACCGACCCCCTCCCTCCCAATAAATCCACCTTTACCCCCCATCGCCCCCGCTCCCACCCACGGTCTCTCCTCCCTACCACCCCTACCACCGCACCCCCCCCTCTCCCCCCCGCCCCCCCACCCGCGCTCCCCCCGTACCCCACTCCCCTCCCCTCCCCCTACCCCCCCCCCCCCGCCCACCCTTCTCCCCCCATCCCATAAGCCCCGCCCCCCCCCCCAAAGCGCCCCCCCCTCCCCCGACCTCCGCCCCGCATCTCCTCCTACCCACGCCACAGCCCGCCCGGCAAAGCAGCGCCCTCCCCCTCCCCCACCTCCCACCCTCACTCCCCCAACCCCCCCCGCCCCCCCCTTCCCTCTCTCACCCCTCCCCCCTAGGGCGATCTCCACCACTACCACCTCTACCACCACCACCACTACCACCTCTACCACCACCACTTCCAACTCCACCACTTTCAAAGTATATGACTGAGGACCTGCTATTGATTACTGCTGGAACATGCAAAGCTTTTTCTTTCTATGCCCTAGACTGAATGAAACTTCTCTAATACCTTCATCAGGACTCTTCTTCATTTGTTGCCTGAGTTTGAATTTGAATCAGAATTTGCCGACTGAATGGAACTTCTCTTATCCCTTCATCAGGACTCTTCTTCATTTGTTGACTGAATTTGAATTTGAATTTGCTGACTGAATGAAACTTCTCTCCCTCCCTTTCATCAGGATATTTCTTCATTTGTCGACCGAATTTGAACTTCCTTCCCCCGCCTTCATCAGAACAATTCTTCATTTTTTATTGAGTTTGAATTTGAATTTGAATTTGCCGACTGAAAGGAACTCCTCTCATCCCTTCATCAGGGCATTTCTTCATATGTAGTCTGAATTTGAATTTGAATTTAAATTTCCTAACTGAATGGAACTTCTCTGATCCCTTCATCAGGATATTTCTTCATTTGCTGACTAAAATTGAATTTGAATTTGAATTTGCTGACTGAATGAAACTTCTCTCCCTCCCCTTCATCAGGATATTTCTTCATTTGTCGACTGAATTTGAATTTGAATTTGCTGACTGAATGAAGCTTCTCTCATCCCTTCATCAGGACGTTTCTTCATTTGTTGACTGAATTTGAATTTGAATTTCTATTTGAATTTGCCGACTGAATGGAGCTTCTCTCATCCCATCATCAGGACATATCTTTATTTGCTAATGAATTTGAATTTGAATTTGAATCACTGACTGAATGGAACTTCTCTCATCCCTTCATAAGGACGTTTCTTCATTTGTTTACTGAATTTGAATTTGAATTTGCCGACTGAATGAAACTTCTCTCATCCCTCCGTCAGGACATTTCTTCATTTGTCGACAGAATTTGAATTTGAATTTGAATTTTCAGACTGAATGGAACCTCTCTCTCTCCTTCATCAGGACATTTCTTCATTTGTTGAAGAGTTTGAAGAGGAGGAGGAGGAGAAGGGGGCAGCTGCTGCAGGTGCTACTGGCTCGCACACTTCTGGAGTCGGCGGCGGAATTGCGTCCAAGCCATCCAATCAACCGTCTTTTGGGCTCATTAAGGTCCAGCGACCTGCTGGACTCCCCGCATCTCAGCCTGGGGTGAGCATCTGTTCGGGGCTGGGCTGGGTGTTTTGGCTGGGCTGGGTGTTTAGGGCTTACTTGTCCTGGCTTCCCCTCCAGTTATGTTAGAAGCAGAGCCTTGATCCAGTTCCAGATTCTGATCCTGATCCTGATCCTGATCCTAGGCACGTTTATACTTGTTATCCGTGCTTTTTCTGTGTCTCAGCCATCGGTAAGCGTCTGTTAGGGGCTGGGCTGGGTGTTGGGGGCTGGGCTGGGTGTTGGGGGCTGGGCTGGGTGTTGGGGGCTGGGCTGGGTGTCTGGGGCTGGGTGTTTGGGGCTATACAAATTCGTACATTATGTCTTTTCGGGGCTGGGCTGGGTGTTTGGGGCTATATAAATTCATAAGTTATATAACTTGGGGCTGCTACTTGGGACTGTGGGTGGAAGAAGAGTAGGAAGCACACACAGTCTAACACACACAATCACACATATACAAATACACATACGCTTGCACAAACATATACAAGCACACCCAGACACACATGCACATACGTACACTAACACACACACACACACATTCTAACGTACACTTACATACACACATTATAACATACACTTACATACACACATTCAAACATACACTTACATACACTTACACATACACACATCCTACCCGCGTTTCAGGCAGCGGTGAAGAAGCAGCCTACTACTGCAGGGGCGGTTACATGGGGCTGGCACTTGGGGTTGTGGTGGGCAGCCTGGTAGGAAGCACAGACAGTCTAATAGATACACACACACTCACACACACACGCACACACACACACACACACACACAAACACACACACATACATACACAGAAACACAGACATACAAATGCCCATATGCATACACATACACTTACACGTACACTCTAACACACACAGATTCTTACACACACATACACATACATACATGTATACTTACACATACACATACACATACACATACACATACACATACATACATGTATACTTACACATACACATACACATACACATACATACATGTATGCTTACACATACACACATACTACCCGCGTACCAGGCAGTGGTGAAGAAGCAGCCCACCAATGCTGTTGCAGCTGCAGCTGCCGCCCAGCTCATAAGGGACTTCTCATCTTCATCCGGAAAGCAGCGACCAAGTAAAGAGCATCCTAAGGCAGCTTCGATGGATTCAAAGCAGAGAAGGGTACGATTTTGTATTTCTCCTTGTATCTCCTTTATGTAGTGTGTGTGTGGGGGGGGGGGGGGGGGGGGGGGGGGGGGTCGACGTGACACATTACGTGCCTCGTCACTGGGACCAGGCCAATCTGTTGTAATCCCCAAGCTTCCAAGGCCCTGGAGATACTCCTGACGAGAATTGATGATTTTGTTTCTCCTTGTATCTCCTGTATGTATGTATGTTACAGTCCAGGGGTAGGCCAAATAGGCTAAAGGGACTTGCCCAACCGTGACAGTGTGTGTGTATGTTACAGTCCAGGGGTAGGCCAAATAGGCTAAAGGGACTTGCCCAACCGTGTTGGAAGGGCTTCAAAAGAAAAAGCACTGATGAGCTGAACCCCAAACAATCGTTTTACCGACGGGGGCCCTGAGTTCGTGCTACAGTGATCATTTAATTCTACAATATAGGTTTCAACATAATTCACCCTGTTTTCACCTTGATTTCAACCTGATTTCACCTTACTGGTTTCAACATAAATCACCCTGGGTTCACTTATACTGGTTTTAACACAATCACTCTGTTGCCACCTTGATGTCACCCTGCTTTCAGTGTTACATTCTTGTGCCTCTCTTTCATTCTTGTTGGCGCCTGGTAAACAACCAACTATTTAGTTCATGTAGACGCCTGGTCACCAACTAACCAACTATTTAGTTCATGTAGACGCCTGATCACCAACCAACCAACCAACCAACCAACCAACCAACCATGTATTTCATATAAACGCCTGGTCACCAACCAACCTACTATTCCCTTCATGTACGCACCTAGTCACCAACCACAAACCAACCAACCAACCAACCAACCAACCAGCGATGTGTTTCATCTAGACGCCTGGTCACCAACCAACCTACTATTCCCTTCATGTACGCACCTAGTCACCAACCAACCAACCAACCAACCAACAACCAACCAACCAACCAACGATGTGTTTCATCTAGACGCCTGGTCACCAACCAACCTACTATTCCCTTCATGTAGGCACCTAGTCACCAACCAACCAACCAACCAACCAACCAACCAACCAACGATGTGTTTCATCTAGACGCCTGGTCGCCAACCAACCTACTATTCCCTTCATGTAGGCACCTAGTCACCAACCAACCAACCAACCAACCAACCAACCAACCAACGATGTGTTTCATCTAGACGCCTGGTCACCAACCAACCTACTATTCCCTTCATGTAGGCACCTAGTCACCAACTAACCAACCAACCAACCAACCAACCAACCATCTCTTTATTTCTTGTAGGCGCCTTCACAAGACGTAAGTGATGCTGCCTCTGCCAAGGTCGCTGCTGATATGGCTGTCTTGCTGGCTGCAAGCAAATCAAGAGGTACTGAGGATGAGGGAGGTGCTGATGCAGCAGGATCCAAACCTGAGCAGGCGGCAGTGGAGTGGGTGCCTCCCACAGACCAGAAAGGAGATGGGCGTACTGCATTGAATGACAAGCTTGGCTACTAGCCATGTGGTTTTATTTTCTTTGTTATGACAGGTTATGAAAGTAATTTCACCCTAGGAGGTGTGTGTCTCCCGACACAAGCCAGCGGCGCTGAGGATTCAGTTTGAATGGTGTTGCCACTCTCACAGAAGAGTAGGCGCACTTTGGGTTGGCGGGAGATACCAACCCACGACCAAAGGAATGTGCACCAGCCACTGTGCTGAGCGGTCTGGACGTGATGGTCTTTACTATACTATACACTCACTGGGCATAAGCGCTGGTATCCTCCTGAAAAATTAATGATAACGCCTGGTGGGGCGTGGTGTTAAGTGAGCCCTGTCTTATGCGGTAGGGAACGGGCTGCTACTTTACCTGGACAAAGCTACCATGGCGGTTGACAGCGACCGCAAACACTAGCGCACCCGTGGGGGTTCGAACCCGGAACCTCTTGAACAACCCTGGTGCTAATGCAGGGGGCTCCATCGCAGGTTTTAATTGCCCACCTGTTCCGCCAGCTGTATGTATGCATGTATGTATATTTGTATGCATGTGTGTGCACTCGCATTTGCATTTGCATTTTAAGAGGTAGAGATCTTCTTTCTGTGCGGTAGTCCAAGCTCAGGAGCAGTCTGCAAAACCGAAACCCATTACAGTAAACATTCCCCAGTGCAAGCGAGTGGGAAGGTTCCTTTAACCTCACCCCCCGTGGCTAGGCGTATGGTTTTTCAATTTGCCTGAGCAGAAGGCAGCAGAGAGATAGCTTCCTGTAAAGAACCGAGATAGCGAGCCGTGTTCAAGTTCAAGTAAAGAACCATATAACATATCATCTTCTTCATTCCTTCCTTCCTTCCAGTGCATCGGCCCAAAGTAGGTCCCTCGTATGGTGTTCTCTTAGTGCGCCTACTTTTTGTAGAAGTGGCAACGCCAATCGACCTGGATCCTCGGTGTTGCTGTTTTGTGTCGCGAGACCCACCGTCTGGGATGGAAATCTTTTCGCAACGTTAAAAAACAACTTCACCGGTCAAAATGCTCTCCTGGGCACCAGGGTACAGTCCAGGGGTAGCCAAATAGGCTAAAGGGCCTTGCCCAGCCTTAAAAATAGGAAAGGCAGGTGAAAAAGAATCACTAGTGAACTGAACCCCCAGCAAATCGTAAACGACGAGGGCCAAGAGTTCGTGCTATGCAAATAATTGAACTGTACATCAGGGTAATTCAAAGCGCGCGCTTTTGAGCGCTGACTTTTTGACTCCCTCAGCGCTTTAAGCGCAGTTTTTTGCACCCCCCCTGTGGGCGCAGCAAGCAATTTTTGCGCTTTTTGCACTACAAAGCGCAGTTTTTTTGTTTTCAAGTGCGCTAAAGCGCTGGCCAATTTGGCCATTTGAAGTACCCTGCTGTACATCTCTAGTCAGGTTTTATAGTAGTATAGAACAAGATGTTTCCATCCTCTGAATGGGTCGGGTTGCATAACTTAATTAACATTCTCGTATTAGAGTCACTGGCAACTAAATATTGATTCCTAATTCAACAAGAAAACCATTCCTCTCTTCAGCTTGAAGGGCGGGCATTCCATCACAGAGTGCATTGTATCCTAATTAATCTCCTAATTATAACCACCCTACCACATCACCTACACATACTAGATATGAATTGACCCCGCCCCCATCTGTTAACCAGGGTACTTAAAATTGCCAAATTGGCCAGCGCTTTAGCGCACTTGAAAACAAAAAAACTGCGCTTTGTAGTGCAAAAAGCGCAAAATTTGCTTGCTGCGCCCTCAGGGAGTTGCAAAAACTGCGCTTAAAGCGCAGAGGGGGTCAAAAAGTCAGCGCTCAAAAGCGCCAAAGCGCGCGCTTTGAATTACCCATCTGTCAACTTCAACCTTGAAGTTGTGCGCACGAAGACGTAATACAGTAATGCATGTATATGTTTCTTATCATGCAGCAAGTTGGTATACGAGGATATACTATCTATTCCACCAGCATATCTCATCCAAGTTGCTTAGGTCTTCGAGCTCACGTGCTTTACAATCGTGATAGCATGTCAGGCGACATGGTAGGTATAAGAAGAGAAAGGCGACAGTACCTCAGGGTACTGCCGCCGGTAGGTGCCGGCCCCATTGGGCAGAGGCACTACAATGGAAGCTTCCAGGCAGAGGGCCTGGAGCACTAAGACACTCTAGCTGGACCGGGAGAACCGGTCTAGAACATATCTCATCCAAGTTGCTTAAGTCTTCGAGCTCACAACTTAAATGTTGAATCAGAAATGAGTACCTCTCGTTCGGGCAGAATTCGCATAGAACTTGTCAACCTGCCAAAGGGTTCGTCCTTGTGACTCCCAGAGGGAGTCTAATGCTAATGCACCGAACTCAACTTTTTTTTTGATTTACTACCGGTATTCAATATACTTCAGGAGGACCCCCAGCTCTGCTATCTGAGACGCAACCAATTGTATAGCCTGCGCCCTGATCACCCACACATCAAATTAAAAGTAAATACGTATGCATGTGTTGGTAGATTTTCCATTGTTTTGATCACGTTTACATTTCCCCTGGGAATTAATTTTACTACCGAAGATGGCGAGCAGCCAAATTGCTGGCGTTGGTCGGCTCCCTTAAGGGGACAGACCTGTGCGATACTTGCGCGATATCGTCAAATCTTCACATCTTCAAATTTCCCAAGAACGCCGGTCAAACCAGCCGGTCAACTCAGTACTCTGAAGTCAAAGCGACTCGTGCTCGATTCTATCGTTCTTCTCCTTCACCTTTTTATCTTCTCTGACCTCGATGAACAGTTGCTATCCCTGTATATTCAAGTTTAGTAGCGAAATACGTGCAAAGCAGTTTGCATGGTGGTCCAATACGCAACATCTGTCTCCCCGCTGGAAATCCAGCCAACAACAGCGGCAGCAGCAGCAGCAGCAGCGCTAATTACGATGCGAACACTACGATTGGGCAAACGGCGCTTAAGCAACCGCCGGAATTCGGATAGCTTAAATCGCCAGAATTTGGAAAGGCTACTGCTCTAAACAATAAAAGCAGGCACGCACGACTTGTATCCTTATCGTTAACCTACATAATTGAGGGAGATCCGGAACTCTTGCAGGAGCTCTCGGCGTTCTGCTCGCGATTAGCTGTACGCAACACTGCGTGCCCCAGCCTGGCATAGGCGTATCAATACCACTGCTGCGCAACTTTGTGTTCCATCGTTGCTTCCAGCTGCGAAGGTAAACTCATTCTATATGCATGCTTGCTGAAGCAGCCGAGCAGACTACAGAGTACCGCACTCAGCAATTCATTGTCATGAATAATAGCCTAACTGCCTCACTCATGTCTTGGTAATTCAGTGTGTGTTGCTGCAGCACTCTACATCCACAACACCCCAGCACTGCAAACACGAAAATCTGTTTGTTTTTACTGTTTTCTTGCAGATGTGTTTGACCTATTTGGTCACTTATGAGTTTATGTACCATCTGAATTTTAATAACAAATGAAACACCCACGTGTTGTGTGCGTGAGTGCTAAGTTATTACATGTCGGTTGGTGGGTTTTGTTTGGAGCTCACGCTACATTATGCATTCATTTCACATACACACATGATTCCCATGCAAGCTTCACCTTGTTGACCCGCATTCATTTCACATACTCACATGATTCCCATGCAAGCTTCACCTTTCCGACCCTTTCCCTTAAGTACATGATGTGCAGTCTTTGGGTCCACTGCCCCTTTCATGACCATCAGTGACGTACAACTTCAATCGAGTGAAGATGGTGAATGGGTGTGCAGTCATATTAGACTGTTGCGCGGAATACTAATGGTTGATTTTGCCTTCATCTTTAGTGATAACTACCTCTTAGGTAGTTCAAGTAGGAATATTGAGTGGTTTGGATTCACCGAATTATGGCAAGATTGAACACCACATTTTGGTAAGACAGTCCAAGAGTGGTGCCTACGAGGTCTGAATAACAATTTACCCTCTCATTGTCCTGAATGTCATTTGTTGAGGTTACTGGAGTTGGATAGATTTGGACTACGTGTAGGCGTGGAGTAGGTAGATATGGAGGCAGATGTAAAGTGAGGTGCCATTTTGAACTTCACCGAACTGCGCTGTGCTGCACTGAACTGCCTTTTTCCCCTCCATACATGAACATGTACATAGGATATATCAAACATTGATCTTGGAAGTATTGGTGTGCCCCCTGAGGATGTCATCCCATTTTTTCTTGCTTTTCCAATTAATACTTATTTTCAGTATGAAAACTATACGTGTAAATTCACAACTGTACACAGTTCTTGGCAATTGCAATTCGCAAAAGCATCTCACTGCACTTTGTTCACCTTGGAACTCCCTTGGCATGGATAACTTTTACATATATTTCAACGTTCAAAACAAATGTAACAATTTTAGACAACTGAACTACATTCGAAGAAGCCATCGTTTATCGTACACCACCCCGGGGCCGACCTCCAGGGGACCCGCCAGGGCCCCCTACTATTTTATGACTGCCTCGTTGGAGTCTTCCGGGTCGTTTTGCCCCCCCCCCCCCCCCCCCCCCCCCCCCCCCGCACACACACACACACAAAGCTGGTAAAGGCGGCCTCAAGGCTACTAGGAGCACGATGGTGCTACATGCAGACACTGGCTTGAAGACGGTACCATTACTGGAGAAAGCTTTTAAAGAGTGCCTATCCTTAAAAAGCTTTATTTTATCATGTAGACCTACTAACTAAGGTGGTTGGTTATGTAACCAAGTTCAAGTAAGGTGGTTGGGCCCAGTGCAAGCAAACGGGCTGGCCCCCTAAACCTCACGCCTCGTAATAAGGCGTACTATTTATTTATTTATACCCACTAACCTATTCCCTTATTTATTTATACCCACTAACCTAGTCCTTTTCCCAAAATAACCTTGATCACAACAGGGAGCTCCAAGCTGTACCAGAATATACATTGTACACATTCGCATTTTACAACTATGACAGAGCGCTGTATACTTAATGATATTATATAATTATTTCATACTTATATTATGATATTATATAATTATTTCATACTTATTTTATAATAAATAACTGCGCGCTCAACAGGGCACTATAGACTGTGCCCAAAGATACATGTACACATCTGCAATAATCTCTATCATGAACGTCTGCTGTCAAAACACATCCTCGCGTACATTCTGCTATCCCTGCGGACTGGCAAAAGACAAGCCTGATCCAGATCTCTTGACCCTGCACACTAGTGCACTATTAACATGTGCGATACATATGTCACGAGCTGGTCCATCAACATTTCCCGTCAGAACACATCCTCGCACACATTCTGCTATCCCTGCAGACTGGCAAAAGACAAGCCTGATCCAGATCTCTTGACTCTGAACACTAGTGCACTATGAACATGTGCGATACATATGTCACTAGCTGGACCATCAAAATCTTCTGTCAAAACACATCCACGTGCACGTTCTGCCATCCCCGCGGACTGGCGAAAGACAGGCCTGATCCAGCTCTCTAGGCCATGAACACATCAGTTCAGTTCATCAGTGCTTTTTCTTTTTAAGGCCTTCCTATACGGTTGGGCAAGTCCCTTTAGCCTATTTGGCCTACCCCTGGACTGTAACATACATACATACATACACTTGTGCACTATAACATGTGCAATACATATGTCACTAGCTGGAACATTAACATCTTCCGTCAAAACATACCCTCCCGCCAATTCAGCTGTTGGACACCAAGGGCATGGGGTCCCACCAGGGTACTACATTTTGTCATTTTGGGTAGCGCTTTTGACGCAACTGCCTCCTTTTGGGTTGCACTTTTACCTCAACTGAAAACCGAAATCTGCGCGCTGCGCTCAGGGGTTTAAAAAATTGCGAACTCAGGGCCCCCGTCGGTTAAACGATTGTTTGGGACTCAGTTCATCAGTGCTTTTTCTTTTGAAGCCCTTCCTGTACGGTTGGGCAAGTCCCTATAGCCTATTTGGCCTACCCCTGGGCTGTAACATACATACATCTATTGCGCAGTCGGGCTCCAAATCCTTGCGAGCTAGAGCGCAATAGCGCGCGTCATGTAGTACCCTGCTTGGACACTAAGGGCATGGGGTCCCACCACCAACGGCATTCGAACTGAATCCTCAGTGTCGCTGGTTTATGTCGGGAAACCCATCTCCTGTGGTGAAATATCTTTCACAACTTTAAAAACAAATGCCCAATGTTGGATGTTTGATCTGAATCAGTATAATGAGCTGCCTAGGGTCTGATAGACCATGTATTCAAACCAAGCCTTACCAACATGCCCTCAATGCTCCCAGCTAATATTCAATCACTATTCTGTAGGCAAAAAATGTTTTTATGGCACACGGCATCTCCATACCTGAGCGCCAGTGACATTAAATGACACGCGTGCACATCCCCGTTCAACAAATGGCCCAATGGCAGAGCGACTTGAACGACGTGGGTGGCGGGTTCGGATCCCCACGGGTTGGTTAAGTGTTCGCGGTCGCTGTCAACCGCCATGGTAGCTTTGTCCAGGTAAAGTAGCAGCCCGTTCCCTACCGCGGTAAGACAGGGCTCCCTTCATAACACGCCCCAACAGGCGTTATCATTACGAATCAAAGTAGCCTCACCAACATGCCCTCAATGCTCCCAGCTAATATTCAATCACAAGTCTCCAGGCAAAAAAACAAATTCATGGCTCACGGCGTCTTCAGAGCAGAGCGCCAGTGACCGTATATGACATGCGGACCAGGGTACTACATTTTGTCAAATTGGTCAGCGCTTCAAGCGCACAATCGTCAAATTGGCCAGCGCTTTGTAGTGCAAAAAACGCAAAAACTGCGCGCTGCGCCCACAGGGGGTTGAAAAAACTGCCCGAAACGCGCAGCGGGGCTCAAAAAGCGTGCGCAAAATTGCACTGCCGTTCTTTGTAGTGCCCTGCTGCGTACACTCTCATCACTCAGAACCCGAATAACGGTGAGGCAAAATTGCTGGCTGTACCTATGAAACCAAGCTCAAATTAGAACCCGGATATCTGAGTGGCACTCAAACTCAGGCCCTCCGTCGCATACATAACGCATACGATTTGGCGGGGACAAGTTTTTCAAGTGCTTCTTTCAATTCGCCCTTCCTGATAATCTAGGGGTATCTTGATCGTACATACTGGAGAAAAGATAATACGTGGTTTTTTTGGTTTAGCAGACCGCTACTGCGCCTGAGCTTGGACTACCGAGCGACAGCACAGAGGGAGGATATCTACCTGATCCAAGGCGGCAGGTCTGACATTTTGGAACAAGTGGAATGCAACGTACATATACACATAATATACTGCACTCCTTACTGCACGCCATCACACAAATGATCACTGTAGCATGAACTCAGGGCCCCCGTAGGTAAAACGATTGTTTGGGGGTCAGTTCATCAATGCCTTATCTTTTTAAGCCCTTCCTATCACGGTTGGGCAAGTCCCTTTTGCCTATTGGGCCTACCCCTGGACTGCAAAATACACACATACACCATCACACAGTTAGACTGCTTCGCATGCTGAACAGCATCTCTCGCTATGGCACAATCACAATGGCACATGCAAATTTCAAAATTCAACTGATTCAAAAATTCAAATTTCAAAATCAACTGATTCAAAATGGTATAGAACCTCACATGAGGTCTAACCCCACATATGTAGAGATCGGCAATATGATAATATGATGCCAGCAGTCTGACTAGGCTAAAGTTACCATTTATGTACGACATCATTTGATGCAATTTGTGTGATATCATATGATATCATACTCGCCTTTCATGAACATCATACGATATGTCGGTCTGTACACATACGTGAAGCCTTCGGGTTTAGGGTTTAAACCTTAACCCACCCATATGTCAAACGCTCCCCTGCCTATTTCATTGTTTTTTACCGTGCTCCACTACCTATGCCTTAGTTTTTTTATCACGCTCCCATACCTAATTTGTGTTTTACCGCGCTCCCCTACCTATGCCTTAATTTTTTTACCGCACCGATGCACGCCCCCTGGGGACTAGCTCATGAGAGCGACCCCCCCCCCACCCCCCCCCCAAAAAAAAAATGGAAATTTAAACATCCAAGAATTGTCGCAATGACCTCTTAGGACGTGCCCAGTGGGATTAAGGGAACCGGATCGTAAGTATGCGCTGCTCGAGCCAACATCGCATCTAGATACCAATTACCGTGCCCCAACCAAGCAATACAATACGCAACCACAGAAGCATACCTGGCTGGCCAGGACTAGCAAGGTTGCAGCACTAACTAAGCAAGCGTTTAGGTGAAAGAACTAGCGAGTACACATTGGCATGGACGAGCAGTCTTGCGGAACTGACAAAGTGAGCGTTGGGGGGCAAGGACTAGCAAGTACACATTGGTACGGACTAGGAGTCTTGCGGCACTGACAAAGTGAGCATTGAGGCAAGGACTAGCGAGCACACATTGGCACAGACTAGAAGTCTTGCGGTACTGACTACGCGAGCGTTGGGGGTGCGAGGACTAGCAAGCACACATTGGCACAGACTAGCAGTCTTGCATAACTGACTAAGCCAGCCTTGCAAGGACTAGCGAGCACACATTGGCACGGACTAGCAGCACATACACTAGCTGGCTGTCAGCTGAAGCAGGATTCAAACTTGTACCTCGCTGTATTGAGGCAGTACACCGGCTGGCTGTCAGCGGAAGCAGGATTCAAACTTGTACCTCGCTGTATTGAGGCAGTACACTGGCTGGCTGTCAGCTGAAGCAGGATTCAAACTTGTACCTCGCTGTATTGAGGCAGTACACTGGCTGGCTGTCAGCTGAAGCAGGATTCAAACTTGTGCCTCGCTGTATTGAGGCAGTACACTGGCTGGCTGTCAGCTGAAGCAGGATTCAAACTTGTACCTTGCTGTATTGAGGCAGTACACAGGCTGGCTGTCAGCTGAAGCAGGATTCAAACTTGTACCTCGCTGTATTGAGGCAGTACACTGGCTGGCTGTCAGCTGAAGCAGGATTCAAACTTGTACCTCGCTATATTGAGGCAGTACACTGGCTGGCTTTCAGCTGAAGCAGGATTCAAACTTGTAGTGAGTTCAGCCCAGGGGGGCTGGCCAATCCCCGTAAGGCCAAAATCCAGGGCAGACAAAAATATAGGCAGTCTTGAGTTGCCTTCACACCCTTAACCGGCCTATAACCCGCCTTGAGACAGTGAGGTCAGTCTGGGGGGCTGGGCAATCCCCGCCTTGACCAGGCCAAAATCCAGGGCATAAAAAAAAATCCCAACTTCCCTAAATCTAGTCTACCCCCCCCCCCCCCCCCCCCCCCCCCCCCCTAAATCTATCCTACCCCCACTAAATCTATCTGTAACCCCCTAAAACGGCCTAAAACCCGCCTAGTGAAAGTCAGTTCAGCTGGCATGGGCAAAGGGCAGCATCTGCCTCAGAAGAGAAAGGGTGGCACTGTTGTAGAGCTCTGTTTCCACATTCAGGTCGAGGTCAGTGGGGTAGGCAGCCGCCCCCAGGCCCAGGCCCCCCCACCCACCCCCCAGAAAACATGAACCCCCCTCAAATGGCTTAAAACCCGCCTAGCGAAAGTGGGTTCAGCCAGCATGGGCAAAGGGCAGCATCTGCCCCAGAAGAGCAAGGATGGCACTGTTGTAGAGCTCTGTTTCCATTTTCAGGTCCAGGTCAGTGGGGTAGGCAGCAGCCCCCAGTCCCAGGTCCTCCCCCCACAGGAAAAATATTAAGCCCCCTAAAACCCGCCTAGTGAAAGTGAGTTCAGCTGGCATGGGCAAAGGGCAGCATCTGCCTTAGAAGAGAAAGGATGGCACTGTTGTAGAGCTCTGTTTCCATTTTCAGGTCCAGGTCAGTGGGGTAGGCAGCCGCCCCCAGTCCCAGGCCCTCCCCCCCGGGACAAAAATTAAGCCCCCTAAAACCCGCCTAGCGAAAGTGAGTTCAGCTGGCATGGGCAAAGGGCAGCATCTGCCTTAGAAGAGCAAGGGTGGCACTGTTGTAGAGCTCTGTTTCTATTTTCAGGTCGAGGTCAGTGGGGTAGGCAGCCGCACCCAGTCCCAGTGAGGGGAAGCTATACTTGGCCTCAGCAGACAGTTGAGAAGGTTGAAAGCCTGCTGGTGGGGCAGTGAAGGAGGGTCGAGAGGCTGCAGGAAGGGTGGGCTGCTGCGGCTGCAAGAAGTGGTGGGGGAGGCTGCTACTACTGAAGGGTCCAGAGGCCGCTGGTGGGGGGGGAGTGAAGGAGGGTCGAGAGGCTGCAGGAGGGGCAGGCTGCTGCTGCTGCTGCAGGAAGTGGTGGGGGAGGCTGCTACTACTGTAGGGTCCAGAGGCTGCTGGTGGTGGGGCGGTGAAGGAGGCGAAGGCTGAGTGGTTGAGCGGGGGGAAGAGGTAGGATAGGGACCTCTGTGCGTCTGTGTGAGACGAGGGGGCCAAGGATAGGCCAAGAGCATTCTGGGCACTCAAGAGTTTGGCGTACTGGAAAACGGATGGACCGGCCTGACGTTCACTCTCCTCTGCAGCCATTTCTGAGTGCTTCCTGCAGGTGGGATGGTTGGTACAGGATAAGGTACATCAGGACAAGGTACAACAGGACAAGGTACATCAGGACAAAGTGTACCAATACAAGGTACACCAGGATGAGGTACACCAAGACAAAGTACACAAATATAAGGTGCACCAGGATAAGGTACACCAAGACAAAGTACACCAGGATAATGTAAACCAGGATAAGGTACACAAGGATAAGTTAGGACAGGAAGAGGCGTTGCAGGCATTGCACAATTGCGTTTGGTCACTGGACTCTCTGTGATGAGGAAATCAGATTTGGCCACTGGACTGTCTGTGATGAGGGAAATCAAGATAGCAGCATTCATCTTGGGTACAAAACAAGACAGCCGTATCTGCCCGCATCGAACCCTGAGTAGACCCTAACCAAGATTCCATGCGGCACATGGTACCACACACACACACACATACCCCCCCCCCCCCCCCCCCCCCCCCCCCCCCCCCCCCCCCCCCCATCCACCTCACACGCCCTGATGCTACCGACCCCCCCACATACCCTCCACACACACATCCGCCTCACACGCGCCCCCAACCCCCATCCCCCCCACCCCTCACACACACATCCACCTCACACGCCCTGATGCTACCCACCCACCCACATACCCCCCCCCCCCCCCAACCAACCAACCAACCAACCCACACATCCACCTCACACGCCCTGATGCTACCACGCACCTCTTCAGACGAGGAGGGGCCATTCCAGATTGGGAATGGTCCCAAATGGATTTCAGCGGGTTGGGTGCGCTGCGCTGGTAAGATTCTCTGAAGCGAGCTGCCGACTCAAACAGTTCCATCTGCCAGTTTAACTGATTCTTGTGCCCGTCCAGAGCACTGCCATCTGTCAAGTTAGAGCAATGGGACAAGGCGGCGGCGTCTAAGCTGACAGAAGAGGACAGAGACTGGCCTGCTATAGAAAAGGGGTGGGGGTGGTTGTGGGTGAGTGTGTGTGTGTGTGGTGTGGTGGGGTGGGGTGGGGGTGAGAGTGGTGGTGTTTTTTGCACGGGGATCCATCCCTTGGATATAACCCTCTCAGGGTGCTGCAGATTGCGTGGCTACACCCCCACACCCACTCCCCAATACACCCACCCACACACACCCCACCCCACACACACACTACCCCCCATCCCAACCCACCACCTCATACCATATTTAAACAATCATACATACAAAATAGCTATCACCGTTGCAACCCTCCCAATGCCGCCTATTTCCAGGGTAAGTTCCAATAATACGTTACAGCCACACACATGGTAAACAAAGAAATCGTACAAAAAAGAAGAAGAAGAAGAAGAAATTTTTATTTGCGTTTACATTTTCCAGGTAAAACGATCCTGCCGAAGACAGCGAGTAGCCAAATTGCTGGCTGAAGCTATGTAACCGAGTTCAAGTTCAAGTTATAAAAACAAATCACCATTGTCCAGTAGTCTAGGACATGATTCGTGACAGGTGTGGGTGTGGGTTAGGGTGTAGGTGTGGGTGTTGGAAGTGGCGGAAGTAGTGGTGGTAGTGAGGGTGGTCATAGTGGTGGTGATGGTGTTGACGTGTGTTGGAATGACTCCTTCCAAAAGCTGACCACTTACCATGGTGCTACAAAGCACGCGCAGCAGCGCAATTTTGCGCACGCTTTTTGAGCCCCACTGCGCGTTCTGCGCAGTTTTTTCAATCCTCTGCGGGCGCAGCGCGCACTTTTTGCGCTTTTTGCACTACAAAGCGCTGACTAATTTGACGTTTGTGCGCTTTCAGCGCTGACTAATTTGACAAAAAGTAGTACCCTACCACTTACCATGATGCTCAATGGGAGAAGCAGATGAGCTTCCAATGGTGGATGGCCTGAGACGGCGTTGCACAGACAAGAAGGCAGACTTGGCTTCTTCAAATGCGTTCTTGCGTCGGCTAGCGTAGATGGAGACTGGCGCTACCTGCAACGAATATAGGTGGGTGGGTGTGTGGGACTGGGTGTGTGGGAGTGGGTGTGTGGGAATGGGTGTGTGGGAGTGGGTGGGTAGCAAGGGGTGTGTGGGGCGTTGCACAAACATGAATATAGACTTGCTTTCTTCAAACGCATTCTTGCGGAGGCTAGCATAGATGGAGACTGGCACTACCTGCAACAAATATGTGGGTGGGTGGGAATGGGTGTGTAGGAATAGATGTGTGAGAGTGTGTGTGGGGGAGTGGGTGGGTGGCAAGGGGTGTGTGGGAGTGGTTGTAAAGGAATGGGTGTGTGGGAGTGGGTGTGTGGGAATAGGTGTAAGGGAATGGGTGTGTGGGAGTGGGTGTAAGGGAATAGGTGTATGGGAGTGGGTGTGTGTGGGAGTGGGAGTGTGTGCGTAGGGCCATAGGGCAAGCGTTAAATATTTTCTTATGTGATGGGAGACTGGCTCTACCTGCGACACACAAATGCGATGTGATGTGATGTGTGCGTGGGTGTTATGGGTGTTGGGGTTGTTGTTGTTGTTGGGGGGGGGGGGGGGGGGGGGGGGGGGGGGGGGGGGGGGGCTGGGTGACGCGTTGTCAAAGCAATACAGAAATACAATATTATGTGATTTGTGGGTGGGTGGGTGTTGGATGTGATGTGATGTGTCGGTGGGTGGGTGTTGTGAGTGTTGGTGTGTGTGTGTGTGTGTGTGTGGGGGGGGGGGGGGCTGGGTGACGTGTCGCCGGAACTACGGGTTGGGTTGGAGGGATGGGTTGAGTAGGGTAGGGTAGGGTAGGGTAGGGTAGGGTAGGGTTAGGTAGGGTAGGGATGGGATGGGTTGGGTTGGGTTGGGTTGGGTTGGGTTGGGTTGGGTTGGGTTGAGTAGGGTTGGTTTGGTTTGGTTTGGTTAGGTTTGGGTTGGTTGGGTTGGTAAATTGGGTTGGGTTGGGTTCTCGCCTGATACATGAAGCAGCTGCAGACAAATAATTCTTAATATATCTCAACATACTGTTGCTAGTGTTGATGATGGCGATGTTGATGATGATGACAACGGTGATGGGTTCAAATCTCCAGGGGTGCGCCTTAGTTTTCGCGGTCGCTGTCAACCGCCATGGTAGCTTTGTCCAGGTGAAGTAGCAGCCTGTGCCCTACCGCCGTAAGACGGGGCTCCCTAAATACCACGCCCCACCAGGTGTTATCATTACTTTTTTTGACGACGGTGATGGTGGTGATGATGACGGCAACAGCGTCGATGATGCCAGTTGTGACTGGTTGTGATGATAATTACCTTGGTTGCGTAGATTCCGAGGAAAGTCAGAGCCCTGGCAGGATTGCGCGAGCAGGACACAGCGCCCCAAAACTCTTCCACCTCAGTACAACTCCTACCAGGCAGGTGTGCGCTCAGCTGAGACCAGTTGCCGCCAATTTCGCAATGATGTGTGGCCAGTGCGAGCTCCTCCTCAGCACCCCAGCTCACAAGCTGCACATGGATGGATGTGGTGGTGGTTAGCTCATCATGTAGCCAAGGCCATGAGGAATTTGCAAGTGGGTGGGCAGGACGGGAGGGGGAGGGGAGGGGGGGGGGGAGAATGGGAGAGAGTGGGGGAGGGGGATGGGGGAGGGGGAGGGAAAAGGTGAGAGAGGGAGTGGGGGGAAGGAAGAGGTGAGAGAGGAGGGAGAGAAGGAGGGGGAGGGAGAGGGGGGAGAATGGGAGAGGGGGAGAGAGGGGGAGGGGAAGGGAGAGGGGGGGAGAAGAGGTGAGAGAGGAGGGAGAGGGGTGGAGAGAGGGGGAAGGGGGGGGGGGGGAGGGGGAGAGAAGAGGTGAGAGAGGAGGGAGAGGGGTGGAGAGAGGGAGGAAGGGGGAGGGAGAGAGGGGGGGGGGGGGGGGGGGTATGGGAGAGGGGGGAGAGAGGGGGAGGGGAAGGGAGGGGAGGGGAGGGGAGGGGAGGGGAGGGGAAGAGGTGAGAGAGGAGGGTTTTGAAGTGGTAGTTCCATCATATAATATCATATGCAGGGAGTGGTGGGTGGAGCACTCTTTCTTTTATGGGCTACGCATAGCTGCTTCTAGTCAGCTCTTCTTCCCTGTTCTTTGGCCAAGCCTGAACCTAGCTAGTGTGCCTGAAAGCCGACATAAAGGGCATTCGAATGCAGCTAAAAGCTTTGGGATTGGCCCAGTGGCTGGCTGATGGAGCTGAGTAGAAGCTGCCATGCGAAGACCAAAAAAGGATCACTAGGGTGGATGACAGGGCAGGTGGTGCATGTACATCCACACTGGTTTTTTTTTATGACGCCTCGCCGTTCTGTCACTACATGGTCACGCATGCGGCTGGCTAAACTAGTAAGAAATGACCCAAAGAAACACCTGCGCTCTGCGGGGTTTGGGGGGCAGCTCTGCACAGCGCACCGGGGTCACTCCGAGTCGCTCAGTTTGCGACGCGTCACACGGAAAAAGTGGAGGATAGGGCAGGTGGTGCATGCCGATCCACTCAGCCATATTGCCCGGCCACCACGGTTTTTGTTAGCCCTACGCATCGCAAATTGAGCGACTCGGTGCTACCCCAGTGCGTCCTACTCCCCAAAACCCGCAGAGCACGGAGCCCGGGAAAGTCGGGAGGCCATTTCTGACTATATTAGCCAGACCCGTGCGTCGCCATGCAGCGACGGAATGGGGAAGGGGGGGGGGGGGGGGGGGGGGGGGGGGGCTTTTGGCTGTGTGTATGTGTGTGTGGACGCCTCGTCAGAAAAACAAATACGGTGTACGCACCTCTTCTTCAGTAGAGCTCAGAGGAGTTTGGTTCAACATGGCTGAGACAGCAGTGCTGATGAAGGTGTCAATATCTGTGAAGATGGAGGGAGGAGGGTGGAGGTGGGAGGAGGGAGGATGGAGGTGGGAGGGTGGGAGGGTGGAGGATGGAAGTGGGAGGGTGGAGGATGGAGGTGGGAGGGTGGAGAATGATACACTTTATGGCTAAACCTAATACAGTGAGGACCTACCTGAGGAGAAACATGGCTAAACCCTAATACAGTGAGGACCTACCTGAGGGGAAACATGGCTAAACCCTAATACAGTGAGGACCTACCTGAGGGGAAACATGGCTAAACCCTAATACAGTGAGGACCTACCTGAGGAGAAACATGGCTAAACCCTAATACAGTGAGGACCTACCTGAGGAGAAACATGGCTAAACCCTAATACAGTGAGGACCTACCTGAGGAGAAACATGGCTAAACCCTAATACAGTGAGGACCTACCTGAGGGGAAACATAGCTAAACCCTAGTACAGTGAGGACCTACCTGAGGAGAAACATGGCTAAACCCTAATACAGTGAGGACCTACCTGAGGGGAAACATGGCTAAACCCTAATACAGTGAGGACCTACCTGAGGAGAAACATGGCTAAACCCTAATACAGTGAGGACCTACCTGAGGAGAAACATGGCTAAACCCTAATACAGTGAGGACCTACCTGAGGGGAAACATGGCTAAACCCTAATACAGTGAGGACCTACCTGAGGAAAAAGATGACTAAACCCTAATACAGTGAAGACCTACCTGAGGAGAAAGATGGCTAAACCCTAATACAGTGAGGACCTACCTGAGGAGAAAGGTGCCTTAGTAGCCCGGCCGACACTTTGCTCCTTGGCCAAGGCAGCCTCACACTCAGTTGCGAGCAGCATGATCCCCTCTAGCCCACTCCTCTCATCAGCTGAACTACCTGCGCATCGGGTTTTTCGCGAGCAGCATATGGTGGCAGGTGGGTTGAGGGTGGTGATTTTTCTGATAGCAGCATGATCCCCTCTAGCCCACTCCTCTCACCAGCTGAACTACCTGCACATCGGATTTTTCGCGAGCAGCATATGGTGGGTGGTGGGTGGTGGGCATAAAACAATATGGTGGGTGGTGGGTGGAGGGTGGTGATTTTTCTGGTAGCAGCATGATCCCCTCTAGCCCACTCCTCTCATCAGCTGAACTACCTGCACGTTGGGTTTTTCGCGAGCAGCATGATTTTTTTTTTTGCGAGCAGCATGACCCCATCTAGCCCACTCCTCTCATCAGAAATGCCTGTGCATCAGTTAATTCAGTCAACAGGATACTAGGGTGTAGGGTGCCGGGTGTAGGGTGTGGGGTGTGGAGTGGGGTGCAGGGTGTAGCTTGTGGGGTATAGGGTCTCGGGTATAGGGTCTGGGGTGTGGGATTTAGGGTGCATAATTCACCTGAAGTGTATTCAGTCAGTCAAATATATGAATATGCAGACATGCATGTTATATCCCACATATGTACGATAGAACATGCATGTGTGGGGTACATCATTTATGTATGTTATGTCATACAAGTTTATTTTGCACTGGTGCAGTCATGCTCAGTGTTTTTTGTTTCAGATTTATGTGGCCAGGTTGAGTAGCTACTTGGTCTACTCAATACTGATTTCAGGATTTTTCCGAAGCCATCGCATGGCGAAGTCAGGATTGTTGCGCAGCAATCGCATGGCGAAGTCAGAATTGTTGCGCAGCCATCACATGGCGAAGCGCATGGCGGAGCGCAGATCCTGGAGGGCAGCACCAAACCCATGCGTTGACGTGCAACAACGGAATGGCGACGCAGTGACGACGGGTCGTCAGAAAACAAATTGCAGTCATCCTCACCTTGGTCGATCACATCCCCTTCACTTTCTTCAGACTCCCACTGGGCTCCTGAGAAAATAGCATCAGTGTCTCTGAAAGCCTGGGCACGGGCAGCGGCATTGTCGCACACAGCATTCACCTACAAGGTGTGCAGTACAACTCAGCATATGCACCCAAACATTCACCTACAAGGTTTGCAGTACAACTCAGCATGCGTACCCAAATATATTCAAGTGCGGGAGAACGTAGCTAAAATACGGGTACAAATCAAAAGTACAGGTCAGCACAACAAACACTAGCCTTCAGGATCTGTCTTCCATCCTAACTGATTAAAGTGTTTATAACATATTCACTTCATTAATATTAACCCTGAACCCTGCAACAAAATTCCCCAACACTGGATCAAGTGCCAGCATAGAAAACTGAAGTTAAACCTAATTCAACTCAAATTCTGATTATCCTAATTCCATTTCCAATATAAACCCCAATTCTGATCATCACAATTCAAATGCCAGTTCAAATCATAATTCAAACAGCTACCAGGGTACCTTAGTGGCATACATCCACAAGAAGGACTGGCGACGAGCCTCACTCTTGGCACGAAGGGTTGAGTTCCAGTAGTTCTTGACATCGTTGTCGGTGCGGCCTGGGAAGTGGGAGCACATGGCTGCCCAACGGTTCCCAACACATCGATGACGATTGGCAAGGATCATCTCCTCTTCTGCAGACCATTTGCCCTGTCGAAGATCGAATTGGATTGGGTTGGGTTGGGTTGGGTTGAATTGGGTTGGATTGGATTTGGTTGGATCGGATTGGATTGATTTGAATTGGGTTGAATTGAATTGGGTTGAATTGAATTGGGTTGAATTGGATTGAATTGAATTGGATGCCTTCATAATGTCCAGGGGTAGCCACTTTGGCTGATTGGACATGCCCAACCTCAGATAATGAAGCTCAAATCTGCCTATGATAAATACCGGTAGGCATACTTGGGGGCGTTGAATTCTGAAAAGGTTTATACTCACCCCTGGATCACAATTTCCATCCCTTCACCACATGCCTGTATCCCCTCACCATCTCTACCCACATCCCCTAAAATCTACCCATCCCCAGACCACATGACGTGTCCCCTATCCACCTCCCCACAGTGCTGCCACATGGGGAACCCCACCAGTCTGGAGATGCCCGCGACGGTTGGAGGGAACTAGGGCGGCCGACCGGTGCCAGGTCACGGGGGTCACGGGCGCACATCTAGAATCTGTGAGCTTCTGCAATTGAACGCATGCATCAGGCCGAAAATAAACAGCCCATAAGGTTGAGCTTATTGTAGATAGAAACCCGTACCTTCTTGTTGTGCGGTCTGGGACTGGAGCTCACACCATCGCCCTTGTCGCTAGACTGCACCATGAGCTGGTCGTTCGATCCCTCGTTGCTTGTGTCGCGGGGCATAGCGATCTACAGACAAATCAGTGGGCAATTGTTTAGGATAGGGGTATGCCAAGCCTTCAATTCTTCTTCGGTTCGTCTCCCGCAAGCTTTCGGACAACTAGGCACCTACAGCAAAATCAGCGGCTAACTCAATGGCTACTCCTGGACGCTCAAGAATGAATTGAATCAAGTAATCCCACGCCTCCACTTGAGGGGGGGCACGCCGTTTTTTCATAGTAGGCACGAATATAAGATAGTGTGGTCGCAGGCTCACTCGCACCTTCGAGCCAGTTTCAGACCAGCACCTCAATGCTGCAAGCTTGTTTGGCTGGTTGAGGGGGTCCTTTATCCAGAGATATGAAGAGCGTGTAATCTCGGCCCTGGTCCTGGAAAGTTTCAATTCGACGAAACTTAAAAACTTCTACGACAGATAAAACCTCCGGTGCTAGTGCGCCTCTTTTCTGGTGTAGAAATATCGAACGCGTTTGGGAAGCAGGTCGGTGATAAGGAGAGGGGAGGCGGCGAAAAGTCGCCTAGTTCAGAGCAAGTTAGAGGCTACGCGGGAGGCAGAGAGAGGAAGCAAGAGGCTTTCGTATCGAGTGCACTGTAGACTGGCAGGAATAGAAGATAAAAATACCATGGGGTAGTTCAATCACAAGGGCAGCTGGTCGCTTTCTCGTCTGTTGCTTCCGAAACCTGGGACACGTAGACACGACGCGTGACCAGTACTGATTTCGGGCCACGAATTACAACCTCTGTCAGCGGCCGCGCGGCAACTTGTTGAGTACAGCAACTGTCCATGTCCATGTCCATTTCAACTTCGCGCCAGCGTGTCACTCTTATCCACTCGATTCCCTATTCAGATGGAGTGGATAAGAGTGACTAGACATGGCTTCCTGTTCAACTTCAAGTTGGCAGCTGACATGGCAGCTCATTTTCGTGAAGGGAAAAGTTTCTCCTTCCGGTGGGAAAAGTTTCTGCTTCCGGCAAACATGAGTTAGTGGTGGAGCACGCCGGTCTTCGGGTCTTTTTCGATAACTTCATTTTACTTCAAAAAACCAGTAGGGGTCCTTCCGATAGTCCCTCCGCACGAATTATATCTCGGAGGATGTCCGGTAGATTTTCCCGTGCAATACCGTGGCAGCAGTACCGTGATTTGCCATGGATGATTCGCCTAAGATTCGGGAGGTGACGCGACCATCACTGCGTGTCGGGAGCTGACGCGACCATCACTGCGTGTCGGGAGCTGACGCGATTCGCCTAAGATTCGAGAGCTGACGTGTGTCCCGCGAATAGATAAGAAAAAATACGACAAAATACGACAAAATACGATTCATTACACTTTGTTACACCTTTCTACTCTCCGCGCAGGATGAGGAAGTTGGTTAGCGGAACGCCGCTATATCATGACTTTGCCTATGCCCTGCGCTACTCTCCCGATCCCGCTAGCTTTAGACAGGATTTTCTCTGTTTCCGGTGAAAAACCATGTAAAGCAGACCCTACACTTCTGATCCCATCCGCTACGCCTCCTTGTCCCAACATGTCAGCTATCCCCGCTGCGGCGTTAGACACCGGTATAGAGAACTGTCCAACCTTCCGGGCTACATTGCCCCCAAAATCAGCTACCCTTCTCACTACGTTTCCAAATGAGCCAATTGCGCGTCCAACTGAAGATTTGATTGAATCAAAGATGCCCATATTATATAATAGCCCTGGATATTTATTTCAGTGCAAGTAAGGTAATTTTATCGTTTAGGTTTTTCAAAATTGATAAAATCGATTCTATAGGATCGTTTTTGGATTCATAATCTATCCTCAAAGTAATGCTCCAGTCGTAGGGGAAAGGTCCTATCTCGTCTTTGTGTTCGTCCTTGATTGATAATTCCAGTTCTGACACGTGAGACGCGCTGGTGTAGAAGCTAAAATCGTCATTCACATTTTGATAAATGATGTTGGCAAAACTAGGGACATTAACAGGGACCCTTATTAATACATCTGATTCCTGTGCATTGGTTTGACGGAAATTATTCACAGCCGAGTTAGTTACCTTTGGGAGGTTATGATGAATTGTCAGGAAACTTTCTAAATTCAAACGCAATGGAAAGTTGCTAATAATCTGTGATCCAATTGGCTTATCATGTGGGAGGAACCCAAATAAATATGAACTTTTATCTTTGAATTCAAACCCATAATTTGGACCAGGTGTGTTAAAAGTGCATAATCCGTTTATTTCATTGTGGCTTATGGTCCAGCCTGGTAGTAAAGTGTTCAGTGTTGCTAACCATTGGTCCAGGTCGTAGTTTCCAATAGGGATTCTAACGGATGTCTTTGTCCCATTATTAACAACACTGAAGTCATTGTTACTGGCCCGAATACTGTAGAAACATCTATTGATTATTAAATCCGTAACGGTTATTTTAGTACGACCACCGAATTCGTTATGTAAGATCCCTGCAGGTAGACTAGTTGTGAAATTATCTGGTGTCCCAGATGTTCTGTATTGTGAACTGATGTATATTAATTGAGTTTTGACAACAATGGGTGCCATTATATCATTTCGTAGATAATAACTGATAGAATGAAATTTGGGAATCCAACATACAGATTTCCAGCGGCATCGTAGACTGTTATATTTAATTGTTGATTTTTCAGAGACGGGATTAGCTTGTGACCTAGTGTATTGCTTGTAATTGTCTTAACAATACTGTGGGTTTCCCCTCCTAAAAGCAGGTTTGTTCTCTCTCCATTCACTGAATTATCAAAGGAGGTTTGAGCGAAGATGCCATTTGCGCTCATGCAGAATGGCCCTGGTTTACTTGCAGTGGTAAATGATTCGACAGCCAGCTGGTATCCCTTTTCATTGTATGGCAGGTCGCAATTTAGTTTTAATTGGTAATTCTGCGTTGATGTATTATATGAGCTAAATAACGTTACTCTCTGCCAAGCCATTTATATTACTGTACATTTTTCATTTTCTACAGTGACCAAACCTTCCAAGACCTCGTTTGAAACCGATTTTTTCTGCTTATTCATATCTTTCCGTATAAGTTTTTTGTCCCTATACATGAGTGGTTTAGCAATATGTAGGGAAATGCAGGAATCCACTAAATATTCGGGCAGTCCGGGTGACAAGTCCAATACTGCTGCTTTCAGATACTTGTAATCATTGGTCTGTCTATATTCATTTGTGATAGCCGCCATTGTTTAACAATAATTCAGAAAAATAATTTTACTGTAAGCTGAGAATGATGTCGAAATTCTTTTTGAACCTTTGGCTTTTGTCTTGTGTAAAATCCATCACAAGTGCATCATGTTCGTTTCCCGTTGCGTGCAGATAGAGTGATTCAAACTTCTGTAGAGTGATAGAACTACTTACTTCTTCGTATAAATCCTCCAAGATCTTAGTGCTGGCAAACTTGAATAGCACAAAAAGACTTGTATTGGTTCGTATAGACTTAGGGATTGCTTTGAGATTCTGTGTGCATATCATTATGTTTATACCCAAATGTCTGTTCTTGAGAACCAAATTAGTCAAGGCTGATTTACCAACAGATTTAAATGCGCTACTGCCAACAAGGTCGTCTAATATGAGATATACCACACAACCGTTTGGGTACTTGCAGGTAGGTCGTTGGTATCCGGTTCTGTCAAGGAAATCGATTTCTTCATATGATAATCCGTCTATGTTGCCTTTCATAAACTTGGAATAAACAATCATCTGCCTGCTGCATTCTTCTGTATTTTCCTTTTCAAGTTTTATGTTTTCAATCACTTCTAAAAGTTTGGAGTCTGAATATTCTGAAATGATATCATTTGGATCAATTTTCAAGCAATTAAATACAGGGTTAGCATCATGTGTCGGGGAAATTACTATAACTCTCATATCTTGTTTGCCATTAAATCCATAAATCTCGTATTGTTTCAATAATTTGCAGAGACTGTACGTCTTCCCACTTCCCCTGGAGCCGACGAGGAGTGACACAAAATAATTACGTGGCAGAGCTGAATTGAGGGACTGTGGATACTTGTTTGCTTTGTATTGGAGTGGTTTATGACTGAAATTTGCTACTGCGTTCTCAACAATATTCATCACTAATTACATTGTAGAATATTAATCAAAATGGACATGTGTGACCAGGAAAGAGTGATTGGTAAGCGACTCGTTTGCCCTCGTTTAATATTTTTTCCCTAAGAAGTTGTACAGTATCTTCTTGAGTAAGTATTGGCCTAGCTTTGGTGACCTTCAGACGTTTTTCAATGTATTTTGATATCTGTTGTACCTCTCCTTCTTCTTCTTCTGATTGAGAATCTGTTACCATCTGTTGATCTTCGTCTGAACTGTCTAGAGCAACAACCACATCCTTCTTCAGCTTTTTAAAGACAGTGTTTTTGCGACGTGTCATTTCTGCCGTTTTTTCTTGTTTTTGGACTTCTTTCTCTTGAATCTTCAGTTCTTTATCCTGTCGTGTAATCTCTCCTAATTCCCGCCTTTTTGCCCATGCTTTTTCTCTGGCGATAGCCAATGCTGCTTTCTGTTTCTCGGACATAATTCGTTTAGCTTTGACTGGTATCACTTCAGTGTCTTCTAATAGGTTGCTATCTTCTTCTATATTCTCCATATGTGATTTTACATTAGAAAAGATTAGAATTAATTAGAAAAATTAAATAGGTTTTACAAATAATTTATTGGAATTTGGGATATACTGGGAGAGTTCGGAGTATTTTGACTGCATTAGGCTTCCTTGGAATAGGTCTTCCCCAGAGAAGGTCTGATTCATGTAAGGGTGTGCGTATTGTTCGTCTGCCAATAAAGTTTGTTGCTGGTTGATTGTACTGTGTTTTTTTCGGCCAGGACTCGATGCAGAGAGGTAACATATATTTGTTCATGTTATATATTACTTTGTGTAAATATATTTTGAACCCGTTTCGTCATTATCTAATTCTAGAAGACTGTTGTATTTCACGAATAAAAGTGAGTAATTTTTTATATTATTGTTTCCGTTTGAATAGAATGAAATATCATAATTGATATCTTCTTCATTCTCTATATCAATAGGTAGCCCACAGGCCCATTGGTAAGATGAAATAGTTGGGGGAAATCTCATCAATAATGTCCCGTCAACAGTGTGCGTCATGAGGTGTTCGATCGCACGATTTTCGTTATCGAATATGAAATCCAGGTATTCTATTGCTTTATCATAAGGAATAGGATGATTTGCGAGAGGTATATTGTTAATACTAAATCCTACATAAACTGGATTACTTTGAAGATGAATCTCTTTTAATCCATGACTAAATAAGTAACTCGTCCCATTATAATCTTGTGTAGATACCTTTTTATAATAATCATACTGTAAAAAAGTAGCCAAGACATATTCAATATCACGCGACCCAACAAAGATATTTGTTGTTTGATTTTCGGATTCATTGAGTTGAAATTGACTGGTGAAATTATCGAATTCAATTCTATCGGATACGTTGTCTTCTATTTCACTTTTGATAATGAGTGTTGGTTTTACAATTTCATATCCAACAGATACATTGTCTCTTAACAGCACCACGGCATCTGCCCACTCAATAACAATTCTGATTTTGCCTTTAACAATACAGTCCTTAGTTCCTAGGATACCATGGAATTTATCAATCACGAACGGTATCCGATCTGTCTCTGCAACAATGTCGACTGCTTGATTATTCCCAAACATATTAGTTGAGGTTTGTGTCGAGTTGTGTACGTCCATCATCCTAGCCAAATGATTATACTCATTTATTGTTTGAATTAGGACATCATCAAAATATACTGAAAGAGTACTGATCATACATCCAATCCCACGAGGCGCTACTCCTAGTGAATTCATTGTAAACATTATCTTCGCGCTGTTCAAATCCCAAATCCCTTCATTTATCTCGAATACGCATTGGCTTCTGGGGGAAAAAATAGTATCACCTATGGCCTCAAAACTGAACACCTTTGTTATATGTTTTGGTACAGGGTTCATTTATATTATTGTTAGATATGTTTTATATTTTGTTAGCAAAGCTAACCAAACAGTTAGAGTACTAATTCGAGTTGTCTACCAGCCCCGATTCTCAACATGGAACCACATTCGATGAAAACAAGGGCTGTTAGTGATTCGGCACCAGCTGCACCACCTATGCTCTGCGTGTCAAATGACCCTATGCTTGAATTACCCCTGGTGTCCACGCCAGATAGGAAAGAATCATCGTTATGACAGAACTTGCAACTTAGGCAAAAAAAGTTGTCACGCCATTTAGCATAAGTATCACAGTAAGGATGGCTTCCTCCATCTGCTGATTGTAATTGATTATATGATGACTGCGTTAGGGCAAAACACTGACCCGGATTCGCACGGAAATCAGGCGTGTATACGCCATTTAAATTAAATTGCGCGCTTCCCATTCCAGTCGCTTTTCTTGTGAAGATGTTACTTGATTTTGTAACTCCATCAAGCCCACCTGATGGACTCTGTGCCACAAAAGTCCCCCATGCCCTATTGACCGATTGAGAAGATACACTAAATTTAGTTGATTGACTATAGGAAGTTGCAGCGGAACTGAAACTGAAGTAATTGCGGAAGCTTAGCTCGTATACCCCTCCGCTAGATAAAAATGCGTTATGCATTGCATCAAATATCCCGTCATCAATCGAGATTGTGTCGACACTGAATGAAATGTCTGATAGTGTGAATGTTCCTCCTCCGACTAGACAGTTTGCTCCGTCAAGTTGAATTCGTAGTCGGACCTGTCCTAATAGTTTAGTATCAATGATAGACGGTTGAAAGCTGTTAAGACTCAACCAGTTAGATATGGAATATGGTGCTTCAGTAGATGGACCAGCTGATGCATCCCCTCCTCCTTGTACGATTTTCCTGCGATTATGTGCGTCCTCCCCAAAACTGGTATCAGCAATGATATTCCACAGCTGATTGTAATTTGAGCAACCCGAAACAACCATTCCATTCACCTCTAAATCCACTCGGGAAATTATCGACTCTATGTTTCTTGCAAATCCACCAACTTCAGTTTTCCCATTGAAGTGCATAATCAAAGTATCACTATCGACCAAGCAATTTGAAGGAAGGTCTACCGTGATTACCCCGGAATTCGTTGCAGTCGTGCTGTTGAGCGTGGAAAGCCTCTTCGTCGCCCTTGAATAATTCTGTATTTTTTTCACCAAATATTGCAAGTTCTTTGGATAAGCCGACATGGAAAGTACTTTGTATAAGTATTGTTTTGAAAATAATAAAAAATGTTTTATTTTTTACCCTTCAGATAAGTGTAAATTTGTTTGTAATGATTAGAGACTGCTGGTCGATTCAAAAGGATTTGCAATGCTGGATCATTGTTCCTGCCTTGCCATTCGGTCGCAATAGCTATTATATCTAGTTTTGATTGTGCAGAATTTCCAACTTTTTTATGTTTGGAATCAAACATGTTTAATTTTTGTTGAAGATCATCCATGTTTTTTCTAAGACTTGTCCTGGAGCCTGACGCTTCCCCGGGATTTCTGAATTCAGACACATTTGGTGTTGATGATCCAAAAGTAGAATCCATGTCTCCTCTAGGACGTTTATTGAAAAAGATTTCTTTTTCTTCGTCTGATAAACCACTTGGTCCACTTGCTGTGTCCTGTTCGGGTTGTTGTTTCTGTTGTTCTGTTTGGACAGACTTTACCAGCTTTTCCACAGCTGAATGTTGGTTCACAATCTGACTGACCATTGTCGGCGGGGCTTGTGCAGGAATTTTGATGGCATACTCATATGGATTAAACCCTAACATTCTAGGCTGTGTCCTGTCGGCTGGTAATTTAATGTTTATGATGGTAACTCGTTGGGAAATATTCCTACCTCTTGCAAATAGTTTGATGTGATTTGACTTGTTATTAACTGTATTTTTTTTAACAACTTTCCTTGTTCTCATTTTGTTATAATATATGTCCTAAATTTAATGTATTCCAGTCAATATATATTTGGGCAGCCACAAAATACCAAGAGGGTTCAGAATAGTATAAACGGAGCTAATGACGTTGCGTTATTTGCCAAAAACCTAGCAACTGCTAATCAGATATCAATAGGTGTAATTTCATCCCAGGTTGTTCAAAACACAAATGGTATTGTATTCAGTTCCAATTTAGCTGTTGGTAATTCTAACTACATGTATCCAAAGACTGAATTTTCATCAAATCTTACAGTTGCCAATAGCAATTATATGTATCCCAAAATAACATATTGTTCAAATCTTGCTGTAGGAAACAGTAACTATATGTATCCCAAAATAACATATAGTTCAAATCTATCAACCAACAATTCAAATTACATGTATCCAAAGACTGAATTTTCATCAAATGTGGTAGTGTTTTCATCAAATCTTACAGTTGCCAATAGCAATTACATGTATCCCAAAATAACATATTGTTCAAATCTTGCTGTAGGAAACAGTAACTATGTGTATCCCAAAATAACATATAGTTCAAATCTATCAACCAACAATTCAAATTACATGTATCCAAAGACTGAATTTTCATCAAATGCTTCAGTTTTTGCAAGTAACCAGTCTGTTTCCAACAGTAATAACATTGTTAGTCTGTCGAATTATGCGTATGCAATTGAGAACATTAGTTCGTGGGACGATATTACAGACAAGCCCGCCTTATTTGATGGGGTATACGCTTCCTTGACTGGAAAACCATTATTGTTCTCTGGGTCGTATAACGATCTTATAAATAAACCAGCAGTAGTCAATACATGGGGAAATATCACGATCTCTGGAGATCGTATTAAAGGCACTGGTGCTAGGCTTGACATTATAAGCGATGGTGATATCAATTATACGACAGACTTTAATAGTGATGGGGGGGTATTTGCAAAAACACAACTGGTGGCATAGGACTGGTCCCACATATAAGCACCTTATGTCACTAACAGCAGATGCTCGATTAGGTATAGGTACACGGAATTCCGTCCCAGGCATTGGACGTGGTTGGAAACATCCTCTGTTCAGGCGAAACAAAAACCAGTTCATTCAAATGCGGTTTTATTACGATTGATAACATGTACATTAGATCGAATTTTTACGCAATGGTCATTGAAAGCGTTGAAGACATGACATTTGTCATTGACAGAGATTCTAATAAAAACAAAACTCTGGCTTTTAATTGGAAACTAGGTTCAGAGACTGCACAACCGCTTATGAGGTTATTGGATACCGGTCATCTTGGAATTGGTACAACAAACCCAGGGTATGCTTTGGATGTCGCGGGTTCTATCAACTGTTCTGGTCAATTTTTGGTTAATGGTTCACCAATTTCAACATCTTAAACGAATACAAATACATTCGGGAACATAACAATATCTGCCAATCAAATAAAGTGTGTTAATTCGGAATTCAAAAATATAAGTACGGGAGACTACAACTGTTACATAAACTCTGATAAATCTTATGTCAGTCAGAATGATAAAAAGAACTTCAATTGGCGCAGGAATGGATCTGGTATAAATTCAGGATACCAGATAATGCGGCTCACCGAAAGTGGGCAACTTGGTATTGGAGTTGGTATGAACCCAGGATATGCACTCGATGTTCTTGGCGATATCAACGCGTATGGTAAATTCAGGGTAAATGGTGTGGAAATTGCAACATCTGCTTTTAATGGAGATTACGATTTTTTAACCAATAAACCCGTTTTATTCGATGGAAATTATAATAGTTTGACAAACCGACCGACCCTGTTTTCCAAGTCGTATAATGACCTTACCAATAAACCAATATTATTTTCCGGTGATTATGCAGATCTAAATTTTGCTCCCTTGCAACCAAGTACAGCAAGCACTGGTTGGTATTTAGGCACTTCTGGGAGTCATACATTTGGAATAGGAACCGGTACCAATTCTAGAAATCTTCTCACGGTTCAGTCTTTTGCTAAACGTTTATCGGATAGTTCGCCTAATATAGATTATAATTTGATGATTTCGAATCTTGGAACTTCAACGGGACAACATGGAATGGCGTTTTCATGTGGATTAACAGCATTTGCGTCGACAGAAACACCTGATACAGCAATTGTATCAGAACGTGTTGCTCAAGAATATCATGGTGGTAATTTACATTTTAAAACCAGAACAAGCTCAGCTATCGGGACCCTTGTGACTCGAATGACTATAGCCGATAATGGATCCGTCGGAATAGGTACGAAAACTCCAGCATATCTATTAGATGTGGATGGGTCGATAAATGCTACTCAAATCTGTGTAAATGGTGTCGCAGTGGGTACTAGTGGAACATCTTCTGGATTTGATGGAAATTATAACGATTTATATAATAAACCTACCTTATTTTCAGGAGCATATTCAGCATTATCAGGACTTCCCACGTTATTTAATGGACAATATTCATCACTTATTGGTAAACCTACATTATTTAATGGCACCTGGACAGCATTGACAGGGAAACCCACTTTATTCGATGGGAATTATGATTCATTAACTAATCGTCCTGTAATCTCTACAAGTTATTGGACAGCTATCGAACCTGGTGTAATGTTCTCAGCCACGGGTAATCGATATAAAACGAGCTTGACACCGCTTATCGATCAAGAGTCGTTTCCCAAATTAGAATTCCATGATCAATGGTCTGCTAGCAAATTGCGCATAACATTTCAAGGTACAAATAATAATCGAATAGAATTAGCTTTTGTAGATGATAATTTACCTGCTAATGGTATTATCCCGTATGTATATATATCTACTACTGGTGCAATATCTGGGAACTCAGATCGTCGACTCAAAAATCATATAGGATATGTCGACCCAAAGGAATCATTAGATAGAGTTGATCGATTAATGCCTGTAAAATACGCTTTTAAACATGACCCAGATACTGTCGATTATGGCCTTTACGCTCAGGATGTCCAAGATGTGTATCCCCATCTTGTTGGTAAAGACAGTACTGATAATTTGACATTAAATTATTCCGGACTTGTTCCACACTTGATTGCTGCTGTCCAACAATTGAGTGCTTCTGTTAAATTATTGAATGCAGAAGTAGCTTATTTGAAAACAAAAAAGACTTAAGAACCTTGAGCATATTATATACTATAAGTGTAATAAGATGAGCGAATCTTGCATCAAAGTTCACACGTATTCTAGTGAAATCCACAAGACGAAAATGAAAGAAGACCCTGTATATCGTGCTCATGTAAATAATCTCGCCAGACTTGCAACTGTAAAACGGTATCAAACAGATGAGGCTTATCGTGAGAGGCGACAAGCATATACCAGAAACAGATACCAACATGATCCTGAATTTCGCGAAAAACGAAATGAACGCGCAAGACTATATTATGCAAAAAAAAGAGAAGAAAAAAAAGCGTTATTATTGACAGAAACTGTCGCAGTATAGTCTTTCATTCAAAAAATTGAAATGCACATTATTTTTTTAGGTATTTTAAGTAAGACGCTTAAGAGACTGGTAAACATATTAATATATTACAGAATTATAATGGCATCAAATACAACTTTGGCAAAATGGTACAAAAAGAATTTGATAGCAGCAGGAGACGACATCCCACACCGGATTACTAAAAAGTATGTGATCGAACAGGGTCACGAATCAGTAGAAGAGTTCTATAATGCTGTGGAATGGTACAAAAATTACATGAAAGACGAGGCAAAAAAGATTAGTAAGCAAGAAAAGGCAGAATATGATAAGGAACGCTATTTGGAGAGAAGGAGGGTTTAAAGGAGAGTAAATACGAGAAACGTGTTGTACGAATGATGTGTTATAGTTTTGACAACGCATCCAAAAACAACAAGAAACCGGCATAACACACCATATGTATGCCCATGAAATAACATCATTCTCAAAAGCTTGGAATCCCGTCAAAGACTTTCCGTCAGGCAAATTCTTGCATATTGACAGCCTAGAAGGCTTCATAATTCCTAAAACATCAAGATACTATGAACTGCTCACAAATCTACAAGGAACAGACTACAAAATGTTTCCAGATTATAATGACTTCATTCACCGCATCTTACAGGATGATCCGGATGCTGCGAAATACATGTTAGACATCTTTTACAATACAAATTTTATTCAAATTATTTCAAACGAATCAAGCACACAAGACATCATAATTCCCTTCAAACACAGAATTGTACAAAACACTGCTACAATGTGTTGCGATAACAAATACTTGAAACGGGATATTGACGTTGAAGGGAACGACACACTACGAGATTCTATCAAACAATCCATGCTATTAGATCTCCCACCCAATACATGCGCCTTCCAGGTTATTCTACAATCTTTGAAGAAATCGTATGACAAGCATTATACAAATCTGGTCTGTGATCCCAGACCACAGATGAGCTACGAGTCATTGTACAGAGATTTTTTCAACAAAGACTCTACCGAACACACTGATGAAGACGTTGTCACTATAGAACTATTTCTAAAATGGTTTGATAAAAACAATTTTGGATGCATGATTTACGACAATGAGAACCAATATCTGGCAGGATGTACACCAGAAAAATTACATCCTGCTATTGAAACCATAACTAAAGCGATCTACTGGAACGGACATCTCTCTATCATTGACAAAAAAAAGGAATTCAATGCGTCATCGCACGACACTGTATTGGAACATCCATCGTCTGAATTCAAGTTACCAAATGAGGAGGGAAAAAGGACATACCCTATTGCAGTAGCAAGTTCTGTAGAGGAGATATTTCCATTAATCAAGGAACAAATCCTTGCTAAAAATAAAAACATTGAAATCATTTATAATGGCAACTTGGCACTTATTCTTGAAAAATTAGTGTGTATCGAAGGTGTGACCCCAGCAATTACCACGCAAGGAGGCTCGACAATAACTGGTATATATTTGAATCACTTGGAATCTGTTAAGATTTCGATTCAATCCGCCGTTAAGATAGTTGGATGCATCGATTGTGTGATTGATGACATAGATATTTATAAAAAGTTTATCATACTAGAATCAACTGTCTTGAAATCTTTCCTTAACAAAAAGAACCTCTCCACGTACAACCCTCTAGTTGCAAATGTATTTAACTGGTATTCGGAGTCTATCCCTAATGGTAAACTTGTTGACGAAGATCTCTATCTTCGCATGCGCGATGAATACGTAGGAATAGATTTTAACAAACACTATGCTTCATGCTTGATATATATTTTGATAACATTTGGTTTTCCAATTGTCCATCCATGGGATACATTCCAAGCCAATGAAAACAGACCTATCAACAGTAAGTTCTTGTATGTTGTGAAAATAACTAAAAGACACAAAATTTACAGCAAAGAACGTATGCTCATATACGGATACGAATTGTTACAACTGGAATCAATGAACGTCGAATATAGCGTATTGTCATATTTAGAAGTTCTATGGGTAAAATGCGAAGAATTGGGAGACATAGTGGCATCGTGTTTTGATGAACAAAACGAAGATATCCCATTAAAACTTCGAAAGGGTATACCCAACAAGTTGTCTGGGATTTTGGGTAAAAAAATTAATACCAAAACACACTCGACTATATTCACAAAAAAAGATGACGCTTGTAATTACTTGCTAAAAAAAAGAAAAAGCGGCAAGTCATCTTGTGTGATCTCACTATCCGAAGATTTACACATTGTGAATTTAACGAAAAAAACAGAACTAACAAGCGGATTTTTACCAATGAGAATAGCTATTATCAATAGGGCAAGATTTCAAGTAAACGAACTGATAGAAACATTGGCTAAATCGAACATTGAGGTTAAAGCCGTCAAAACCGATGCTGTATATGTTTTGAAAGAAGGAAACGATTTCAGTTGCATTGAGCGCCGTATTGGAGACGGACTGGGTCAATTGAAATGGGAGATCAAATCTATGCCGCCAAATCATCCTATTGGTTATGATTTTCGCCCACATAATAACTCAATAACAGAGAATCAAAATACACAACAAATAGACGTTAGTAAACTCAGTACAAAGGAGATCAAACAATACCTCCAAACCAATCTAGACGAATATATATTACAATCCCGTGTAAATCCAACAATCACAAAGGAGGTAAAAAATAGAACATTTGTTAACGGTCTAGCTGGTTGTGGAAAGTCTTACACTACAATTGTAGATGCATTAAAGAATTTTGAACCAAACCAGATACTGGTTGTCGCTCCCTGGAATTCACAAGTTAGAGAAGCTCTCAAGAAAAACTCAGGTATCAACGCATGCACATTTCACAGCCTCATGGGATTTGATCATAATGGGAATAAAACACTAGGTTGTCATTCGATGGAAGGAATTAAATGCGTCATATTTGAGGAAATAATGTTGCTAACAAGACGCAACCTGGTTGACGTGTACAAGTTTATGCAGAATAAAAAACTATACATACTGGCTAACGGAGACTCTCATCAACTGGAATCCATTGGAGATGACGTAAGCACTGATGAAAAGAAGGGGTATATCACCAAAATGTTCAAATGGACAATGACGCTAACACAGAATCATCGATTGGAAACAGATGAAGATAAATTGAAAATGTTTGAATTTTTCAATGACCTATTTGATTATGATTTGGGTGTTTATAAAACTATCTTGAAGCATTTCCCAAAAAAGATATTGAAATCATTGAAAGACCTCAAAGAACTGGGTATTAATAAAGCGATCACACATCGAGATACCAGTTCTAATAGTGTCAACAAATATCTAGACAGTCTGATTGACAAGAAAAAGATAGAGAAAGCTGATAAACTCAAGACACTGGACAATGGAATCAAATATCACTACAATCAGGAACTGATCTGCAAGACAACAATAAACAGAGTGGTAAAGAATTCTCCCAAGACCAAGGATTCGCCTAAGATCAAGAGCAATAAGATAAAAATGCGACCCAATTACAGATACACTATTGTTGGACAAACCAATAAACATTTCACTTTGCAAGATGTTCAAGACAAAGAACTTAGAGTCGATATCCCCCATGACATGATTGTCGAACATTTCAAACTATCACACGCCAACACTTGCCATTCGGAACAAGGTGCTTGTATTGATGAGAAATTTGTCATTTGCGACATGAGCATTATAACAGACATCCGCTGGGCCTACTGCGCCGTCTCAAGGTGTGTCAGGCTATCTGACGTGTATTTCCTGGACTTTAACTTGAAGGAATTGAACTTGATAGAGTTCTTCAACGGGAAGATTTGCGGCTACAAGAAACAAGACAGGAAACGAGACAAAAACTTCGTGCCTTGCAACAATTACATAACTGTTGATTGGTGCATAGAGCTTTACAAAAAGGAAAATAATTGAATTTGCAGAAAATGCCAACAATACATGGGAGTTGAAAAACATTCAAAAAACCAATGTACTGTAGACAGACAAGACAACGCCCTGCATCATATCAAATCGAATTGCCATCTGTGTTGCCTGCAATGCAACAAAGCGAACCAAAAAAATACTGATTGATCCTTCCCCTCCATAAACATTCATAATATATATAATGAATCTTGAATCCATTTTGAAAGCTAATCCAAATCTAAAATTGCTGTCCAAAGCAAAACTATTTACTAGATTAAAAGACGACGGGATTACCAAACGAGATATCGAAGATTACTTCAATCCACGAGAGCTAACACAAATTTACCAAAGACCACAAAACACTAAATTCAAATTCAAGATCACTGCAAAACCCAGATCATTCCAGATTGATGTGGCAATTATGCCATTGTCGAGTAAGCGGATAAATAACAACATCAATCAAATTCTTATGTGTATTGATATCATTTCTCGCAAATCTTATTGCTATCCACTGAAAAGCGGTAAGATGGATGACGTTTTAGATGCCTATCAGGAATTTATAGGCGATGTAGACGAAAATATCAACAGTGTATCAGGAGATAATTTTTTTGCATCTTCAATATTTGAGTCTTTCAATACAGAACTAAATATAAAGGTATATACGGACGTTGCAAAAGAAGACCACATTACTCCGATGGGGAACAAGCTGGGAATCGTTGACAGATTTACTAGGACACTGAAGGGTCTGATAAAGAAATACTCACTAGAGAACAAGTCTAAAAAATGGGTAGACGCACTTGGTGAAATCGTTGAACTATATAACGACTCCCCTCATTCTGGGTTGAAAGATGCTTCGCCCAACGAGGTGTATGACGATCTCGATTATTCTCAAAAGCTATATGAAGCTCAATTCAAAAAAAATCAAAAGATGAACGACAAAGTGACCATGAAAGTAGGGGACAGAGTGCGTGTAATGTTACAGAAGAAGACCTTTGAAAAGGAGAAAGCCACGTTTTCCACAGAGATTTACACCGTTGAAGAACATATAGGATACAGATTCAAGCTCAAAGGAGTCAAACGTCTATACAGACCAAGCGAAATGAACATTGTTACAAATGTGAAAGACAGATTAGAGCCAGAAAAAGAAGACAATCAAATCATAAGGATGCAAAGATCAAAGGCATTTAATTCTTATGACGAGATTGTTACTGCTACTGATAAGAAGGACGAACCAAAAGCAAAAAGAACAGTGCGAAAGCCCAAACGTTATGATTGATTATTTATCCGACTACTATTTTTTCTTATCTATTCGCGTCAGCTCCCGACACGCAGTGATGGTCGCGTCACCTCCCGAATCTTAGGCGAATCATCCATGCAAAATCACAGTACTGCTGCCACGGTATTGCACGGGAAAATCTACCGGACATCCTCCGAGATATAATTCGTGCGGAGGGACTATCGGAAGGACCCCTACTGGGTTTTTGAAGTAAAATGAAGTTATCGAAAAAGACCCGAAGACCGGCGTGCTCCACCACTAACTAACATGCGCATCTATATTGCTGTCGAAGCGTTCTCATTGCTCTTCTGCTACATTCGTTACGGATTGAAAGGGTCCGCATGGTAGTGTGGTGTATGAGGAAAACGTGTTGTCGGATTGGGGAATCTTATGGTTATATCCGTATGATACACCACAACTCACCCCCCTTTCGAAGGTCCGACGCCCACCTCCTGTCTGCAATGTGCACGCCCGGCCGAGCCGGCCCCCTCCTAGCGAAGGTTTCCAACACGCCAGCCCGGGATCGAACCCGCGTGGTACTAGTGAAGGCCCCAACTTCCGTCCAGTCGACCCACTCGACCAAGCTCGAAACAAGGGCGTGACCGCCCTTGAGTTGGATTGGACCAATTGGGCCAAGGGATCCGCTGGGGATGGGGATGGCCGGATGCTTTGCTTGTTGTCAAGCCTTTTATTTGCTCTTTCGTACGCTTTTTTGGAGGTCACCTCCTGGACCAGGTTCTGAGGGGTATGTTGCCCAAACCCTCTTTGTTATAAAACTGTCCAGCTGCCTCGGCGCTGTTCAGTCTCGGCATTGATTTTTGCTGAGTATGTAACTATATCCTCTCTCTCCGGATGGCCGGATGGGTAGCCCCCCTGTAAGTAGGGTTGTTTTGTGTGCGGTGTGAGGTGTGCGGTGTGTCTAACCTTGTTGCTGCCCTCGTGGCTGTTCTTGCGAAATGTGTGTCTCGTATACCGCGCTTTGGTACACAGTCGCGCGTTACCACATAAACTGGGGCTGTGCACCCTTCGACAGTGACTAGGCAGTCTTCTTCGGGATGACTGCCGAAATCAAACGTCAAGTTGTTCGGGGCGCAGTTTGACTTAAATCTACCTGGAAGATGAGGTGACGTGACTAAAAATACAACTTGTCTGAAATTTGCTTCGAGTCGGAGAAGAGGTGACTGTCTTCGCGAGTTTATTGAGCTGCCTTCCGTTTGCAAACGTCAGTTGGTGCGGCCCACATGCAATTTGTAGGGTGAACCCGTATGATACACCACAGGTAGATCGAAGCAGCTGGAACAAATTTGGCGGGTTGCAGCGGCAGATCGGTATCAGCATGTATAGCGGTGCTCTCACGCGTTTTATGACTTGGTGACTACTTATGTACTCCCTTAGAACTATCGGCTCTCCTGAGCCAGCTTCCCGTGGGACTGAGTCATCTTGAGATGACTCAGTGGCAGCTTCCTGTCACCTACGTCTCCGGTCTGATCTGTACCCTGTTAGGTTCCTGTCTACCGCCTCCTTTCACCACAGGTGCCCCTTTATGGGTCTCCTGTGTCTGTAACGTTATCCTTGTCTCCGTGTATAGATTGGTGCGTCTGTTCCGCTGCTTTAATCTACTGTCCACTCTACCGGAGTGATTTCAAGCTGATAGGTTACTGGGCTCCTCATCACTACCACTGCTTTGATAATGCAACTTCCGCGAGGGCCTCCTGCCGGCTTTGTGAAACTTACCAAACTTAATGGTGTTTCATGGGCTCGTGGGATCCGCAGTGTCATTGTGAGCAATGGATGCGACCGAATCCTCCCAACGGGGGTGAAGGTTCCTCTAGATTGGCTAGACGACTGCGCGCCAGCGGCCTCTGCTGCCGGAGAGGAGGGTCCTTCCGCCATCAAGGAAGTAACCCCCCCCGATCAATCCTCCAACTTTACGGTTCCTTCTCTCAATGTTCGACGCCTGTCCTCTGATGTTGAGGATGTCCTGATGAAGCTGTGTTGTGTACAGACACAGATCATCCGTTGTGCATCAGACCCGCAGCCTCATTGCGTCCCCTTCAATTATGATGAAGACTACTCTACTACTACTGATGATGAGGAGGACTTGAAGAGTGCTACGAGTGCTGACTTCGGTGGCGTGACCCCATCTGCTGCTGCCACTCGTGTCTTTGAGACTTCCGCTGTTTCGCCGGTGTATGAGCCTGCTGATCAGCAGATGCCTAATCGAGAGCTTTCGCCTGTGTATCAGCCTCAGCCTTCGTCGGCGCCTCCCTTTGAGCCTGTTCCCCCGGCTTACCCGGAGGTGGCTAAGCCCACTTTCTTGAAGGGCTTTGCTTCTATTTCCTCTGCATCTGCCCCCATGGAGCGTGGCCTCCCTGGCTACCACACTCGCTCTCGCGAGGCTGCTGTTTCCTCTGCACGCACCTCTGCTGCTGGTGCCTCCCTGGAACCCCCTCCGCCTCCGCCGGTGGAGCTGCCTCCTGCCCCTGGCCCTCCTCCTATGCTATATACGCGGTCATGCGAATCTTGGGAGCATCTGCTCACTGGTGGATCTCCTCCGACTTTGAACTTGCGGGACTACCGCCTGATCAACCAGGATCGACGGGATGGTGAGTCCTTGAACCGCTCTTTGTACGGTCGGATGGATATGCAGGCTACAATGGCAAATGTTAGTGTGAAGCTGAGGCATCGCCGAGTGATGGCTTTCTCTGAGCTTGGTACCAGGTGTCGTTCTTTTCTTGGTCCAGTCACTTCTGGGATTCTGTATCCCCCAGATCATGGTGTTTCCTTTGGTGGTACGAGGCGTAGTGATCACGAGAAGCTTGGTTATCAGTTTGTGCGAGTGCCTGTCCCTCTGTGTCCTGTTAGCCCAGATTTCGAGCTGCTTATGAGTGTTGCGAGGTCCATTCCTGTGATTAGGAACATAGACGACCAGCGCGCTCTTGACGCTGGTCTTGCTGCGGAGTATTTCATGGACATTCGTAGGTCCTTGGCTCCTGTCCCTTCTGCGAATGGAGCTGGGTCTAATACCCTCATTCATGGTGAGTCTCGGTTTGATCCTGCACTGTTGGGGTTCAGTGCACTGCCTCTCGAACGTCAGGAGTTCATGTGTTTAACTATGATGCTCGCGAACATGGAGGACGATATGGTCAAGGTATACCAGGACTTTGCCACCCCTCGGGATATCCTTTTGGATATCCGGAAGACGCAGTCTGATGCCCTTGCCTCTAGAGTCCCTCTCATGCGTATCGAACTTCATAATGCGCACATGGGCCCTTCTGACCGTGTCGATGATTTCTTTCGCATGGTTCGCAGTCTGTGCACTGACCTCCGCAGTGCTGGACATCCTGTCACTCAGCGCCACGCCATGGAAACCATTGTGAATGGGATCCGTTTGATCCGATTTGAATCGCTGCGGATCCAGTACGGTATGATGTTGGCTAACAGACAGACTGTAGATTACTGGTCTTGTCTGGAGGCATATCGGTCTCTCGACATTTTGAACATTGCTCTCCCCAGGTCCGACTCCAGGCATCCTGGTTGGTCCCGGGACGCTCCCCAGGTTCCTGCCAATGCTGCGTTTCAGCGTGGGCAGGGATCTGGTTCTCAGGGTTCTGGTTCCAACAAGCGACGTCTGGATTGCACTTGGGGCCCATGCCTCAGCAAGACGACCCACTCGGAGGATCGCTGTTTCACGAAGCATCCGCACCTGCGTAAGACCAAGCCTGGTGCACCGGTTACCAATCCGGTGCCCATGGCCTTGGCCCTTCCAGGTGTGCTTACTCCGCGGCAGCTGGCCTCCTTGCAGGCTCAGATTGATGGGTATGCTTTGGACAAGAAATAGGAGGTACGCTCTGTCCTTTTCTCTTGCACTGCGAAATTTTCAAATGTCTGCAGCCCGAGCCTGTCTGAGGGTGTCTGGCATGTTGATTCTGGAGCTGGGATGTCAATCACGGGTGATATGTCTTTGTTCACTGTGTTTCATGCTTCTGAGACTGGGCCAGCAGTTAAATTTGGTGATGGTGTGGTTCAACGGTCTGTGGGTCAGGGTTCTATTGTGTTATGTAGTGATTGGTTACCAACACCAATCACTTTAACCAATGTTCTCTACATCCCACACTGTCCGGTGAACCTCATGTCAGTAAATGCTGTTGCCCATGCTCACAACTGCAAGATTTCTTTTGATAGTCTTAGTTGTACTGCCACACAGGGCTCTTCTGTTCTGTGGTCTTTCCCTGCCTCCAGTGATGGTGTGTACAAGTTTGCATGTAGGCCTTGTCACACCCCTCGTGGCCGTTTGTATGGTGCTGAAGATTATCCAGCTTTTGCTCTTGATGTTGATGAGGATGGTGGAGTTGTGATCCCTACCACTCCTGAATGGTTGTGGCATAGGCGGCTGGGTCACCCTGGCTATGATGCCATGCACAACCTTGTAAGGAAGGGATTGGTTCAGAACTTACCCCTCACTCTCCAACAGGTGCAAAGACTGTCTAAGATCCCATGTGATGCTTGTCAGAAGGCAAAGGGAAAACGTATCCCTTTTCCTAAAGAAAGCAAAACTAGGATCCGTGCCCCATTACAACGCCTTCACTTGGACATCATGGGGCCATTTAATATTAGGGGCTTGCGTGGGGAGTTTTATGTTCTGTGTCTCACTGACCAATACTCTGGCTATGCTGAGGTCTTGTGCTTGAGAACCAGGGATGAAGCTCCCTTAGCAGTTCAAACTACCATCCTCAGATGGATGACTCAGCTGCATGGATTTGTTTTCAAGTGTCTTAGGTCTGACAGGGCTAAGGAATTTATAGTGAAGTGGTTCGAGGATTGGTTAGAATCGGTTGGTGCTGTGCATGAATTGTCCATGGCTTACACTGCTCAGCAGAATGCGACTGTGGAACGGTACAATGGGGTCCTTCAGAACGTAGCTAGGAGCATTCACTTGGAGTCTAAACTCACTAAGTCCTTCTGGCCCTATGCCTTCCTCGCCGCGTGTTACCTACGCAACCGGCTGCCTAATCAGGGTGACAAGACTCCTTATGAGTTGTTCTTTGGGGTTCTACCTGATGTATCGTTATTGCGCGTGTTCGGGTGCCCATGCTATGTTACCTTAGTGAATGGGAAGAAGCGCAATAAGCTTGACGAAAGGGCGTTATCTGGTAGACTGGTTGGGTATTCTCTGGTGAGTAAGGGTTATTTTGTTTGGGTTCCGAAGTTGCGCCAGGTGGTAGAGAGTCGTGATGTGCTCTTCTATGAACAGTTTAGCTATAACTGTATCCCTGGGCTTTTTCCCTATGATGGATCTCAGTATTTTTCTCGCACCCCTGCCGCTATCATCGGTAAAGGGCTTGATACTACTGACAATATCCTGGGCCCTTTACCAACCCCGATTGTTGACCGCTTTACTGGTCATGGGATGACGATGCGTCCCAGGCCAGGTAATGATGGTGCTGTATCGCGTGCGGCGGCATCGGGCCAGGGGGAGTCTGATGTTCCTTCAAGCTCTAATTTATTCGAATCTCAGGGGGTCGCCGGGCCTTCCTCTGCGCCACGTTTCGTCGGTGAAGTCGTAGGATTAGGACAGCCTCGGGTCATAGTGGAACCTAGTACAGGTCCACTGCCCACTAGTCGCCACCCCCCGTCCACCTATTCGGATAGCTCGCGGGAGTTGTTGATCACTTCACCCCCTGCTATACCTGGTGGTTTATACCGGACCAGGCATTGCGACGATGTGGCCGTCACAGATGATGTGAGTGATGACCTCGAACACTGGTCCGGGTCAGATACTGCGTATGGCTGGGGTGTTCCAGTGTACCCAGGCTTCGACGATTTAGAGGCAAAGGAGGCCGGCCTTGTTCAACCACGCATGAGTGCTGCGCTGGGGGCTTTATTACCGGTTACTGCTGATACTGCTGATATCCCCGCTGCCCATGTACAAGTACACTGCTTGTACGTGGGGGCTTTTATTTCTACCTCTACTGAACTCTCTTATAAAGCTGCAATGTTACCTACCAACCCAGACAGAGATCTCTGGCTGCAGGCTATGAAGGATGAGATGGCCTCCCTCCATGCTCATGGCACTTGGGTCCTCACTCCACAGCCTCCTAGGCAGAGGATTCTATCTGGCAGATGGTTATTTGTCAAGAAACATGGGGCTGATGGTTCTTTACGTTTTAAAGCTCGTTTTGTAGTTCGTGGTTTTCTGCAACGTCCTGGGCTGGACTACCATGATGTATATGCCCCCGTCTCCTCTAAAGCAGGTCTTCGTGTGCTCCTTGCTGCCATCACTCATAGAAAAATGTTTGTGAGGCAGCTGGACATCAAGACTGCATTCTTGAATGCCAAGCTGGAACCTGGTCTGGACCTGTTCTGCTACCAGCCTGAGGGCTTTCATGAACTTGGTCCTGACAATGTTCCCCTTGTGTGCAAGCTAATTAAATCTCTTTATGGTTTGAAGCAGGCACCCAGGGCTTGGAGCAAAGATGTAAAGCAGGTTTTGGTTGCCCACGGTTTTACCATGTGCAAAGCTGAACCTGCTCTGTATTTCAGGAGGGATTCTACTGGTGGGTGGAGCTATGTCCTGACCTATGTGGATGAATTTATCTGTGCTTTTAGTGAGCTGCATAGGTATGCCTTGCTGATCAAGGCTATGGAAGCAGCTGGGTGGGAAGTCAAGGAAATGGGTGTACCTGTCCAGTTCCTTTCATTGGACATGACTTGTACACTTGATTCTGACGGCAGGTGTGTTAAGATCGACCTCTCCCAGCACTCCTACATTGTTGAGCTGGTGGAGCAGTTTGGTCTCACTGCTGCTACCAAGCCCAAGTTTTCAGTTCCCATGTCCAAGTGCACTGTCACTGATCCTCCTGGAGAACCTCTGGCCTCTAATAGCCAGTACCTCTCTCTTGTGGGGGCTTTGCTGTACCTGGCTACCTGCACAAGGCCTGATATTTCTTTTGCTGTTAGCTACCTGTCCAGGTTTTCTGCTCAACCCACTGCCCCCCTGTGGGCTGCAGCCAAGCGCTTGCTTTTGTATTTGAGAGAACATTCCCATCTGGGCCTCACTTACACTCACAGCCCTGGTTTCTCTTTTACTGTCTTTAGTGACTCATCCTTTGCTGATGATGGGTCTGACAGGAGATCTCAGACTGGCTATGCTGTGCTTGCTGGAGGCTGCCTTGTGAATTGGATGAGCAAAAGGCAACCCACTGTTGCTGTTAGCTCCAGTGAGGCTGAGTATCAGGCCCTGTCTCAGACTGCCAGGGAGGTGCAATGGTTGAAAAAGTTGAGAATTGATCTAGGGCTGCCTTGAGACCTGGTCACCATTCAGGGGGACAACTTGGGGTCCTTGAGCTGGGCCAATGACTGTCAGCTGCTCCCTCGCAACAAGCACATTGATGTCATCCATCACTATATCCAGGAGCTGGTGGAGGATGGCCAGGTGGATGTTGCCTATGTTAACACTAAGGACAACTGTGCTGACCCCTTCACCAAGCCCCTTGATCCTATGGTGTTCTGGCGTTTCATTCGCATGTTTGGAATGACTGCTTCTCCTTAAACCAATTTTTTGGTTACATGTATTCTAGAATTTTGGTTACATGTATTCTGGAATTTTTGGTTACATTTAGAGTTTCTTTAAGTTATCATTGATTGGCATTAGGTTCCTATTCCCGGATCGGGTTTTCTATACCGTTGTTACCCGACTTTGATATTTAGTTGTCCTCTTATATCCACTTGGCAAATTTTGGTTCTTTGCCTTGCTTCATACCTTCCCTTACACCCTTCGGGTTTCATTTGAAGTTTCTCTCGATTTTTATTTTTCGGAGTTCTTTGATTTTTTTTTTTTTTAATTTGTTACATATAGTTCTATGTCACCAGTGCCATAGGTGGAGTAGTACTATTGTATGTCACCTGTGTCATAGGTGGAGTATCAGCATGTATAGCGGTGCTCTCACGCGTTTTATGACTTGGTGACTACTTATGTACTCCCTTAGAACTATCGGCTCTCCTGAGCCAGCTTCCCGTGGGACTGAGTCATCTTGAGATGACTCAGTGGCAGCTTCCTGTCACCTACGTCTCCGGTCTGATCTGTACCCTGTTAGGTTCCTGTCTACCGCCTCCTTTCACCACAGGTGCCCCTTTATGGGTCTCCTGTGTCTGTAACGTTATCCTTGTCTCCGTGTATAGATTGGTGCGTCTGTTCCGCTGCTTTAATCTACTGTCCACTCTACCGGAGTGATTTCAAGCTGATAATCGGTGTGAAAAGCCGTTCTCCAGGCAACACACGCTGACCTATCTGGCCGCAAATTTCTTACATCGCGTTAGGGGTAGGTCACACTGCTCTTGCTTTTGATCGATTTAGCTTTTGCTTTTGGTCCGATTTTGGTCCGATTTTGGTGGGGACCAAAAGCGACCAAAATCGGACCAAAAGCGTGCCAAAAGCTAAATCGAAAGCAAAATCTGGTCTTTGAGACAATTTATTGATCCGGTTTTGCTTCCGATTTTGCTTTTGGTCAGGTACTTAAATACAGTAGTATAGCTGATTTTTTTCAAGTCTAAAAGCTGTTATGTTTTTGAACTGATGACAATTTTTTGACAGCCCCCAAAGTGCCGATGCCTTCAAAAAATGTCATACCCATCATCGCATTGACCCCTCCAAAAATGTTGGCAATCATGAGAGTGGTCTGCCGGTTCATCTCTGACATGTGTGTCATCATCTTCAACCGGTTTTCACTCTTCTCCCTCCTCTCTCTATCCTCCCTTTCTCTCTCCTCCCTCCTCCCCTGCCTCCTCTCCTCCCTCCTCTCATCATACAGCCTCTGCTCCTCCTTCCTCTCTATTTCTCTGTCCTCCTTCGACTTCTCCCTCCTATCATCCCTAGCCTGCCTAGTCTGGTCTTGGGACAGCAAAATGCTTTGGAAACTACGCACAGCCCCAGACCCAGTGCCCGGTTTGGAGGATGTGTGAACAGGGTTTTGCGTGGGGTGTGGGGCCTTGTCAGGTGATCTCACCTTCCCATCATCCTCCTCCTCTACAGGCCTAATGGCCTTGCTACTCTTCCGTGATATCACTTTCCCCACTCCCTCAGAGCACGTCCCCTGGGGTAGCTCCGAGCCATCAAACACACCAACTCCTAGGGGACATAACGTCGAATGGGTCTTGAAGAGTTCCACCCACAGCCCCAAATGCATCCACCCTTTCTTTTCAAGGGACATGGCCTCTAAGTCCTTCAACTCAAGTGCCATGCCAGTGACACCCTCTCTCAGTTGGCGATGGTGCCTTTAAGTTGACAGAGCACCTCATGAAGTGTTATGAGGTGGGCAACCCTACACCTGCCCAGTTCAACTTCAACTATGCTTTGATTAGAACAAGGCGGGTTGTTGAGTGTGCATTCGGTAGACTGAAGGGTCGATTTAGGCTACTGTACAGTACACGTCTTCGAGACCCTGTCACTGCGGTCAAAGTTTCTCGGATATGCTGTGCCTTGCACAACTTCTTGGAGCGCAGGCATCCTTATCCTCAAGACATGCAGACGGAACCTGTTGTTCCCTCTGATATCAACACAGTCAATTGGGAACCTGGTACCATGGGTGCATCTGGTCACAAGAGGAACTTGCTAGCTTCCTACATGGAGAGGGTGCTCGGGGTTGAGCCCGTAACCTACACACACGCACAGTTGGGAAACCTTTTTCATGGCCCACTCGGATTTGAGGGATAGCAGGCACCATCCTCGTTCTGACCTAGAAACTTACCTAGAAACCTAGGCTGCCCAGGCCCCGGTTTCTAGGTCAGTCAGTGCCAGTCCAGGGGGCAGCCTATGACATGTCTAGGTCAGTGTGTGACAGTCCAGGGGTAAGCCAAATAGGCTGACAGACTTGCCCAACCGTGACAAGAAGTGCTGAAAGAAAAAGCGTTGAAAAAGCTGAGTAGGCGGTTGCTTGACAGCACACACCTAATGATCATGTGCAAGCCCAATAGGCTGAAGAGACATCCCCAATAGCGAGAGAGAGTTGGATGATTTCGTATTTTTTATACAATTTATGGAACATGTTCCTTCTCATTTGCAGCAATTTGGGACATATCTCAACACAATATCAGCTTGCGACTGTGCCGCACCCGCTGAAAAATTTGAAGACTAGAAGCAACAATAATTGAGAATTGGATAAGAAAAGGTATGAGTGAAACAACGAAGATTCGGAAAAGATAACTACAGAAAACATTATAAAGTTCCAGAAAAAATCCGGACTGTCAGCATGAATTGCGGTGCTCTCAAGCGTTTTATGACTTGGTGACTACTTATGTACTCCCTTAGAACTATCGGACCTGATAGCTTCCCATAGTGATAGCTTCCCGTAGAACTGAGTCATCCTTTAGTGACTCAGTGTCAGCTTCCTATTGACTGCCTGTCTCTCTGTGTCTTATCGGTCTCTCCCTGACATGTCCTGTGTTAAACGGTGTCAGGGTGACAAGTTCCGGGCTTAGGGTCTATTCAGGTTACAGGCATCCACTTCGCCCACCGCTGGTGTCCTTTAGTGTACGTCCTTGCTTGTAACGTTATTCTCGTCTCTGTGTATAGATTGGCGCGTCTGTCTCCGCTGCATACATCTCTGTCCACTCTTAGAAGTGCTTAATAGCTGATAGGTTATGGGCTTCATCTCGATCTACCACTGCTTTATAATGCAACTTCCGCGTGGGCCTCCTGCCAGCTTCGAAAAGCTAACCCCACAGAATGGTTTGTCTTGGTCGCGCGGTATGGAGAGCGTCATTGTATCCAATGGCTGCGACCGCATTCTTCCGTTCAAGACTCGTGTTCCCACTGATTGGCTTGATGATTGCGCGCCAGCGGCCTCTGCTGCCTTAGATGAGTCTTCTTCCGCCATCATGGAAGACATCCCCCCCTACCAAACCTCCATTTCTCTCCCTCCTTCTCCTCTTGTCCAACGCCTCCTTCCTGAGGTAGAGGATATTCTGATGCGTCTATGCTGCGTCTCGACTCAGATCATCAAATACAAGTCTTCTCCTCCGCCTCCTGATGCCCGTTTTGAGTATGACAATGCTGATCTGGCTCGCCATAAGCATGAAGATGGCTACTACACTGAGGATGACGATGACGACGAAGAGGAAGACCTACAGAGTGCGCGGAGTGGTGACTTCGGTGGAGTCACACCTTCCACTGCCACTCGTGTTTTTGAGTCTCCGGGGTTTGAGCACCAGTCGGCTCCTCCTCCTCCTCCTCCTCCTCCTGTCTACAAGCCTCCGACTGCTCCTCCGCATCCACACGCGGTCTCGTGAGACTGCTGCTGCTGCCTCGAGTGTCCACAGCGATGCTGCTGGCCCCTCCCTGAATCCACCTCCACCTCCACCGGTGGAGCAGCCTCCTGCCCCTTCTCCTTTTCCTCCCCCCCTGCCCTACTACCCGAATCGCTCGCTGGGATGCTTATCCTGGGAGCACCTGCTTGATGGCTCCACACCTTCGCGCATGGATGTGCGGAGTTGCCGCCAAATTCGCCAGGCGCAGAAAGCTGGTGACTCCTTGGACCGCACTTTGTACGGTAGGATGGATCAGGCTGCCACTCGGGCTAATCTAGATACGAAGGGGCGGGCTAGGCGAGTGATGGTGTTCTCTGAGTTGGGTCATGCATGCCGTGCTTATCTGGGGCCTGTGCAGGCAGGGATTGACTACCCCCCTCCTGGTGGTGCTACCTTTTGGTGGATTGGGAGTTCGAAATGCAAATCTACGCAAGTACCAGTTTGCCAAAGTTCCTCTCAGCTTTGTACCTCCTAGGCCAGATTTTGAGCTACTCGTAAATGTTGCGAGTTCTTTGGATGAGATTGAGAACCTTGATGACCAGCGTGCATATGATGCTGGCATCGCTGCCGAGTACTTTCTGTCGGTTCGCGCTATGTATGATGCCACGCCGTTTTCGCCTGTTGCCTCACCACCTGCCTCTCCTAGTCAGACTCGTGTAGATCCTGCACTGTTAGGATTTAGTACCCTGCCCCTTGCACGCCAGAAGTTCATGTGTCTCACCATGATGCTCGCGCACATGACGGAACCGATGGTACAGGTGTATCAGGATTTTGCTACACCTCGCGATATCTTACTGCATATCAAGAGGCAGCATTCTGATGCCCTTGCTGCTCGGGTTCCCCTCATGCTTGTTGAGCTTCGTAGTGTGACCATGAACAACTCTGAACCCGTGGATGTGTTCTTTCGCAGGGTGCGGCAGTTGTGCACTGATCTTCGCAGTGCGGGATACCCGCAGCCGCAGCGTCACGCGATGCACACTATAATCAATGGCATCACTCACCCTCGATTCGATTCGCTGCGCCTCCAGTTTGGCTTTGAGTTGTACCAGAACAAGACCGTAGACTACTGGTCTTGTCTTGATGCTTATAGATCGTTAGATTTCTTAAATGTGTCTCTCCCCAGGTCTGATCCAAGGCATCCTGGCTGGTCCCGCGACCCTCCCCAGATCCCTGCTAATGCTGCTTTCCAGCGGGGCAAGGGATCTGGTTCTCAGAGTTCCGGGGGCACCAAGAGGCGCTTGGATTGCACTTGGGGACCCTGTCGTTCGAAAACGAGCCACTCGGAAGACCGCTGCTTTACAAAGTATCCGGAACTCAGAAAGGCCAAGGGACGTGCACCTGGTTCTGAACCGGTGCCCGTAGCTTTGGCCCTTCCAGGGTCGCTTGCACGTAAGCAGCTGTCGTCCTTGCAGGCTCAGATCGATGGGTACGCCATTTCAAAGAACTAGGAGGTAAGCTCTGTCCTATTTTCTTGCACGACTAAGTTCTCAAACATTTGCAGCCCAAGTCTTTCTGAAGGTATCTGGCAAGTGGACTCGGGAGCTGGGATGTCAATCACAGGTGATAGGTCGTTGTTCACTGTGTTTGAATCCTCTGCTGTTGGGCCTGCAGTTCGATTTGCTGATGGGGTGATTCAACGGTCAGAGGGTATGGGGTCCATTGTGTTATGTAGTGATTGGTTACCAACATCAATCACCTTAACCAATGTTCTATACATACCCCACTGTCCAGTAAATCTCCTGTCCGTACATGCTGTGGCTCATTCCCTCCACTGCAAGATTGCTTTTGATAGTATTAGTTGTACTGCCACTCAGGGCTCTTCTGTGCTCTGGTCCTTTCCTGCTTCCAGTGATGGTGTGTATAAGTTTGCATGTAGGCCTTGTCACACCTCCAGTCGTTGTTTGAGGGTTGCTGAATATTATCCAGCTTTTGCACTTGATGTTGATGAGGACGGTGGAGTTATTATCCCTACCACTCCTGCATGGTTGTGGCATAGGCGACTGGGTCATCCCGGTTATGATGCCTTGCACAACCTTGTCAAGCGTGGTATGGTTAAGAACTTACCCCTCAGCCTTCATCAAGTACAAAAGATGGGTAAGATCCCATGTGATGCTTGTCAAAAGGCTAAGGGAAAGCGTCTCCCTTTTCCTAAAGAAAGCATGACTGAGGTCCTTGCACCCCTCCAACGCCTTCACTTGGATATCATGGGACCGGTTCATATTAGGGGTCTTCGTGGGGAGTTTTATATCTTGTGCCTTGTAGACCAATTCTCTGGCTATGCTGAGGTATTGTGCTTGAGGACCAAGGATGAAGCTCCCTTAGCAGTCCAGACTATCATCCTCAGATGGTCAAATCAGCTGCAGGGGTTTGCCTTTAAGTGTCTGAGATCTGACAGGGCTAAAGAGTTTATAGTTAAATGGTTCGAGGATTGGTTAGAATCGGTTGGGGCAGTACATGAGTTGTCTTTGGCATACACTGCACAGCAGAATGCAACTGTGGAAAGGTATAATGGGGTCCTTCAGAATATAGCTAGGAGTATCCACTTGGAGTCTAAGCTTACTAAGTCCTTTTGGCCCTATGCCTTCCTGGCTGCTTGTTACCTTAGAAACCGTCTGCCTAACCAGGGACGCAAGACACCCTTTGAGTTGTTTTATGGGGTGAAACCTGATGTGTCCTTATTACGTGTGTTTGGATGCCCCTGCTATGTTACTCTAGTCAATGGGAAGAAACGTAATAAGCTAGACGAAAGGGCGTTATCTGGTAGACTGGTTGGGTATTCTCTGGTGAGTAAGGGTTATTTTGTTTGGGTTCCTAAGTTGCGCCAGGTAGTAGAGAGTCGTGATGTACTCTTCTATGAGCAGTTTGATCATAACTGCATTCCTGGGCTAACTCCCTATGATAGGTCGCCATATGTCTCTAGCATCCCTGCCGCCATCAACGGACACATGCCTGAGGTTGCGGTTGATTACCTAGACCCTTTGTCTTCCCCAATTGTTGACCACTGTCCTGGCCATAGGATGACTCTGCGACCTAGGTCGGGGGCCAGTGGTACTGTTTTGCGTGAGAACACACTGGGCGGGCGAGTTTCTGCGGCTCCTACGGACAAAATCTTAGCCGAATCTCAGGGGGTCGCCAGGCCCTCCTCTGCGTCACATTCCGTCGGTGAAGTCGTTGGATTTACACCAACTCAGACCATAGTGGATCCTTTGTTAGATCCATTGCCTACTAGTCATCATACTCCCATCATCACTGATAGCTCGATGGAGTTGGTGAACGCTTCACCTCCTGCCGTCTCTGATAGATTACTCAGGAGTCCGGGTGATGATGTAGCCGTTGCAGATGATGCAAGTGATGATCTTGAACCGTGGTCAGGCTCCGATACTGCGTATGGCTGGGGTGTTCCGGTCGACCCAGGCTTCGTTGATTTAGAGGCAAAGAAGGCCGGCCCTGTTCAACCAGGCAGTAGTTCTGCACTGGGGGCTTTACTAATGGTTACTGCTGATACTGCTGATACCCCCGCTGCCCATGTACAAGTAAACTGCTTGTACGTGGGAGCATCTGTTGCATCCACCACTGAACTGACCTACAAAGCTGCCATGTTGCATACCAACCCTGACAGGGATCAATGGCTTCTTGCCATGAAGGATGAGATGGCTTCCCTTCATGCCCATGGTACATGGGTTCTCACTCCACAGCCTCGTAAGCAGAAGATCCTGTCTGGCAGGTGGTTATTTGTGAAGAAGATTGGTGTTGATGGTACTATACGCTTCAAGGCACGTTTTGTGGTCCGTGGTTTTCTGCAGCGTCCTGGGCTGGATTTTCATGATGTATATGCCCCTGTCTCCTCCAAAGCAGGTCTTAGGGTGCTCCTGGCTGCCATCACTCATAGGAAGATGTTTGTTCGGCAGCTAGACATCAAGACTGCATTCCTAAATGCCAAGCTGGAGCCTGGTCTGGACCTGTACTGCCACCAGCCTGAGGGCTTTAGGCACCTTGGTCCTAACGGTGTTCCACTTGTCTGCAAACTGATCAAGTCCCTTTATGGATTGAAGCAGGCACCCAGAGCTTGGAGTAGGGATGTCAAGCGGGTTCTGGTTGCTCATGGCTTTACTATGTGCAAGGCAGAACCTGCTCTGTACTTTAGGAAGGATTCTGATGGTGGGTGGAGCTATGTCCTGACCTATGTTGATGACTTTATCTGTGCTTTTAGTGAGCTGGATAGGTATGTGTTGCTGATCCAGGCAATGGAAGCAGCTGGCTGGGAGGTCAAAGAGATGGGTGTTCCAATTCAGTTCCTCTCTTTGGACATGGATGTTACCCTTGACTCTGAAAGCAGGTGTGTTCAGATCAATCTCTCTCAGCACACCTACATTGTTGATCTGGTGGAGCAGTTTGGTCTTACTGCTGCTGCCCCACCCAAGTTTGCTGCTCCCATGGCCAAATCCACTGTTTCTGACGCCCCTGGAGATCCCCTGCCGTCTAATAGCCAGTACCTCTCTCTTGTATGTGCTTTGCTATACCTGGCCACTTGCACCAGGCCTGATATTTCCTTTGCTGTTAGCTATTTATCCAGGTTCTCTGCTCACCCTACAGTCCCTCTCTGGGGGGCTGTCAAACGGTTACTCTTGTATTTGAGAACACATTCTCACCTGGGTCTCACTTACACCCACAGCCCTGATTTCACTTTTGCTGTCTTTAGTGACTCATCTTATGCTGATGATGGGTCTGACAGGAGATCTCAGACTGGCTTTGCAGTTCTAGCTGGTGGGTGCATTGTTAACTGGATGAGCAAGCGACAGCCTACTGTTGCTATTAGCTCTAGTGAGGCTGAGTATCAGGCCCTGTCCCAGGCTGCCAGGGAGGTCCAATGGTTGAAGAAATTGAGGGTGGATCTGGGTCTGCCTTGTGCTTTGGTTACAATTCAGGGTAACAACTTAGGTTCCATGAGTTGGGCCACTGACTGGCAGCTTCTGCCTCGCAGCAAGCACATTGATGTTATTCATCACTACATCAAGGAGCTGGTGGAGGATGGCCAACTGGCTGTTGCCTATGTTAACACTGTGGATAACTGTGCTGACCCCTTCACCAAGCCCCTTGATCCTGCTGTTTTCTGGCGGTTTGTCCGTATGCTTGGAATGACCGCTACTTCTTAGGGTCATTTTTTAGTTTTTTGGTTACATACGTTTCTTGTTTTTTGGTTATCATTGTATGGCATTAAGTTCCTATTCCCGGATCGGGTATTCTATACCGTTGTTACCCGTCATTGATATTCGGTTATCCTCTTTTCTCCCTTGGCACTCTTAGGTATTTTGCCTTGGTCCATTCCTTCATTTACACCCTTTGGGTTACGTTTGAAGTTCTCTCGTTTTTTCGGAGTTCTTTAAAAAAAAAAATTTTAATCTGTTACATATAGTTCTATGTCCCCAGTGCCATAGGTGGAGTAGTAGTATTGTATGTCACCTGTGTCATAGGTGGAGTGTCAGCATGAATTGCGGTGCTCTCAAGCGTTTTATGACTTGGTGACTACTTATGTACTCCCTTAGAACTATCGGCCCTGATAGCTTCCCATAGTGATAGCTTCCCGTAGAACTGAGTCATCCTTTAGTGACTCAGTGTCAACTTCCTATTGACTGCCTGTCTCTCTGTGTCTTATCGGTCTCTCCCTGACATGTCCTGTGTTAAACGGTGTCAGGGTGACAAGTTCCGGGCTTAGGGTCTATTCAGGTTACAGGCATCCACTTTGCCCACCGCTGGTGTCCTTTAGTGTACGTCCTTGCTTGTAACGTTATTCTCGTCTCTGTGTATAGATTGGCGCGTCTGTCTCCGCTGCATACATCTCTGTCCACTCTTAGAAGTGCTTAATAGCTGATACGGACCAAAAGCAAAATCGAGGCAAATACCCCCCCCACACACCCCGATTTTGCTTTTGCTCGATTTAGCTTTTGCTTTTGGTCCGATTTGGGTCCTAACCAAAATCGATTCTGGTCAATGTTGTAGTGTGACCACTAAGATTTTGGTGATAGGCAAAATCGACCAAAATCGGACCAAAATCGGACCAAAATCGGCCGGACCAAGAGCAGTGTGACCTACCCCATCATTGCCCATCTGCTACAATCGTGCTCGAATTGTTGTGACGAGGTGGAGTTTGAAGACTGATGCAGGGATGCAGGTGATGGGATGATGGTGACGCTGGTGACGCGGACGCCCGAACGCTGACGCGCGACGCGTCTGGTGCTCTCACAATATTGCTATTCACGTACTCACAATATATAGCCGGGTCGTAACAATGGACAGTTGTAGTACTCAACAAATCGCGGCCGTGGCTGTTCAAGTTCAGATGCAGATCTTGAATCGCCGCTTAGATTGCCCACTAGGATTGACTAGGATTGCCCACTCGTGGCCACAAGTGACAAGTGTAGGGGGATTGCCCTGCGGCCCTGCCGAGCCGCGAAGACTAGCACCCCTGACTAGCACACCCAGAGGGCCCACACCGTGGCCCACACCCTCAACCCTAACCCCCTGGAGAAGGGAGCACATCGAGCGCGAGCGCTCAATGTAGTGTGGTTCGGAGAGATTTCGACTCCCACAGAAAAAATCAAGATTAATACCAATGGAAGCGCATGCAAAGGCGACCGCATAAAACCGTCTAATTTCTCGAGCAGTGCAGGTTTCGGCGAGTTGTGTAGCTTTCGAGGTTGGTGTCGGTTGGAGCGGTTGAGGCCTGGGCCTGTCTTTTGTTGAGGCAACCTTGGACAACAAATCGGTCCGAGACGCGCGCATGCGCCAACTTTTGACGAGCTGCTTTGCTGCTGCGTATTCAGAATGGCTATTCGCTAGTATTCAAGGCAACATTTGTCATCGAGGTGCCTCTTTCAGCCCTACCTGGCCTATACGAGGGCTAACTCTGACTTGGACCGAGGAGGCCCCTGAGGAGCGCGGCACTGGCTTGGGAGCTTTAATATGGTGCTAATAATAGTGCCTGTTGCTCGTAGCCAGCTCGGAACAGCATGTAGTTTGCTGAGTTTGGGGATTTCGGTTGGGCTGGGAGTGCAGTTGCGGGAATGCTCGCTGTGGATGTGGCACTCGAATTTGCGGACCGGCACACAGTAGAGGTGATGCATGCGGGTCCTCTTAATGATTTCCCAGCGGCATAAGACCGTGGGTCAAGATTGGCGACCGTAATCCTATTTTTGCTGGTACCACTTTATGGCACTTCATCACTGAGTGCCGGAAGTAAAGAACCCGGCGCCCGGCGCCAGGCGCCCCATGGGCCTGGAGTCTTGGCTGAGTAGGCCCTTAATGTGTGTGTTTGAGCCTATAATTGGAGGTGAATAGCCTTGGGTCCTCCCAAAGTTGCCCGATTGGACGCAGAAGTTGTCCAATGGGTCCATGAGGGTCCTGGACCGCATGGCCAAGGTGCTGGGTGAAAACATTGGGCGGATCAAATTTTATCGGCCTCCTAAGTGGGTTGGTTTGGTTCAAAAACAGCATGCAACCTATCATGGGCCATATCACACTCTACTTTTTTTCTTTTCTGAAACTTTTTGACATTTTCCCATCAATACCTGGGTACTACATTTTGTCAAACTGGCCAGCGCTTAAAGCGCATTATCGTCAAATTGGTCAGCGCTTTCTAGTGCGAAAAGCGCAAAAACTGCGGGCTGCGCCCATAGAGAGTCGAAAAAACTGCGCGAAATCGTGCTGCCGCGCACGCTTTGTAGTACCCTGATCAATACTTTCATAATTATAGGCCTTTCAGAAAAACTGTGAAGCGGCTGTGAGAGTCAGCCACGAATCTAAAAGTATTTTTGGCGGAAAAATCACTGCAAAAAATAAATGTGGGTCCAAAATCAAAAAAATGTTTTCGATAAATGTTCCAAAATTTTATTTTGTCTTAACCATCAGTCCTAGTTAATTTGGATCCAATCGGAGAAAGTCGATTTCGTCTCTGAACAGCACTACATGAATGGGGAAGTGGCGTAATTTTGTTTCCGTCGGTAGGTGCCGGGAAATTCTGTTAACACCCTGTCAAACTATTGGTTGTACCTGGTCGTACCCCCCCACCGTACAGATGGGGGGCGAGTCTGACAACTAACAATTTTGTTCAAATGCCCCTTGTTTGGCCTGGGATCAACCCAATCCACACTCTGGCGATTTTCAACGTTCATACTGTACCATCTCTGGAGTTCCCAGGCTGAGCTACAAGTATATCTTCTCAGTTTACTCCATGTCTACGGCCAGGCTCTGGAATGAAATGGATCTCCTAACACAAACCAGCGACACCGAGGATTCAGCTCGAATGGCGTTGCCTCTCCTACAAAACAGGAGCCGCACTTAGGTATTGAAGCTTTCCGGAGTTATGTGCAGAGCACAGAGACGAAGGGAAGTGGCAAGAGAATCTGATCGTTACACTTAGATAAAGCATTCAGAGAATGCGCTAGGGAGAAGTAGTGAGATAGCACGGTACCTCAGGGTACCGGCATGTAGAGTCCGTGCCATAGCTGGCAGCGGCACTACAGTACAGTGCTACATGGCGGGAGTCCTGTGCACTCTAAGTCACTCTAGGTGAACCAGGAAAACCGGTGAATAACAACCCCCCCAATTCCTGGTATTCTTCATACTGGAGAATTTCGGGAATTAGAGGAGTTAAAACTTAGAGGTACTGATAAGATTAGATCATAAAAGTATAATAGCAGATCAGGCTTGTCAAGGGGTCGTCCTTGGAGGCTGCCATGAATGTGCAGATTTAAACTGAATAGAAGGAAGCAGTCAGTCATGATGCAATCAATCAATATCTAGTAAAAGTCTGGATCTGGATCTGTGGGGAAGGGTCTATAGTGGACATCATAGGAGCTGCAGGAAGCTGCAGGGAATCCACAAGATTAATCAAGCTTGAGCTTTCCAGTGCAGCCAATCTGTTTTCTGAATGCACAGAATTTGGATCTGGGCAGGGCTTTGGTGAGCATGTCGGCCATGTTGGCAGCAGTGGGAATCCAGTTGAGCTTGATGCCTTCTTTCTTGGATTGCTCCTTGAGGAAGTAGAACCTGGTTTCCATATGCTTGAGCCTTGAGGAGAGCTTCTCTTGGTTCCATGCACTGAGTGCAGCTTGGTTGTCACCATTAATGGTGAAAGCAGGGGGCATGGTACCTGTGGCAGAGAATTGGAGTTTCCTCAACCACATTCCTTCCTGGGCTGCAGAGGTGGCTGCCATGAATTCAGCCTCTGTGGTGGACAGGGCAGTGGCAGATGCTTGGATTTTGGATGCCCATGAGATGGCACCCCCCTGGTTGAGGAAGACATACCCTGTTGTGGACTTTCTTGTGATAGGGCAAGCAGCATGGTCAGAGTCACAATAGCCAGTGAGGAGCTTCTTGGAGTGGGTGTAGGTGATCCCATGGTCAGGTGTGTTGGAGAGATACTTAAGGATGCCAGTTGCAGCTTCCATGTGATCATGGAGGGGGTGAGCACTGTGCCTGGCCAACCTGTCGACAGCTTGGGAAATGTCAGGTCTGGTGTTGACTGCCAGGTAGTTGAGGGATCCTACAATCTGAGCAAGGGGAAGACCAGTGTCTGGGGTGTCCTTCTCAGGATAGGGGAGGGGAGCATCAGGTTGGAGTGGAATGGGGAACCTGGTACTGTTGGGCTCAGGGAGCATGCTGTGTGATCTGAGCAGGTCTTGGATGAATCTGGACCGGCAGATGTGGAGTGTACCAGCAGTTGCATCTCTGGTGATTTCATAGCCTACAAACACAGATGGCTCACCAAGGTCTCGTGTCTTGTAGAGCTTCATGATGGTGTCTTTGTCTTGCTGTAGTATGTCCTTGTCGAAGGACAGCAGGAGGAAGTCATCCACCCAGAGGAGGACCCAGATTAGGGGTCTTGTTGTTGGGCCAGGGAGCAGAAATTGGCCCTGGTCAACATCAACTTCTCTGAAGCCAATGGCTGTCATTTCTTCCTTGACTTTGAGGTACCATTGGCGTGATGCTTGCTTCAGACCAGAGAGGCATTTCCACATGCGGCAAACTCTGTGATCTCTTTCAAATCCTGGAGGTTGAGAGCAGTACAATTCCTCTTCTACTACTCCATTGAGGAATGCTGTAAAGACATCAAGTTGGGCGAGGTGTGCTGAGGGATCTGCATCCATGGATAGGATGTACCGGATGGTAGAATGTTTGACAACTGGTGCAAAGACCTCATCATAGTCCATTGGTTGGGCATAGCCTTTTGCTACTAAACGGGCTTTGTATCTCACAATCTTACCATCAACTGACTGCTTGATATCAAAGACCCACTTTGTTCCAATGGATTTAAACCCATGTGGGAGTTCTGCTAACGTCCAGGTGTTCATGTCTGCTATCTAGCGCTGTTATTTCTTCATACATGGCATATTTCCATTATTTTGCCTGTGGGCCAGCTAGTTCTTCTCTTTCGTTTTTGGGTATGACTATCTGGTCTGCAGCTAGGAATGCTAAGTATTGTGGTGCATGTCTTTCTCTGCCACTACGACGTGGTTGGGTCAGCGTGGTATCAGGTGGGGGAGTCAGGGCTTGTTGTGCAGGTGCAGTTGCATGGGATGCATGTGCTGGTGCATCTGTAGGTGATCTTGCCATGAGGTTGGGAGGTTCAGCAGTGTGTGATTGAGCAGGGTTGGGTTGGTCCACAGGGTTGTGTTCATTTCCTTGCTTTACAGTGTTGTTGGGTTGCTGTGCACTGTTTTGTGGGGGAAGGGATCCTTGTTGGTGCATTGAGCTGGGCATGTAGCTAACATCAACATCTTCTGGTGATCCCCACTCTTGGGGTTTCTCTTTGTTTCTGGCCACTCTGGCATCATACTCTGCTTTGTCTTTCAGTTCAGAGGGTGGGATGTCATCCTCATCAGGTTCAATAGGAGTTTCTTCTTCATGCATGCCTAGTATAACAGCATCTGGACCTGGAAATCCTTTCTGTCCTGCTAGGTTCTCAGACTCATTGAAAGTGATGTCTCTAGCATCAAAGATATTATGGTTGGAGTCCACAACTCTGTAAGCTTTTCTGATGTCTGAGTATCCAATGAGTCTTTTTATTTTGGCTGATGGTGCAAACTTCCATTTCCTGGTTTTGGATGGTATGTGTACGTATGCTGTGCATCCAATGGTTATGAGGTGATCAATCTTAGGCTTGACTCCATGGAACATTTCTTAAGGTGTTTTGTCTGAGTCAGAGGTTGGGCCGAGGTTTCTGAGGATGCTAGCATTCTTCACCATTTCGGCCCAGTATCTTTCAGGGAATTTGGATGAGATGAGGAGAGCAGTGCTTCTGTCATGAAGTGTTCGGTTTAGTCGTTCTGCTGCTCCGTTGGTGGATGGATTGCCAGGAACTGTGAAGTTGAGGGTAATGCCTTTCTTCTTGCACCAGTTTTTGAACTTAGTGCAGATGTATTCGGATCCATTGTCATAGAAAATGGTACCTATCTTATTTTCTATAAGAACTTCATAACGTTCCAGTTCTGGGATGGTATCTCTGGCTACTATGTCTTTGGATTTGTGGGATGTGACTATGTATACTTAGAGTGGTCATCTATAATTCCTTTGAAATACAGGCTGCCATTTAAGCTAGGTACTTTCATCTTTCCACTCATGTCAATGTGGAGGATGGCCATGGGTCGTTTGGCGCGGGTGTAAGAGGTAGGATAAGGGTTCTTGTCCATTTTTGAGAGGACACATATTTCACAGGTATGCTTTTTCATCTTGTTGCATGCTGCTGTGGTAACATCTGTGCCTGTGACCATGTTTTCAGCTATGAGTCTAACTAAACTGCTGTAGGCAAGATGACCATATCTAGTGTGGAGGAGTTCTGCTGTTTGGGGTGTGGTTCTGGAAATGGCGGCCATAGCAATTTTGAGGCATGTCCATGGATGAGGGTCCTGTCTGGCACAATAACGGGGGTGAGGTAGAGGTTTCTGTTCTTTGAGCCAGTGACAATTACCTTGTTGTTAATGGACATGGTGCAGGCATTTGAGTTAAAATTGACTGACATAGTGGGGGTTGATTTGATAGCTGCTGCCATGGACATCAGGTTGGGTGTTGCTGGGTCATCATTTAGGTGGACATTTCTAAGGTTGTGAATCTTGCCATTGTCTCCTCGAATGAGGGCGTTTCCAGATCTGCTAATGTAGGTATATCCTGATGCAGTCTGAACCTTGATATGTGGTGAAATCGGTTGTATGTCAAACAGAAGTGACTCATTTCCTGTCATGTGAGAAGTTGCTCCTGTGTCCATGATCCAATTAACTGCCATTCGATCTGTGCGTGGGGATGCATTGAGTGCATACGATTGACGATCAGAGTTTGGGGAATCGGATCGGACTATTTTGTTTTCATATGCGATGCAGATGGATGCGACAGATTCAGCTGGTGCTGGTGTGGGGGGACTTGGCCGAGGGTTGAGTGTGATTTCGTATCTAGATCTGAGGGAGGACAGGAGCTCATCTGGGTCCTTGTGGTCCTTGTGGTCCTTGCGGATTACATCAGACAGGTGCGCAAGGATGTATTGGATTTGAAAACTAGGTAACTGGTGGGATCCAGGGGGAAAGAACTTTTGAGATACCTTTAGTTCAGCGTCCATAGCGTTGATCCAGTAGTCAAAGAATTGTCCATGGAAGATGAATGTAGGAGGAGGCTTGGAATGGTATCTGGAGGTGGGAGGTTGCATTTCTGCAGGTCAAGGGGAGGAGATTGAGAGCGACGGATGTTGCGAGGCAACTGGTGTGGGAGATTAATGGAGGCGATTGAGAGCGGTGGAGGTTGCGAGGCAACGGGTGGGAGAGGGGGGGGGGGGGGGGGGGGGGGCGCAGTGGGGGGCTTGTTGTCTTGTCGACGGCTGTAGGACAGCTTGGTGGCTCAGGGGAGCAAATCAATCCGGATGCGGATGATCGTGCACAATGGTAGTTCCCAGCGGGGAAGGCAATGTTACGGGGTTGGAGAGTTATCCTACTCGTCCTTTCGAAAGTTGATATTAGAGCAAGGCAACAATCAAAATGTCCTTTGCTCGGCGCAGAACCGCAGCGAAGGCCAATCTAGCGTAGAGGGGACCGTAACCTAAAGCTTTCCGGAGTTACGTGCAGGGCACAGAGACAAATAGAAGTGGCAAGAGAATCTGATCGTTACACTTAGATAAAGCATTCAGAGAATGCGCTAGGGAGAAGTAGTGAGATAGCACGGTACCTCAGGGTACCGGCATGTAGAGTCCGTGCCATAGCTCGCAGCGGCACTACAGTACAGTGCTACAGGGCGGGAGTCTTGTGCACTCTAAGTCACTCTAGGTGAACCAGGAAAACCGGTGAATAACAGGTATTGGTTGCAAGCAGGGGCACATAGCAAGGGAGACGTTAGTTTCTTGCCCGACGTCACACAATCAAGATGGTTGATGCTCCCATACGGGATGATGATTTTATTATATTGTACAATTAATTATCCCCGTTGTCCGCTCGCGCCCCCCCACCTGCGTTTTTTACCCACGGGGAGAGTCACTGGCATGTTAAACTGGTCTTATTGTTCGTAAGAAAGCTTATATTCTTGGTTGTTGGTCGGTCCCCTTAGGGGAACGGACCTATGCGATACTTACGCGATATCGTCACAGCTTCAAATCTTCACATCTTCAAATGTTCACATCTTCAAATCTTCAAATTTCCCAAGAAACGGTTAAACCGACTTCTTTCGCACGGAATCGACCTGTGTCAATTTCTCTGAGGGCACTTATTCGCGTACGGATCTCAGGGCTGCGGATTTCGAAAGTCGCAAAGCAAGTTGAATAGTCGCAACACCAGTACATGCAAAGCCTCGCACGTCCAATAGTCGCAAAGCAATTTGGCTAGTCTGAAAGCAAGTTCAATATCCGCAAAGCAACTCCAATGGTCGAAGAGCAACTTCGCTTCTCGACTTCCTTGGGAGTTGCTATACCTACGGCAAAATGGTGCACTTTGGGAACCAACCTGCTGTCGAAAGCTTGCCCCGGAGAGCACTTCTTCGCGTACGGAACTCAGGGTTGCGGACTGTAGACGCGGTGTTTTCATTTGTCGTTTCCCTCCTGCCCTGTGGACTCAATCTAGGGACCTGGAGCATGTCCAACACAACAGCTGACTAACAAGCTCTTATCGTAGACACACGTAAACCATGTTCCACATCCATCAGAAACAGCCCAAGAAAGAAGGTATCCGCTTCAACTGCATTCACACACATGCTACAATAAATGGCATAGACATGACGGCTCTCTCACAGTTCTACAAGTTTTACATGTACACGCATACCATTGGATGCCAAGCCCAGACATAAAAGATAACATGACAATCTACGTTAAATCCTTCAAACGATCGAGTTGTTGGCAATTGCGATTAGCAAATGTATCTCCCTAAACTTGTTTCACCTTGGCATACCCACGTGGACAACTTTGTCATATTTTTCAACATTCAACAAGAAATGTGACAATTTTAGACAACTGAACTACAAACCCAGAAGCCATCGTGTTCCATACCCCTACCCCGGGGCCGACCTCCAGGGGACCCGCCAGGGCCCCCTACTATTTTGATAACGTTTTCATTGTCCTGGCAATTAATTTAACTGCCAAGACGGCGAGCAGCCAAATTGCTGGCTGGAACTATATTATAATATTACCAAGTTTAAATGCAAGGTCTACTTTTTGCATGCACAGATTATTATATTCATTGCATCTATACGCATAGCCTCATCTGCTTTTTGTCTTCTTCTTAGATCCTCGTCCTGGACATCTTATTAAATATTGCACCAGTTTACAATGTTATAAATAACGGGTAAAAACTGCAAATGATATGGAGGCTGAAAGAAAGCAGCATGGCAGCGTTTCGGCTAAGCTGTAATTTCTTCCAGTGTGTCCGATGTCCCAGTCTGTGATTTGGGGAGACGAAAACATTATATATTGGACCCGTATTGGACTGCAAGAGTTGTTTTACTTTCTTGCTTAAAAAAAACTCATGTACCTGTATCAAACCCATCCAGGGTTTAGGGTTTTGTCCATTCTGGTTTAGGGCTTTATCCACCTTAAACAAGGTAACAGTCACTAGGCAGATCCCTAACATGCATTAACACATTACTTGAATTGCTAGAGGTGCTTGCCTACCGAAAACATCCAAACGGCCCGCCCGTCAATGGAACTGGCTAGGTCCAACCTTGGACTTGGTAATATTTCTTATCGAGGCGCTTATCAAGGCGCTTATCAAGGCGCTTATCAAGGCGCTTATCTAACTTATTAAATGATTAAATGAAACGATAAATGTTGTTGCTAAGTATACAATTATCTGTGTCAATCAACAAAAAAACCAGGTCAAGATGTCAATAAATATGTAGCCATACAGAGCCATACGTCATTATTGTCAATATATTTGTCAATATATTTGCCCCCATATATGGTAGGCAGGCATGCTTTTGTGTGACTCATGCTGGCAGGTTCCATTTCGCCTCTCGCCTAGACGATACTGCAGAAACTGTAAACAAAAACATGAGAGCTGCATGAGAGCCCAGTTGTACTCGTTGGAGTCCAAACCTTGTATACATTGGCACTTGGTAGACTCATTCCTAGTAGATGCGGTCTGATACATCATGGTAGGTCCTCCCGTAGTAGTTGTTCCATTCCTGAAAGAAAGTACGAGGGTTACCAAAAAGTAAAAAAAGTCAAAAGTTGCGTGAAAAAAGCAGTTTTAAAGGGCAGAGTGGGTGGGGGTGGGGTGGGGTGGGGTGGGGTGGAGGGGTGGGGGGGTAGCGCGCAGATGTTTCAAGGCAGTTGCGTGAAAGAAGCAAATACTAAGGGCATAGTGGGTGGGTGGGTGTGTCAGCGGGGAGGTGTTTGTAGCGCGCAAATTTTTCAAGGCAGTTGCGCTTTTGAAGCAAAACAAAATGGCCAAATGTTGTACCCTGTGTCAAACCATGAGATCACCATCACATGGTAGAATATAGGGATCAAGGGCACATGGGTGAGTGTGTGGGTGTGTGGGTGTGTGTTGGGTGTGTGTTGGGTGTGTGTTGGGGGGGGGGGGGGGGGGGGGGGGGGGAGCAAAGAAGAGGGAGTGAAGGAACCACAGTTACCACACAACTTGAAGCCTGGAAGCAGCGCAGCGTTTGGAAGGTAAGGATTGGTTCTTGTCAGATAAGCTCCTGTGGATGGGGATGCAAACGCAATTATGTGAAGGGACCGGCATATCATATGATGCTGGCCAACAGCCAGTATGATATGATATTATATTGTATATAAATGGTATCGTTAGCCTAGTCAGACTGCCAGCACCTTATGATGGCATTACATTACATTACATTACATTACATTACATTACATTACATTACATTACATTACATTACATTACATTACATTACATTACATTACATTACATTACATTACATTACATTACATTACATTACATTACATTACATTACATTACATTACATTACATTACATTACATTACATTACATTACATTACATTACATTACATTACATTACATTACATTACATTACATTACATTACATTACATTACATAGCATTACATTACATTACATTACATTACATGCTAGAGTCTACTTGACACCGCGAGGGTGTATGAGCCTCTGTGCTTTAAAAAAAAAGAAAAAAGCACCCACAAAGCAAAACAAAAAAAACATGATATCGTATTGCCGTTCCCTTGTAGAGTGGCATCATTGCCGACACTTTTGTGCTTCGTCAAAATGGCAGATTTCGTTTCCATGTGACCATATGATTTTTGGCACCTCCTGATATCATGGTTGGGCAAGTCCCTTCAGCGTATTTTGCTACCCTATTTGACTGTAACAACATACAACACCCTAAGTGCGCCTCCTCTTTTGTAGGAGTGGCAACACCATTCAAATTGAATCCTCGGTGTCACTGGTTTGTGTTGGGAGGCCCACCTCTTGGGCAGAAAATCCTTTCACAACTTAAAAAAGGTTAGACGACATTTGTGCTGACAAACAGGATTGAGCATGCACGGTTGGGCAAGTCGCCAAGTTCTATTAGCCTATTTGGCCTACCTCTGGAATGAGCAATTCATACATACATGCACCTGATATTACTAGGGACCAGCAAATCATATGATGATGACCAAAAGTGAGTATGATATCATATGATATCATACAAATTGCATCATATGATATTGTACATAAATGGAAAATTCAGCCTAGCCAGGCCGCCGGCATCGTATGATATCAAATGATATCATATTGCCGTTCCATAGATATTCCTACCTTGCTCAAAGGACCAATACATAAATAAATAGTATGCCTTATTACGAGGCGTGAGGTTGAGGGGGCCAGCCCGTTTGCTTCCATAGGGCCAACCACCAAGGACCAATACAGTCTGTCTACACGATGTCTTTCTTTCCCCTATGCCAGAAGAAGGTTCAAATTGAGTGTGCATACTAAGCTAGACACACGATTAGTGCTGATAATATTGCTTGCTTGCTGCAATATTCAAAAATTACCTTCCCTTTACTGAGGATTTGTTAGAAGATTCCTTCCGGGTGTTCTGAAGCGGGCTTGTCTTCAACTGGGTCAACAATTGCCTGTCACTGAAATGCTGGGTCAACAATTGCCTGTCATTGAAATTCTGGCTCTACAATCGCCTGTCAATGATATTCTGGGTCAACAATTGCCTGTCATTGAAATTCTGGGTCAACAATTGCCTGTCATTGAAATTCTGGGTCTACAATTGCCTGTCAATGAAATTCTGGGTCAACAATTGCCTGTCAATGAAATTCTGGGTCAACAGTTGCCTGTCATTGAAATTATGGGTCAACAATTGCCTGTCAATGACAGTGTAATGATGCAAGGGACATTTGTTTTGATTTCTGGGGCTGGGAGATTCAAACCTATGGATCATTGAATTCCTACCTTGCCGTAAGGACCATAATAGTCGGTCCAAAGGACATCTCCCTCCACTGGTCTAGGCACCTTCCTCCACCTTCCTCCCACGAGTTTGCTGTTAGGCGATCCAGGCACCACATGCATTCCGAGATCCTTGTAGTGCGTACGCTCCAGATCCTGATAAGAAAATACGTATGTCGTTTCGAGATTAAAAATGATTGAGACTGATTGGGATTGAAAACTATACATATATATATGTGTGTCATTTCGAGATCTAAAACGATTGAGAGTGATCGGGATTTAAAATTATACAAGTTAGGTGATCCAGGCACCACAATTATACCAAGATCCTTGTAGTATGCACACTCCAGATCCTGATAGGATATATATATATATATATATATATACACACACCGTACACGCCTTAAGTATTGGCAAACGGTTTGGCAAACGACCCTTTGCCAAACCGGGTTAGGGATGCAGCTTGAGACCACTCAAGGTGGTTGGCCTTTGCCAAGTTACGGTTACCATGGTACTCTGTCTAGTGTCTACTAAGCCCTAGAAAGTTAAATGTCCCTGATTTGAATTGCTACATGGTTATATTTTCAGCAAGCTTGGGCAGACTACTATGTAAACATGTACTTGACCTTGAATTTGGTTACATAGCTCCAGCCAGCAATTTGGCTACTAAGCACCGGTCTGGCTACTAAGCCCTAGCAAGTTTAATGCTCCTGATTTGAATGGATGCATGGTTTTATAGCAAGATTGGGCAGACTACTTGGTGTACATGTAACAAGGAAATGTAACAATAACATAAGACCCTTTGCCAACTGGATTTGAAGTCTGAGTTTGAGACAGTCAAAGCCATAGACCCCTTTGCCAAGTTAGTTTTGCCATGCTTTTCTGAGACCCACTTTTAGGGGGGAAATGACATTTGCCAATACTTAATCTTGCCGATACTTAAGGCGCATACGGAATATATATATATATATATATATATACACATACATAAAAACAGAAATAAACATAAATACAAATTAATACATCAATAGTATGCCTTACCTGGCTGCTGATGGGGAAGTTGATGGCATTAACCCTCTGGGTGTACCGGTCTGCAATGCTCTTCTTACGGGCTAATGAGTCGACTGCGTGACCCACAGCCTCTGCAGCCAATGCTGATGCTGCTAGCTGACCAGGATGACCGTAGGTGTCTGCAAGTAGCGAGGGTGGGGTGGGGTGGGTGGGGGGACAGTCGTGAAAATAACAACTTCAGAACTTGCGGTCTGCCAACTTTATTCTTGCCCCTCCCTCGTCAAGTAGTTCACAATGTTGTTAGTCATGAGCCTGCGTGAGCAAATACAAATCTTTGGTATCCGAGCTTTCAGCCTGCCCAAGGTTATGCAGCCAAGACAAAAGCAGCTGGCTGACTAGATGACTGTAATTGTCTGCAAGTAGTGATGGTGTGTTTTTAGTCATGAGCCTGCGTGAGCAAATGCAAATCTTTGGTATCCGAGCTTTCAGCCTGCCCAAGGTTATGCAGCCAAGACAGAAGCACCTACCTCCTGGCCAAGATGACCGTAGGTGCAGTGATATTTTTTCAAATCTGAAAGAGCAAATCTTATTACGTTTTTGTATTTGCCTCCTCTCAGGACAGCATCCTTATTACGATTTTAGTCGATGTTAGTCAATTTAAGTCAGGATTTGAGTCAGTTTCATTTTTTTTAGGTCTCTTATTACGATAATTTGGCAAAAACGGTGTCCAATATTACGATCGTAACATATTGCGGGGAAAAAATCCCTGCGTAGGTGTATGCAATTAGTGAGGGTGTGGAAATGTGTGTGTGGGTGTGGAGGTGGAGGGGTGGGGTGGGTGTAGAGGGGTTGGTGTGAGTGTGGAGGGGTGGGTGTGGGTGTGGAGAGGTGGGTGAGGGTGCGGAGGTGGTGGTGGGTGTGGACCGGTGGGCATGGGTGTGGATGGGTGTGGGTGTGGATTTAGGAGTGGGTGTGGGTGTGGGTGTGATGTTATGTAGTTTTAACAGGCATACACCATTATACAATTTTAAAAGGCTTACCGTTTGACGTCTTTGTATTTGTGTCAGGGTAATAACTTCGTATCATTGCTGGCATCCTGGACCCGTTCACACCACCTCTGTTGCTTGCAGGGTAGTAGTTCCCATCGCTCGCAGCTGCTCTATTGTTCGATGGGTAATAGTTCCCATCGCTCGCAGCTGCTCTATTGTTCGATGGGTAGTAGTTCCCATCGCTTACAGCTGCTCTATTGTTTGATGGGTAGTAGTTCCCATTGCTCCGGCTTCCAACGACATCACCAGGGAGGTAGTTACCACCACTCCCGCTCCCAACAACGTCACCAGGATAGTAGTTCCCTTCACCACCACTGACCCCTTTGTTGACTGCGGAGAAGTGCCCATCACTGGAAGCCCTGACAGTGTCGTTAGGGTAGTAGTTCCCATCGCTAGCGGCTGCTACATTGTTTGACGGGTAATAGTTACCATCAGCTGCTTGGGTATTTCCGTTATCACTCGCCGCGCCCACTAAGTACTGCTGCTTGCCGTACTGCTGTGACGGCTGATCGCCTCTGTAGCCACTCCCATATAGAGTGTTAGAGCGGGAAGCTTTTTGACTCGGGAAGCCTGTCATCTGAAGGCTGTCCTCATACCTGAATAAGTACCAATTAGTAAGGTTTATATTTTATGTTTTGATTGTCAAGTGCAGCCAAGTAAGCGGCAAAAAAAATAGTATTGGATGTTGTTTTGCTCTTCTGTAATAACGACAGTTGTTTTTACAGTTTTTTCTGTTTAAGACAGCTTATGCTTGTGGGTAAAATTCACTTTAAAAATTCATTTTAAAAATTCACATTTTTTAGTTAAGTACACTGGCATCTGAAGGCTATCACCATACCTGTTATTGCGGTTGCTTCCCTGCCTGCCATTTTGGTACCCTTTTTTGTACCGGTCCCTGCCAGCCTGGCGGACAGCGTAGTTTGTAATGCTGGCATTGTCATAGTTGAAGTCCACAGCGGCTCGAGCTTTAGGCGAGTAGGTGTTGCCATACAAATTCTGCTTGTCACCAGCGTTCCCATATCTCTGGGCTGAGCGGCTCTTGCTTCTGTACTGCCTCAAGTTGCTGTTACTGAATGGGTTACCATATGCTGAGTCATTGACATTCCCCTGGCCATACTCCAAGGCATTCCCATTGTCATACACAGAGTCCTCCACGTACCCAGGACCGTTGCCGTAGCCCTGAGCATTGTCAGCATCATTGTAGGCATAGTCCTGCACATAGCCTGCACCCCCATTGTACTCTTGAGCACCCCCGTTGCTGTATGCATAGTCCTGAACATACCCAGCATTGCTGTTGTACCCCTGAGCATTACCATTGTTGCCTGCATTGTTATAGTTTGCATAGCCAGCACTGTTGTTGTTGTTGTTGCTGTTGCTGTTGTACACATCTCCATTGCTGTGGCCGTAGTCTTTCACCAGGCCAGCATTCTTATCATAGCCCTGGGACTTGGCATAGCCATAGTCATTGATGGTAGAGCTGTCGTAAACGTTACCCTGGTTGCCATCATTAGCATAGTTGCCACCAGTGCTATGTCTCCTGCCGTTGTTGCGAGAGCTCGATCTAGTGGCACCCCTAGCTACTGCAATCCTGTCAGCACCGGGCAGCAGGCTCATCCCATTGTTCTTGCCGTAATGGCTGCCGTAGTCTGTGCTGCTCTTGCGCCGCCTGTCCCTCTCATGCCTGTCGCTGTAGGCGTTTTTGTCATTACCCGTGTAGTAGCTGCCTTGCCCCACGCTTTGGCTCCTTTGATCCAGCTGGCTCTGATGGAACATAAGAAATAAAATAATAAAATCGCAATATAATGAATCAGAAATTAATAACAAATAAATTATACAAATAAAACAAATAATAAATAATAAATAATAAACAGGCGCATGCCCTTGAATAGGATAATTGCGTAGTTATATATTATCTAATAGTGTATAATTTTATATCATATATATCCTAATGTATATTAATTAGATATAGTACTATTATATAGTATCCTAATAATATTATTAATAATTATATATATCCTAATGTATACTAATAAGATATAGTATTATTATATTGTATCCTAATAATATTATTAATAATTATATATATATATATATATATATATATATTATATGTGTAATATATATGTATATGTATATGATATATATAATATATATTATATATATATTATATATATGTAATATATATATTATATATATATTACATTATATATATTACACTATACATATATGTATATATATATTACATTCGGATATATATATATATATATATATATATATATATATATATATATATCCTAATGTATACTAATTATTTACCAGTTACTATCCAAGAGTTTCCAGATTTTCTAGATTACCACTAATATATGCATATGATCATTGGAGCACGAGCTCAGGGCCCCCATAGGTAAAACGATTGTTTGGGTTTCAGTTCATCAGTTTCTTTTCTTTTGAAGCCCTTCCTATCATGGTCGGGCAAGTCTCTTTAGCCTAGTTGGCCTACTCCTGGAATGTAACATACACACATACTGATCCCCCCCCCCCCCCCCAATTATCAAGTTGATTGATTTGCGTTTTATAAACTCAGGAAATGGTCTCTGGTTTTATTTGGTATGTGTGCACTGGGTCAATTTGCGACGTGTTGAAAAAAGCAAACGTGTATGGATGCAGCGCTCATTGTTTCTTTTGCTAGCTAGGATTATCAGCTTCTAGGAAGCTCCCTTTCTCTATCCTTGAGCCTAAGCTGAAGCTAGCTAGGAGTATCAGCTTCTAGGCAGCTCCCTTTCCCTATCCTTGAGCCCAAGCTGAGCCTAGCTGGGAGTAGCAGCTTCTAGGCAGCTCCCTTTCCCTATCCTTGAGCCAAAGCTGAATCTAGCTAGGAGTATCACGCTTTACTAGAAAGCTCCCCTCTCCCTTTGCCTTGAGCCCAAAACTGGCTGGGGCTCTTAGCTGGGTAGTATTCATCGTCATAGGCGGCTCCCTTGCCCTAGATGCCTTGATCCAACACTGAAGCTACTAAGAATATACAGCTTCTAGGGCAGCTCCCTGTCCCTATCCTTGAGCCAAAGCTGAATCTAGCTAGGAGCTATAGCTCGTGAGGCAATCCCTTCTCCGTATCCTTAGCCAGGAAGCTGAAGCTAGCTAGGATATCCAGCTTCTAGCATCTCTGGCTATTGCGCTGCTGCTCGCGGCTGCTGCGGCTGCTGCTACTGCTGCTGCTAACTGCTGCTACTGGGGAACTGCTCAACTTAATCCTGTGTACGACCTGACTCCAAATGTGCCCACGTCCTTGGATGGGTAAGGGGACTTTATGAACATCACCGTGGAAAAAAAAAGAAAAAAAAGACAGGAACTACAAGTTGGCGCACCTGTGGGTAGTGCTGGTTTGTTGGAACCACACCTCCGCGCACATACTCCGAGGTGATTGCCTGCAACGTAACACACACAACAAATGTAAACATTAAATATTGAACTTATAAACATTAAATTTTAAAATTGAAATATTAAATATTGAACTTTTAAACATTTATAAACATGTAAACTTCCTATAATATATATATTATATGAGGGGGGGGCCGTAATAAAGTGTTGGGCTTGACCGCCCGTACGGCAATTGTTATTTTTGACGCCCCGGGACCCCCCCCCCCCCCCTCACTCCTCGTAGAGACTCACATCTAACACCCACCAACAGTATGACATAGTGGAAAGGGGTCCATGAGCATCATTCTGCCAGGGCCCTTTCCAACCATAACACCAAAATTCTATAAATATCAAGTTTGGACAAAGATTTATTTAATTTTAAGTATTTTTACAACTTTGTTGGCGCGCCTCAGCAGTCGTCCGCGCCCTAGCGACGGAGATCCCGAAAATCTGACTCGAAGTTGTACGGTTATTTATCTAGTACGTTTTGATCGGTTATCATCCAGCATCATTATCATGTGGCTGAGTGTCCATCTACAACTTAGTATTCATGGTGGCCTGATGTGTTCGGGGCTGTAGGTGGATGAATGAGTGGGTAGTGGTTTTGGGGGGTGGGGGGGTGGCGCGGCACCCGGGGGGGGAGGGGGGGAAGGGTCGGGGGGTGTGGCGAGGGGTGGGTGGGTGGGTGCCTACCTCCTGAGTCAGTCTTCCTACTGCTCTCCGTCTCGACTTAATGCTTTAGGAACTTCGATTCACGGTAGGGGACCGGATTTTCACGCAACGCGTTGCGCGCCGCCCGCCTTTTTTTTCCCGCCCAACTGCCCTCGTTCCAAGCTGGGACGCGAAGTCCTGCAGTGAACGCTCCAGCGCTGGCGGTCCAGCCTTGATGTACCTTCGCATGTGAGATTCAACCAATTACATAGACATACCCCTTGGTGTCACTAACTAACGACTTTCAGATTTGTTCTCCGTCTCGTCGTGAATGGGCCAGTTCGTACGAATGAGTGTTTGAACGCTCCGCTCACAAATTCGCCCACTGGGCAAGAAGTTACACAGGTAACAAGCTATATAATTGTTGGGAAATATCTAGTCAGGACCAAATTGCGGCCGCCCCCCCACCCCCCACCTTCATCTTCTCTCCACCCCCCCGTCCCCCACCCCCCGTCCCCCCCCCACCCCGGGGGCCCCCTTTCGTATCTTCGGCCGCCCGTGGGTGTATCGACAAATCTGATTTTTTCTTGTATCGACTATTGCTCGTTCGCGGTTCTCTATCCTATCGAACTTGCCGTGCTTAAATTAGCGTAATCTTTCTTCCCTCTTTCTTTGCCCCCCCCCCCGTTATATATATATATATTTAACTATGAAAAGCATTCCATATATACATACAACACGTATAAGAGAGCTCTCTTGTTGCTAAAACTTGGGCGGCAATGAAAATTATGATACCATTCGTAGGGCGTGGTATAAAGGGAGCCCTGTCTTGTCGCCCTGTCAGAGAATAAGCAAGCTGCTATCTGTTATCAGGGGAACAAACAATACCACGGCGGTTGACCGCGAACCCAACGCGCGAACCACTAAAGAAAGCAATCCGTAGGGGATTCGAGACCCCGCAACCTCTTGTTTTGATGTGCCTCTACCTATACGAGCCAGTATCGAATGGGAAGAGCGGCAATGAATACGCAAGGAACCGCGTCCTGAGGGTCGTGACCGGCACGGTAACTGGTATCTAGATGGCGATGTTGTGCTCCAGCAGAGTATACCTATGACCATTTTCCTTAATCGTGACTGGGCACGTCCTTAGACGGTCATGGACAATTTCCTTGGAATGTATAAAGTTTCATGCCCCCGCCCCCCCCCCCCCCCCTCTCGCTCCCCCCCCCCCCCCCCCCATAGACCATGTCCAAGCAAGATCGGTTGGGCAAGCAAACAATTGACTGTAAATATAATTGTCATGTGCAGTGTTGTATGTGTAATTGATTGGTATGTTGGTAGGGACCGTATTGTACGTGCATTTGTATGTGCATGTTATTGGATTGTATATTGATTTTATGTATTGTATGTGTATTGTCATTTGTATTGTATGGGTATTGTATGTGCATGTGTATTGGATTGTATATGTATTTTATCTGTGTTGTATGTGTATTGCATATGTATTGTATTGTATTTGAAGGTTGATGGTTCCGTTTGCCAATACTTATTCTTGCCATTACTTAAGGTGCGTACGGTATATGTATCATATATATGTCATATTATAAATCGAAGAAATCATAAGATATGTCCGGATATATCGTATTGTGTTATGGTCTTGTAGTGTATTATATATATTGTCTATTTTGTTTGCATTTATACGTATTAGTATTATATATCGGTATCCTCATTATATATCGTATCATCATTATATATCGTATGATTCATTAGATACGGTAACAATCAATTATAGATCCGTATCAAATCATATTATCATCTTGTATTATATACCGAATCAAAACATGATACTTCCATTGTATAAAAGATCAGATTATTATCGCCCGATAATCTGGAGACCCGTACGGTATTATAGCAATTCAGGGGAGATGAATTTGGGAAGCACACTTTTGTACTTTCGGACTTGGTTTCTCAGAATCTCAGGCCATTATCACGAATCTCCCCGCGAGAATTCTACAGATTTTCCAGCCCAAATTCTCGAGTTCTGTACGAGGCCTGTTTCTTTTCTTCTTCTTCAAACCTTGAACCCCCAAATCATCCGCTGATGGCTATAAAATACATATCGTCAACATCAACAAACACCGCCACCACCACCACCACCATCATCATCATCATCATCATCATCATCATCATCATCATCATCATCATCATCATCATCATCGTCCTGATTTCTCATCATCAACCACCCACCAACCATCATCATCATCATTATCGTCATCATTATACGTCACTCATACACAACCACCCCCCGCCACCACCTGAGTGGGGGGTGGTGGGACCGTGGAGGGGGGGCGCAACCCGCCACCCCCACCACACCGACCATCAAGCATCATCGCATCATCATCATCATCATACATCGATCATCATCATCACTCATCACTCACTCATCATCATCCATCATCATCATCATATCTATCAGCATTCGTTCCCCACATTACATCGTCACAAGCAACTCAGCCACCGAAACCATCATCTATCTGTCATTTTCGTCAGCATTATCGTCATCATCCACAACACCGCCACCCACCACCCTACCCCACCACCTACCACCATCATCAGCAAGCGCACCATCATCAGTCAGCACAGCACAGCTAGCAGCTCACATCAGCTAGACAATCAGTCAGTGCACTCATCAGGCAGACCGTAGAGGGGCAGCAGGAGCGGCATCATCACAACCACCCCAACCGGCCCAAAGCCACAGACGAACCACCACCGATCATCATCATCATCATCATCATCATCATCATCATCATCATCGATCAGCATCATCATCATCATCATCAATCAGCCATCATCATCAATCATCACCACGCTACCTACCCCCAGGGCAGGGTTTCAGGACCGCGGCCACCCCCACGGCACCTTCCACCCAGGGAGCACACCCCCCATCCTCATCATCATCCATCATTCCATCCTCATCATCATCCTCCTCCCTCATCTCATCATCATCACCACCACCAACCCCACACCACACCACCTCGAATACACCATATCATCATCTAACTTACTGGAAATACATCGTTGTATGACACCACGGCACGAACAGGGCGTATTGACCTCCCATAGGTTCCAGGCAGTCTGGCGTTTACCCCACCACCCCCCCACCCCAAACCAAAAAATTTTAACCCCCTCCCCCCCCCCCCCACACACACACACCCCACACATACACCACACACGCCCACCCTCGCCCCCACCCTCACCCCCCCCTACCCCCCACTTACCCCTACCCCCCTATCCCCCGACACCACTCATTTGACTTACTGGAGATACATCATTGTACGACACCACGGCACTAACAGGGCGTATTGATCGCCCATAGGTTCCAGGCAGTCTGGCGCTGAATGTTTCGGATGTAGTCGGGGCTCTGACGCCCAGCAAAGAATGAGGAAAGACAAATAAATAAATAAATAAATAAATAACTTAATAAATACTAAATAAATAATAAATAAATAAAGAAACCCCAACCACATAAATCAATCAATACACACAATACATTACATAAACTCAATGAATAAGTAAGTATATCAAATAATAATTAGTGACACATAATAAATACATAAATAAAGTAAATATATAATACGATGCAAATAAATAAACATTTTAAAATGCATAAATATGTAAATATATGGTATAATAAATCATAAATAAATAAATAATAAATAATAAATAACATAGAAGCCTTATTACAGAGGTCGCATGAGGTTTGTGGGGTTGGGCACAGCGCCGTTTGATTGCACTTTGGGCCAACCACCAGTAGGAGAGACGTAATGGGTCAATTAGGTGCTGGGTTTTGATTTTTGGATTTTTCTTTAGAAGTTCTGTGGCACTCCCCGACGACGCCGCTGTGGCAGGCTGTGCAAAAGTTTCGTGCAGGTTCTTGGAGGACTCACGTGTGGTGACTCAGGGCTCAGGGTCAGCTAGATAGTGTAGGATTGCTTACTAACCACTTAAGGGAGCGGCCTAGAAGCTGCTGCTTGTAAGCTGAAATCAGTAAATGCTTGAAGTAGGCGCGGCGCATAGCTTGGCCCGATCATTAATTAGTTATTTTATGCATTGCATATTGAGCGACTCATGCGACCCTGTAACAAGCACTGGCCGTTAGCCCCACAGATTGTTGACAGTTTCTGGACAGTGGATTCTGTCACTTGAAGAAACAACCAGACACACTTAGTTGCATTATCTTTACTAATAGAAGACAGGGGAATCTGCTAGGAATCTGCTGAATTTAGCTGAAAAGAAAAACATATTGCTATTCTATAATCTAGGATACCACCCCCCCCCCATACTTTTAACAGCATTGTCTTGTTTTTGCAATTATGCAATCGCACATTTAAGTAATGGAGATGTAGTTTAAGACTCTAAACATGAGAATGTATTGTAAATCAGACTCATTCGAGATGATGGTAGAACATTTTGGGTGTACATTCATGAATAAATGTAACTTCGAACTGAACATTAAACCACTGCCAGTGCACAGACTCTGGACCCTCCAAGCAGTTAAGTTGATTGGTGGGTCCGCTGAGCCAGATGTGGGTGTTCTTAAACTGATTTTCCTGCGATTAAGGTTGGGCGAGTTAGTTAAGTTTGTTGGGGGTGGGGCAGATCACCATTGTTTGTTTCCTTAAACTGATATTCCCCCGACTTTCCTGTTTAGTAAGGTTGGACCAGCTCAAGTTTAGTTTAAGTTTGTTTGGGGGTCAGCACACCAGTGTTTGTTGCTTTAAACTAACTTTCCTGCGATTAAGGTTGGGCAAGTTAGTTAAGTTTGTTGGGTTTCAGCTCACCAGTGCTGTTTTTTAAACTGACTTTTTTGTTAGTAAGGTTGGACAAGTCAAGTCAAGTTTTTGGGGGCCAGCACACCAGTGTTTGTTTCTTAAACCGACTTCCTGCGATTAAGTTGGGCAGTTTATTTCAGTTTTGTTTGGGGGTCAGCTCACCTGCGCTTGTTTTTTAAACTGACTTTTCTGTTAGTAAGGTTGGACAAGTCAAGTTAGTTAAGTTTGTTGGGGGTCCAGCACACCAGTGTTTGTTTCTTAAACTGACTTTCCTGCGATTAAGGTTGGGCGAGTTAGTTAAGTTTGTTGGGGGTCAGCTCACCTGTGCTTGTTTTTTAAACTGACTTTTCTGTTAGTAAGGTTGGACAAGTCAAGTTAGTTAAGTTTGTTGGGGTTCAGCTCACCTGTGCTTCTTTCTTAAACTGACTTCCTTGCGTTGAAGGTTGGGCAAGTCCCTTTAGACTATTTGGCTACCCCTGGACTGTAAAAAAAACATACCACCCAATACCAAGACTGCACCACAAATACACTCGCAAACCACCCCAATACTGCCCCAATACGCAATACTGCCCCACGCCCCACGCCCCTATAAATACCCCCTGACGCCCCGACCCCCGGCCCCTATTAATACCGGCCCCATGCCCCACCCCCATCCCCGGCCCCTATAAATACCGCCCCCCACCCCCACCCTCGGCCCCTATAAATACCGCCGCCCCGCACGCCCCACACCACCCTGCCCCTATACATACCCAGCAAATACCGCCCCCCACCCCCCACCCCCCCTGCCCCTATCACACCGCGCCCCCACCCCCATCCCCCGTCCCCTATAGAATACCCAATAACCCATACGCAAAAAACGCAGCCCCCGCACCCCCACAACGGACACCCCGACGCCCTATAATACCAAAATAACACAGCCACAACCACCCCCAACCCCGGTCCCCTATAAATAACCACACTGGGGCCCCCACCCCCACTCCCTCTCTATAATACTGCCGCCCCCACCCTCCCACCGCGCCGCGGGGCCCTGATAAATAACCACCCATAAACCTCCCCCACCATACCCACCTCCACCCGGCC